>JAHRHJ020001799.1:0-207500 GCA_019776745.2 Taxus chinensis
TCACTCATGCACAATCCAAGAATGGTGTTTCAGCCTCAGTAGTTGCAACTGAGAGTAGAAAGAAGAAGGAAGATAGCTTTAAAAAGCCTCCACTAAACAAGATCATCAACAACGGGTCACCATTACCATCTTCCATAGAATCAGCCAAAGAGAAATCAGATTCACTAGTTATTAAGGATCACACTGCTATACCAAGTAATTTTTTTGATTCTTCTCCCAACTCAAAAGTTGTTAAGATCAATTCTCTTCTAAATATTGGTTCTACAAGAACATCTAAATTTTAATCAAAGGCTACACCCTCACCTCCTTCCAAGCCAATTAATACATTTGAAAAGGATAACATACCACCAAAAGTAAAAAAAACCCTGTCATTTAAATCCTTTCCCCCTATTGGAACCTCTTCCTCATCAACCAAAACTCCATTTGATTTTGTGGACCATGTAAGTAAAACCAAAGTTCAGCTATCTAAGATTGAATACCTACAAACACATCCTACCCAATTTGAAAGATTCATCAAGGCAGTTCATGGTAGTAACCCTTTTTCTTCAAGCCCAATCTCTAAAGGCCTATTACCCACACCATACATACCACCTTCTCAAAACATATTATCCCTTAGTGCCTTGAACACCAACAAAGTTGATCCTTTCTACCTATCACTTCTCATCAAAGGCTTCCAGTTGAACAATTACATCATAGAATTTGGAGCCTCAGATAATGTGATGCCAACAAAAGTAACAAATGCTCTTAGCCTCACTTTAACCTAGATAAATGGCACATGATATTCAATTGAATCCAAACAAGCTTCATTGGTAGGAAGAATCAAGGATGCTCTGGTTACACTAGTTGATTACCCAGACAAGAAGATACTCCTAACCATCTTGGTGGTAGACATCCCAAAAGCTTTTGGTATGTTATTGATTAGATTTTTTTACAAAGATCTAGGTGGAAAAATAAAAATGGATTGGTCATCTAAAACTATCCCACTGAAATGAGAAATGAAGAAGCTGCTGCCATTTAGAAAAATGAAGTTCACAGTAAGGAAATCTAATGATCCAAGAACTAGCATCCTCTTTCAAGATTTTGGGTTAGAAAACTATTTCCCTACATCACAAAATGAAGAAAACTTTCCACTCATCATGGAAGAAGAAGGAGATCAGATTTGGACAATGGATTTTGATGGCATTCATTCTAGAGAAGATTCAGGAGCTAGTGTAGTAATATACTCTCCCTCCAATGAGGTATATCCTTTTTCCTACAAGCTACAATTTGACAATACAAATAATAAAGCAGAGTATGAAGCATTACTCTAAGGCATGAATGTAGTAGAGGACATGGGAATCAAGGAGTTAAGATGTAAAATTGATGCAGAGGTTGTGGTAAAGAAGGTCCACCAATAATATTAGGTAAAAAACCCCAGACTTAGGCACTATAGAAATAGAGTGTGGGACTGCATTGAATCCTTTTATGCATTCTCCATTGAAGCTATCCCTAGGGAGCAGAATGAAAAGGCTGATTCTCTAGCAGTGTTAGCTTCCTTAGTGATACCTCATCCTTCTTTTGGCAAGGATAAAGTGTCCATTGAGATGGTTTTTAGACCCAGTGTACTAGACAATACAAATCACTAGCAGGTTTTCAATGATGACAATCAAATCCTAGACTTCTTAGAACAAAGGGATAACTTCAATAATCTGTTCCTTAAAGGAAGTGAAAACTCACACCGTGAATCAATCCCCAAAGAAGAGAAGGAAGGAATTGAGGGAATTGATGAAGAGGGAGTAATCAATTTGAAAGGAAATAAAATCCCCAAATGCCTAGTTTCTTTGGAAGATCTCTTTGACAAGCATGACAACTTCATCCAAGAGAAAGAAAAACAATCTTCTTGTTGTCCATCTGATTTTGTTCAAGAAAACATTGGCACTTTAGATAATCCAAGGATGGTTAACATTGGTAAGTGTTTCTTACCAGAAGAGAAGAGAAGGTTTGTTGTTCTACTAAAAAATTACTTAGATGTCCTAGCCTATTCCTATGATGAACTCAAATCTTTTCAGCTAAAGGAAATGCATCACTCCATTCCTTTGAAGCAAAGAGCTAAGCCCTTCAGGAAGAAACAAAGGCCCTACAATCCAAATATTGCTAATGTTATCAAAGAAGAGGTGATACAAATTCTCAATGCTAGGATCATCTTCCCCATCCACCATTCAACATCGGTAGCTAACATTGTGCCAGTAAGGAAGAATAATGGGGAAATGGGATTTGTGTAGACTTTCGAAAACTGAATCTAGCATCTCTCAAGGAAAACTATCCTCTTCCAATCATGGATCAAATTTTTCAAGTAGTCATTGGATCTGAGATGCTCTCTTTACTTGATGGTTTATTAGGGTACAACCAAATCAAGGTGGCAGAAGAGGATTGAAAAAAAATAGCCTTCACAACACCTTGGGGTACTTTTACTTACAGTAAAATACCTTTTAGCTTGATCAATGTTGGACCCACTTTCTAGAGAGCAATGGACTTGGCCTTCAAATATTTGAAACATTGCATTTTCATTTACCTTAATGACCTCGTGGTTTTCTCAGTGAGGAGAGGAGACTATATCAGTCATTTGGAGCAAGTCCTTGCAAGGTGTAGGAAACATGGCATTTCTCTAAACCCAAAGAAGTGCATTTTTAGAGTCACAAAAGGTAAGTTTCTGGGACACATTGTGAATAAACATGGAGCACACATTGATCTTGAGAGGATCAGAGCTATCCAAGCACTAGCCTTACCAACTAGCAAGAAGGGAGTCCATTCATTCTTTAGAAAGGTAAACTTCCTTTCTTCATTTTGTGCCTGAGTTTTCTGAACTGACTAAGCATATAACTTCCATGATGAAGCCTCAAGCAAGTTTTAAGTGGAATAAGGAAGGAAAAATAACATTTGAGGAGATCAAGAAAGCCATTGCCAAAGCTCCAACTCTTGTATCTCTAGATTTCAACAAGGAGTTCATCATGTATTGCTATGCATCAGAACATACACTCTCTATTGTCCTTGTTCAGAAAAATGATGAAGGTTTGGAAGCACCCATTAGCTTTCATGAGCTATCCTTTGAAAAATCATGAGCTAAAGTACAATCAATTAGAGAAACATGCCTACGCAATGGTCAAAGCTGTTAAAAGTTTTAGATTCTACATTCTCAATTCCCATATAGTGGTGATGGTCCCTGGAAGTGCAATCAAGTCCATTTTGACTCAACAAGATCCTGGGGCTAAGAGAGGAAGTTGGATTGCAAAGACCCAAGAGTATGACTTGGAGATTAGACCCTCTAATCTAGTAAGATGAAATGGTTTGTGCAAGCTGATTACTGAAGATGAAGCTCTCAAAGCTCAGTAGGGAGAAAAAGATGATGTTTTCTCAACCTGTTTAGGAGACAGTCCACAGGCACTCTTTGTCACCACTACTGATGAGTGGTATGCTGACATTTCTTACTACCTCACTTATGGAGAATGCCCTCCTCATCTTGATTACAAACAAAGAAGGACACTCAAGCTAAAGGAAGCCAAGTTTTTGATCTAGAATCATGCACTTTACAAGAGAGGCCTAGATGGTTGTTTCCTCAGGTGTGTAGATAAGGAGCAACAAGAAAAGTTACTCAGGGCATATCATGATCAAGCTTGTGGTGGAAATTTCTCAGCTATGGTCACCGCACATAATATCCTCAGAGGGAGATATTATTGGCCCTCCATCTTTGCAAACATTCAAGATTGGGTTTCCAAATGCAAAGCATGCCAACAATTTGTTGGAAAGCCACAAACTAGTTGCATTGCCACTCAGGCCCGTGGTGATTGAAGAACCATTTCAGCAATGGGGGTTGGATTTCATTGGTGTTTTGAATCCTCATTCAAGTGCAGGGCATACTTATGTACTCACTACAACTGATTACTTCACTAAATGGGTGGAAGCCATTCCAACCAACAAAGCTAGCTCTGAAACAGTCTGTAACTTCATCAAGGAGAATATCATTGTTTTTTTTGGAATACCACAAAAAATTGTTGTAGACAATGCCACCTATTTCTCTTCCAAGGAGCTCATAGAGTTTTGTTATGGCTTTAGAATCTCCCTATCTCACTCTTTTGACTACTACCCATAGGGAAATGGGAAATATGAGTCAAGCAACAAGAACATTGTGACCATTGTTCGCAAGCTGGTAGATGAGAATCAAAGGAACTGGCACAAGAAGTTATATGATGCATTGTGGGCCGATAGGATCACTCCTAAGAAAGAAATAGGTATGTCACCTTTCCAAATGTTGTATGGAGTTGAGGTAGAGATTCCCTCACAATTGAGATGCCAGCTCTCAAGTTGCTGCAAGAAATAGAAGATGGTCAATATAAAGACTCCATTGACAAGAGGATCCTCTTCCTGGAGAAGCTAGAGGAAAGCAGATGCCAAGTGGTGGATAGAATTAAAGAACACAAATTGAAAGTGAAGAAGATCTTTGACAAGAGGGAAAAGGAAAGAGAATTCAAGGTTGGAGACTTTTGTCCTGCTATGGGACAAGAGAAGAGAACCAAAGGGCAGCCATGGAAAGTTTGATTCATTATGGCTCGGCCCATTCCAAATTCATGGAGCTTGTGGTGAGAATGTTTTTCTCCTCTCATAATTAGATGGAACGTGCCATTGGAATTTTCTCAAAGTGGGAAATACTTGAAACTATATCATCAGTGAAAGTGGGTTGTCCCCCACCTTGTACCATAGGTGATTTGCATAGGTGTGTTTTTCCCTTTTCTGTTGTGTGGTTTTGGTTTAAGTTTTGTTTGGTTTTTGTATGTGTGGTTTGGCTTGTGTGTTTCCTCTTCTTCTTTTCTTTCTCATAATTGTACATGACTCTTAAGGCCCAATGGATAAGGCACTGGTCAATGTAATATGTTTTGAAATTTGAGATTCTGGATCCTCATGTCGTGCCCTAACCATGTCCCCAAGCTAGAGCCAGTTGTTGTCTCCCAAAAACTACTCTATGTTTTCATAGCCAAATTCAATTTTTTTGAGCTCATGCCCTTCGTTAGTGTTTAAGACAAGTTAGAGATTCAATAAATTATCAAAATTCATGCCCTAGATGTTGTTTAAGCCTTTGTTTTTCTCGTTTTATGAAATTCTCCATTTCCCGGTCTGTGCATGTAATATCCTCTTTGTAACCTCTATTTTTGATCGAAATTGTTCACTTGTTCTATGGCCTGGGAAATCATTTTTTTCCTCCATGCCTCTGGTTCGTGAAGGAAATTCAAAAATTGGACTCAAAACGATGAAGTTATCTTCCTTCGTGTATTTTTCCACAGTCGGGAATGATGGTTTCTTTCCCCGTCAAATTTTTCCTTGGCATCCAATGAGTGATAGATGGGTCTCTTTTATTGGATGTAGTTTGGTCATACTTCAAAACTTAGCAGACGTATCAATGTGTCACAATGACGCAACTCTAAGAGCAGGGTCCAAGGGATACACTTTTTCAATTAACTTTTGTGGGCTTTCCATGTGTCCCAAGTACAAAATGAAGGTAAAATCAGCTAAGTATGGAAGGCTCAGGGGATGGCTCCACATGTTGCAATGGCGCAAATCTAGGGGTAGGGTCGAAGGGATAGTTTTCAATTAAGCAAGGATTTCCACATTCCAAGGTACAAAATGAAGGTAAAATCAACTAAGTATGGAAAGCTCAGCTAAAAACTCCACGTGTTTTTGCAATGGTACAATTTCGAAGATGAGGTAGAAAAGGTCAATAACCAAAATGATCGCTAGATCACCACATGGTCAGAGTCATTTAAAGATCTCCGTGGAAAAGGTCAAAGCAAATGAAGCGGGCCATCGACGGGATTTAATATTTTGAGTCTCTTTATAAAAAGTTAAAAAGTAACCCGCAGCCCTGATCAGTCTATAAGGGAAAAAGTCAAAGGTGAAGCCCACTGTTGAAAAGTCAAAGTAGATGAGTGGGCCATCGGGGCACTTTTGGGAATTTAACCAAATTCCCAAAAGTGAAGTAAAAGTTCTAATTTTCCCTACAACTCCACCAAGGTCTTGGGCCTGCCATTGAAAAAGTCAAAGTGGAGGAGTGGGCCAGTGGAGGAAATTGATTTTTTGAGCCTTTTTCCTAAAAAAGGTTAAAATGTTGAGAAAAGCACTGTGACCCCATCTCCAATAAGAATGTGCCATGTGTCTAAGTTGAAAAGTCAAAGTGGGGAAACGGGCCAATTTGTTTCAAATTGCCAAATCTCACGAAAAATAAGACAATGTGAAAGGCTTCCCCCATAATCGCTCTAATCCCTTCCTACCATGTGGATGGCCCAATTTCATAGTTATAGGAGAAAATCAAATGGTCTATATTTAAATTGGCAAATCAAATGTAATAGTTGCTTTGTAAGATCTGGTTTTTAACCCACCATGAGTCATTTTCTTCACAACAGAGGAATTTGGAAAAGGTGTTGAGGATTTTTGAAGTTGTAACGGTTTCTTACGAAGAATATAATGGCTTCCTAAAGCCATTCCAAAGGGTTGGCGATTGATTTTGAAAAGACCAGAGTGCTTTGTACCGGAAAAGACATAAAACACCATACTTCTTCTATTTTCCTTGATTCTCGAATTTCTTCCTCTATTTTGAAGCTATGTATAAACTCTGCTCAAGCTTCAATAATAAAATAAGGAATTTTTCCTCTTTGATTGAGGAATTGATTGGTACTTTTTGACCAATGAGTTTCATTTGGTCTTGTAGCTTCTCCTACGGATTTTTATTTTCTTCTAACTATAAAGGCATGTAAATGAATTTCTAATTAATGTGTGTGGGCATCTGATATTCTACTCAACATTAGTTTCTCCTACCTCCATTCTCACTCCCCTTTCCCCTTCTCATACAAATGTTCTTCTCTAGTGAGAAATTGCTAGCTTTTCCATAGGGTCAGCGGAGTGCCCCTGTTGGATCTTTGGTCAAAAGGCCACCATTGAAATCCACTTTTTCATGCATGCACATATGGAAGCTGCACCATTCAAGTAGAGGGACTTAGATTCCCATAGCGTTGGCTTGAAACCCAAAATTTTTTCCAAAAGACAAATTTTCTCACCAACACATACTCACAATCATATTAATTTCATTCAAATGAACAACAATAGAACCATTCTTAGACATTTTCATATTAAATAAATTTTTCATTAAAAATATTTTATTAGAGGCAGAGGGTTTTTCATATAACTTCCCCAACAAACTCATGATACCTTTCGTGGTCTTCTCCTATGATATGTTGAAAGAAATGGAAAATTCAAGGCATAACTAAATTTCCCCTAGTGTATTTCTATCTAGTAACTCCCAATCCTCATTTGAAATGGTTTTAGGTTTCTTTTCTTTCCCAGCTAAAGGAAGATGGAGTTCCTTTTGATATAAGTAATCCTCCATTTGCATCTTCCACAAACCAAAGTTTTTCCCATTGAAATTCTCAACCCTTGATCTACCCTCATCTACCATAGCTCCCACTCAAGCTAAATTTTCCCTGTGATTTACCACTTCAGAAAAAAAAAACCACCATAGATCTGATACTAGTTGTTAGGAATTAGAGAACAAATATGCGGAAAAAATTCCTCAAATCACAGTAGTAGGAAACTATATTGTAGAAGTATACATGCAGAAAAAAGAAGACAAGAAAAGATTTAACATGGTTCACCCAATTTGGGCTACATCCACCGAGAAATTTCTTAGATTTTATTATCAACAAGAGTAAAACAACTCTCACAGTCTTTTCTCAGTTATGAACTCCTAACAAAATTCCAAATATGCTAAACCATAATTGACACCTAATTGCTTAACCTTGATCAGTATTAATCACCTCTTGATCACTAAGACTCAAGACCTCTTGAACACACAAGATATCTTCAAGATACCCTAACACCTCTATTTATAGGATTATAATCCTTTAAGAAGTCCAAAATTCGACCCTAGAAGTTTGAAAGTCATGACCTTTTATCTTCCCACAGCAGGAAATAAATTGTCATGACCTTTCATCTTCCCATGGCTAGAAAAGAAATGGTCATGACCTTTCATCTTCCCAATTTGAACTCCACACTTCAATACTGATTTGAGAAGATCAAAAACATGCTCCACACCCCAACATTTTATGTCTCATATCTCCTTCTGTAGGTTATTTCCATTGTTCTCAGGCTTCTGTGATCACCCTATTTACATTCAAATCCATTCAGATATGCATTTCATATTTTTTTTCCAGATCTATCTTCTCAGGTCATTTTTGACCTATCCTCTATAACCTGGGTCACCATCAACCCAACCAGGTATAATTGAATTTTTGTTAATTTAGATCAGATCTATACTTTTCATCCATTTTTAGTCATTTACAAATTCAGTTCTATATCAATTACTCTATGTTATCTAGTCATTTATGATTTGTTTCTTTATCTTTTATCAAATAGAGGTTGGCATCCACATACAAAAGTTAACACTTCTAGGAACCAATTTCATCGAGAATCCCCCACATATACCATCTAATCCTTTTTCTTTCTAGTTATCCTTGTTTTGCAGATTCATCAGATTTACAACAAAGTCTTCCACTGTGTGCCCATCTATTTTACATCCATCATAAATCAAGGTACTCTAAACCATTTTATTTTGGAGATATTTAATTATCTTTAGTACTAGCTCATTAACTTGAACAAGAAAGAAAAAAATGGATCAATAAGGTGTGCATAATGACAAGATTGGTAGATATGAGGATCTGTCAGAACAAAAAACAAATATCTGGTAGAATAGATGGCAGAAAATCAAAGTGAGGTGAACTAGATCAACAACAAATGTGCTGAGTTGACAAATACTGGGAAGGGATCTAGGGTTTAATGGATTAAAATGTATGGAAATGATGATCTGCAGAAAGGAATAGAAAATGAATGATACATGGGAACAACTCTGAGATGGATGATGGACCTACAAAGCTGATTCACAATAATGATAAGATGGCAATAGGGGGCTCCAAGCATGAAAAAATATGATATGAAGAAAAGAGAGAGATTTAAATATCTAAAGGTGAAGAAAAATATCTCTAAAGTAGCTCCAAGGTGGTGATAGCACCTACAAAGAAGAGAAAGAAATGAAGCCAAGCTCACAAGACAACCTAAAGTATCAAAAATTACATTCTGGTGAGAGGAGGGGTATGGTCATATTTATAGTTTTGAAAGCTACCCAGATGTGTCACCAAATAATGTAGTAGTTCTTTAATTTGGGTGGTGGAAATGTGATTATCTCAATGTAATGATCCCTTGGGAGGCGGGATTAGGGATGCTTATGTAAGATAAATGGTGGTTGGGAGATAAGAACACTTTAAATGAAGGTGGATGAGAACCTAGGGATGGTAAATATGGTTCTTAGGGAGGATAAAAAAGGTTGATGAATAGGTTTAGTTATAATTAAGTGTAATTATATATTAATTAAA
Source organism: Taxus chinensis (assembly GCA_019776745.2). Taxonomy (NCBI): domain Eukaryota; kingdom Viridiplantae; phylum Streptophyta; class Pinopsida; order Cupressales; family Taxaceae; genus Taxus; species Taxus chinensis. The sequence continues at coordinate 9,447 of JAHRHJ020001799.1, forward strand.
TGGGATTAAGGGTGAATTAGGGGAAATAAAATAATTGATGGGGTAGACAGGAAAGTGGGAATTTTGAATAATTGGAATTTAGGATGGAAAGGGAAGATTTTAATGAGAAGATAAATATGTATGTGTGGAATGATGATGAAGGGGAGTGGACACTTGATGAGGGATAAGGGATACCAAAAATTGGTGTCTATATTTTCCCCCTTTTGTTGAGTAGTTTGTGTTGGGCAAGCCATGAGACAAAAACAAGAAGTGATAGAAAATGATGATGGTTGAGGTGTTCCCCCTCAAAAAAGGGATTGATGATATGAAGAATAATCAATCACTAAGTTGAAAAAGATAAATAAAGGGATAAAGAGTGGAACAGATGAGGAAATGAAATAAGATGAAAAAATATGGCCCAGACAAAGAGGGATAAGAAAAAAACAAAAATAAAAATATAGTGGAGATTTGGGAATCACTTATGTAGGGAACGAAGGAAGGCCTCAATAGAGATGATGGAAATGTCCTACAGACCAGCGAGTTGATGAAAAATTGTAGTAATATGGAGGGAGTCTAATAGGAATCCAATTAGATGGATGTGTGAGCCATGAGACCAATGGGTCAAAGGAAGACATCAAAAGTATGTGTAAGAAAATGTGAGGGTGGTTAATATAATGATCTCATTAAAAGTAGGGGAAAAAGTAGATGCAATATCCTTCATATATGAGGAATAAAAAATATGTGCTCCTATGGGATGAAGATAAAATATGGCCATAATGGTGGGCTTATGAAGAAATATGGTGACCCAAGAGGGACACGAAGATGATCGTATAATAGGCTATTGGATATGATTAAGGATACATAATGAGATTGGAGATATCAAGTTAAATCCATTGGGAGAAATAAAAGGTATGCTATGAACAAAACATAAGTCAAAAGTGGAAGAAAAGATAATTTGGAATAATTATTAGGTAAAAGATAATAATGAATGATCATTTAGGGTTGGGTCGATGATGACTAGGGTTGGGTCAATGTCGACTAGATCCAATCAACGATGACCTAGATCAGTGGCCTATATAAGCGGTTAGGGTAGGAAAAGATAGGATTAGATGAGAATGAGGTGGTGTCGGCAAGAGAGGAGGAAACACCTAGAGGGGTAGTAGTGGAGATAGACCACTTACGGGTGAAGTTAAATACCTCTTGCTAGGAGGCTATAGGACTCCACCAAGAGAGATACATGGATATACAATAGAGAGACATGTATCGTAGACATAGGGAGGCCTATAAGGCCATATTTGGAGATATTAGACGTATAGTTGGAGCATTAGGGAGAAAGGAACCAAAAAAATCATAGGAAGTCAACTAGATGGTTCTGCTGAGTATTGTATAAATATAACAGTACAATGCAATGGGTGTGGAGGCATGCTATTATTAGCACATAATTACACCAAGGCTATCAAATGTGTCACGATACACAACATACCTAGCAGAGGAGAAGAGATCAAGGATATCAACATAGCCAACACCATCTGAGAGCATGGCTAGTGTGGCATAGCCAAGGTGAAACCTAGGTATAGATGATGGAGGAGATGATGGACATATATATATTCAAGCACCCTCCCTACGAGGTAAAATCTTAGAGCTCAGAGCATCTGATATGTAGTTCACCACCTAGAAGGTGAATAATATATTGATTTTATATGTATAGATTTTTTTGAGATAGAACCCATAAAAGCCTATCATTACTTTATGGACATATTTCAATGAAGATACCCACACAGACATGATTTTTTCATGGTTTATATGTATTTTATGTGATGATCAATTTGACTATTTGATTATAGTATGGATGTTTTTTTATTAATGGAAAATAGTTTTAAAGGGACTATACCTTGTTTACATATAAGGCCTAAAAGCCAAATATATCATTAATAGGTTCTAAAAACAAGGATCATCATCTAAAATAGGCATTAAATCCAACTATAACCAAAAATTTACAACAAGAGGAAAAAAAGAGCTAGCGCTGCAACCATGTAGCCAAAGAACAACAAAATGGATGATGAAGATCAACGTCTGCAACGAAAACCTCCTTTACTTCTTAGAAACTCTGGTAATTTTGCATTTAATGGTTTGTAGTGAGGTAAAGAGAGCCACCGTTGTCATATGTGTGGGGTCCTTAGAATCCATATTAGTAATGGTTTGGTTGCTCTCCTTGTCCATTCCCCATAGAGTGTCTAGTATCCCACTAAGCACAGATATGTTGCAAACATGTTCAAGAAAATCAATGATAGCATTAAAAATTACCATGATGTGTTCATGGCGATCCTTAGCTCTTCACATCTGATTGTATAAGGAGTTAATATTTTTATAGATGTCCTCCACTTGCTTATTATCCATCTCAGTTCCTTCTTCCATCTTCCTTTTTCCTTTTTTCTTGGCCAAGTGCTGCACTTCTTCCTTCAGATTCCTCATTTCATTCTCCAAGTAATCCATCATTTAGGGATTGTTATTACCTTCTTTTTGAGAGGCCTCTTCATGGCATGCACTACTGATGTGCAGTAGGTTTTGGAAAACCTCCATGTCCTTACTGCTATGAAGGACTCTGGCCAAAATAGGGATTTCAAGTTTGAGCTTCTTCTGGTTTCTAGTTTTAGGCTTGGTCGTGGTTAAAGGGAAGGAGGTGGGGGTCATGGTGGAAGGAATGTGGGTGGAGGTAGTGGTGGTGGGAAGGAGAGGATCCATGCTAGGGGAGGATGGGAGACTAGGGTACTTAGTGACACAGAGCTTGTGCAACAGTAAAATAAGTCCTTGATGTAGGGGGTGGCCTGGTTATGCTTTTGGAAACTCCCAGATGGAGTGCTTGAGGGAATTCAAAAAATAATGGGGGAAACAAACAGTGATTTGCATGCAAAAATTGTTAAGGAAAACCATATTTTTTGTAGGGACTGTGACATATCTCCCTTCCAAAAATATGTACCAGGACCATCATACGGGTGATTTCATCAAAGGGTGGTGGGATAGAACTTACTTGCAAACCCGCAGTGAAAAAAACCAACTCCTCCTTATCAGCAACAAAATTCTTCTCCTCGGCCTTTTTGTTGACCCTCTTGCTGAAGAAATGGAGGCCTTCCATCTCCAAGCCAGTAGCTTTGACAATAATCTCTTCATTAATGGGAATTTTATGTCCTTCATACTCCACTTTGCGATCCTTCCAATCCATAGCAAATTGGATTGAAATTCTCTAATCATGCCCTTGAATACGATCAATCAAATTTGTATTGCCACCCTACTTGAGGAGGCTCCATAACTCCTTGTTTCGCTTCCAATCTGGATCACTGCTAGGTTCAATCTAGCACGGGGCTCCTCCCATTTTTTCCTCTCTGAAAAGGATGGTATGGATGTTATTGTATGGATTATAGTATGGATGTTATTATAAAGGATATATGCATATTGATGATGTGGTGTCTTGATTAGTTGATATGATGTGATGTTTTTGTTGGAGCTCAAAATTTCACCTTGCCTCAAGTCTTAGAAAACCCTTGATTTTGAGGCAACATGGGACTATCTCCAAGATGTGGGACTTGAATTGATAGAGAAATATAGTGAAGGATAGTTCCTTTACCTATTCTTAATGTTAAAACTACTCCTAGAAATTGAAATGCAACTATCAAATGATACTATATCATTTAAAGGGACCACGGTGAGAAGGAGATGCATAAAATTGAAATCCTAATCTAAAGAGAGGTTTATAACATGAAGAAGAGGGGGAAAGAAACTTTTAAATAAGATAAAATGGAGGAAAATAAAGGTTGAGAAGGCAGAAATGAAATCCAATGTCATAAGAAGCATTTAAACTCCCATTTTCATACAATGTACAATAGAAATAAACCATACGATATGAAGGAACATACACAACATACCTACAAGTAAATGAAGAGGTAAAAAAATGTAATAAATCACCAGCTAGGGCAGAATAATCACCACAAAAAAGTATTTTATTGCTTTGAGATGATGCAAAAATAATTACAATGGAGAAAGAAGGTATAAACATATTACTGAATCACAATCCAAGGCCTATAACTCAAGAACAATTGTGCAACACTTTTCAATGATTACCTTGCATTATAAAATTATCCAACCACCATAAATGAGCATCATTTTACATTTTATATAAAATAGGAAAGAGAAATAAGAGGGAGAATATAGGGAACTTAGATCTCCATCTTCACCCACTAACAACATGCAATAAATATTTGAAAATAGGCATGGAAAAATTTCCAAGGACATTCCCCCATTTAACCTTGATTATAGGAGAAAGAATGTGCAGTATAGCTCATCAATTATGGTAGTTGGGATGTATGGGACTATTCATTTCAATGTAGATTGTATTTCCACTTTTTCAATAACCTACCCTCACCTTAATTAATAAATCCAGTTTTTTTGGTGTAGAGGATAAAGATACCTTTCCAATGATATAAAGTTTATGAAATTTGGTGATTTGTAAACTTCTACTTTGTAAAAGTTATGATTCACCATAGAATGCTATTTCTAATTTCAATTATTGAAAATGACAGAGAAATTTAAATCTAGTGAATGAATCTCAGTTCTTAGAACTAATTATAGCAAATTAGAATGAACAACTTAATGAAAATACAATATGTTTATCCTAAAAACCCCCAATTTGAGGGAAAATCAGTTACGAAGGGAAATTACTCTTTCTTCCCACTTATATATTGGCCAATTTAAACAATTAAAAATTTAAAATAAGCCGAAGGAAGAAAAATATTTACTTCTACCCTCTATACTTTCTTGTTCTACAATCCAATTCCAGCACCAAAGTCTTCTTGCTCACTTATCCCAGAATTGATGATTAATTCCACTTGTTCTCTTGCTTAAATAGCTTTCTTCCCATTTCCTTCCCTGCATTAGAGAACGGGAAGAGACATCTAAGGAGGAGACACAATCAAAACATTTGAAATCCATGACTGTTCATGATTTTATTTATTTTTATTCTGATGCATCCTAGAATTCACCAATAAAAGCACAGGCGCGCTGACACATCACTCAGCCTAGACTGAGTTCTCACCCAAAGTACAAAAAGGTACTAGGCCCCTATTTAGGGTTGTTATTGTAGGATGTTTGCATGATGCAGACTTAAAGCATTTAGATCCATGACTAGTATATCATTCTGCAGTGCATGTTTAGATTTAGATCTTAAAGACTCATGAATCACATGATAAAGATAGTGAGATAATTCATGTAGTAATACACTATAACCATGATTAACACTTTGATTGAGTCAATAAACTCCATTAAATTAAATGCAATAATACACATAAGCTTCTTATAATAATGGCATCATATGCTCATGCGCATACAAATTTGATACTATAATCTCACAGTAATCTAGTCCTTACATACTATTCTCACACACACTTATACCACGTAGTTCATTACATATTTATAAGGGTGGGGATTTTCCCTTCATCTCTTATCCAGTCCCAAAATTAGTCACATGATACTATTAGCCACGCACTGTTACAATAATAGCCACACATGCAAGTGCGCTAATAATAGAATTCATCTAGTTAACTGTCAGAAGTAAATCTATTCTCAACCTATACTCATGCAAAGTGATTCTTAGTCAATCATCCAAAAATAACCAATGTGTGACATGTAAGTTTCCAACAAGTTTGTGTGTTCCATATGCCATATTCCAAAAATAGATCCTCATCGTGAAAATGGATAAGACCTAATTTTTCCTCTATCCTCAGTGCGTGACTCCTTCCCGATCCTCTCGTGCTTTTGAATGCACTCTTCTCTTCCATGTGAACCTTATGTATGTTTTTCACCAAGTTCCATATTTCGAATGACCAACATGTTTCATTAGTGATAGATTAACCAATGTATGTAAAATTGTGGTTATGTAACCACCACAAAGGTTACATAACCTCCGTTCTGTGCAAAGGGATGGTTACACAACCACTACTCTACATAAAGTGGTCATTATGTAAGTTAAAAATCTGATCCTCTTTATGATTTATTTTTATTTTGGTTCTTGTTGCACTGATGAAGTGGTGTTTCTTTATATCCCTATGGATAACACCTCCCCTACTTAAGATGATTTTTTTCCCAGAAAAGATTAGTGAGGGAGTAGATAAGGAAACAATTCCCTCACTTTCTTCTTCGAGTACCACCATGATTTCCTTAGTGTCTTCCCCTTGAGTCCATCTTACCAAAACTCTTATGGACCTCTCCTTGTCTCTTTGATATTTTGTTGCAGCACTACTTCCTTCTCTAATTCTCCTTGTGAGTCCAATACACAATCCTCTATGAAACGTAATAACTAATATTCTTCTTATTTTTCAAGCATGGATGGCTCATATAGGTAGTAACTAACATCCACATGAAATGTGGGAATGAAATATTGAAGGCATTTTCTCCAACCTACTCTAGTATAGCGAAGGGTACATACTGTAATGGCTTGAGTTTTCGTGTTTGGCCTTATAGTCTCTCCTTGCTCAAGTAAATCCAAACCTTATCTCTAACATGAAGTTTTTGATCTCTATGATGTTGATCATGTCTAGCCTTATACTTGGCTTGATATTTCTCCAATTGTTTTTTCACCTTGAGATGGATTTTCAAGATCATGTCAATGAACTTCACTACTCTAGTCACCTCATAATCATGTATCTCCCCTTCTTCCTGTTACCTAACCACAATGTCCAGTGGATTAGTAGGTAGATATCCTAAGCATGTTTCAAATGGTGACTGCATGGCTAATGTGTGCATGACCTAGTTGTAGGAATGTTGAATGTACATTAAGGAATCATCTAAAGTTCATGGATATTTGATATTATATCCTCTAATTAGTTGCACCAAAGTTTTGTTCACCACCTCCATTTTCCCATTTTTTTGTGGATGGAAGGTCATGCTCCTTTTTAACCTGGTGTCCATCTTGTCCCATAAAGTAGTCCAAAAATTCCCGAAGAACCTATAATCTCTTTTAGAAACAATATACTTTGGAAAACCAAAATGCACCCATACATTAGCAAAGAAAATTTTAGCTACCTAACTTGCTTTTATTGTCTTTTTACATGCCATAAAAAAAACATTTTATTGAATCTATCTATAAAAAGATATAAATAATCATGGCCATTTTTACACATAGGTAGTGCTAGAAAATCCATATATCCTCCCAAGGACGAGTAGGGACCGGTAAAGGTATATATTAACCTTCCTTTCAAATTTTAGGATTGCTTGTACAACAAATTTTACATCCTATTATAAATTTAGATACTTCTTATTACATATTAGGCCAATACACGTACATTTACAAGTGTGGCATGGTATTTCAAACACCAAAATGACCTACTACTTTTGAGGTGTGTGTTTCTCTCATCAATAGAAGCCTTTATTCTTTCGGCACACAAATATTCACCCCATCGGTAGAGTATGCCATCTTTGAGATAACAATCTTCAATACCCATCCTTTCAACCCCTTTTGGACTATAGCTACTAATATGTTATTCCAAAATCTTTTTCTTGAGCATATGAATCTCTGTAAGATTCCTTTATCAAGGGATCTATTGGTGCTCAATTTGATCTCACCCCATTTGTCCTTGAAATTCTTCAATTTGCAGTCTTTGTTGTCTTTTTTATCTCCCCATATTGATGCATGAAAACTATGTCCTCCATTTGGTTACCATGATCAGTCCCTTCCTTTGGTCGAGGATCACTTTAAATCTAGAGTTTTTTTTCCATTCCTCTGTCCATGTGAAAGAATTTGTAACTTGGGTGAAAACTCAGTTTTTTTACCCTTCCTTCTATTTTTCACAGTCACATTTTGTTTTCCCTATCAATTATTGTCCCAAATATTTGTGGAAACGTGGTCTTCTCTTATTAGATTTGGCTCATTGGATCACATTTGGGCTTTATATCATTTCCAAAATCTATGTCCCTAAAGAAATATTCATTTCCGGGGGCAAATGGTGATTTCCTTACATTTTATGGTTTGACAGGTATGTTTTCCCCATCAAATTTACATCTCAACATCTGTGGAAATGTGGCCCTTTTCTAGTTGGATGTGGCTTAGAGGGGCACTTTGAAACTCTAAGGCCTGATTCAACTCAAAGTTTGTCCATGTGGAGGGTCAATGCTCATCTAAAAATTTGCCTTTTGGTTTGAGCTTGGAGTTGCATCGGGGAGACACGTGGAGGATTTCGTCAGCTTTGCTCTATACTTAAAATTTTCAAAGAAATTTTCTAAGGCATGGGACACGTGGAGGGACTGCACCTTTTTGGGGACCAGAACCTAAATTTTATTTTGAAGAAGCCCCAAAAGGACACTTGGAGGCTTCCGCTCACTCTGCCCTTGCTTGGACTTTTCAACGGCTAAGGAAAACTGTCTTGGACCCTACACATATGGTGCCTTCCACTGATACTTCAATTTTTTTTTAACAACTCTACCAGACTGAGACATGTAGAGGGATCATGCTTGTTTATGGTCTTTACTTTTGAGAAGCATACCAAAGGTGCATCAAGGCAACACGTGGCGGCTTCTGCTGGATCCTTTTTTACTGAGACTTTTAAAAAGGCCAAAAGGTATTTTTCTTGGGCCTAGGGCATGTGGAAGGCTCATGCTTGTTTGGAAACTTGCCACTATACCTCACCTTTGTAGTTTCACCTAGAAAACACGTGGATGGCTCTAATCTAGAATTGAGAAGTGGTAGAATCAACGGTTGCTATGGATTTCACCTATTTTTCTACCATTTTTTCTCCAAGACTCCTGGAGATGTGGATACGCACTGTTTTTCATCATTTTTGATGAAATTCCTTGTATTTTTGTTCTACAAAGTCCCATTAAATGAATTTATAACTTAATTTGTGAGTCCAAGAATTGTTTAGGTTGATATTTTGAAATTAGAATTGCTCAGGCACTTGCAAAAACGTGAATTACTAGGGAATATGGATGTGGGAAGAGTTGCAGATGAAAGAGAGGGAAAAGGATGAAATGATGGAGGTTATAGGTGAAAAAGATGAAAAAGGTGTTACCTCAAGGGTGAAAAGGATTACCTATCAAATCTAGCTATACAGAGCCTCCATAAAATGATTAAAACGGGGATTTCTCACATGATAGAATCAGAATAATTAGGACTACCAAAAATTTGTGGCATGGCATCCTAGTCATTAGTTGAGGGTCTGAGAAATGTGATCAGTTCATAATTAGTCCACCTGGAAGCTTTCGGATGTGAATTTGTTAAACGTTGCTTTCTGATGAAATTAGTAACAAGAAAAGGTCCCTCAAATATCTTATTTTTGGGTGCAAAATTTTGGATAAGTGAGCAAGTGAAATGTATAAATGTAATGAGAATACTCTTGCAAAAGGTCGGGGGTTGAATTCTTAAGAGAAAATTTTAGAATTTTGTCTTCCTGAGAGACCAATCCAAGAAACCTGTTAATTTCCTTTGTTTTAGATTTTAATCACATTAAGTTGGTTGCAAGTGTACAACCATTGAAAATCTTTGATGTACTGTTCAAAGAAACTTTTCCCTGCTGATGAATCTAATCAATTTCAAGTTAATATGTGACAATATTGGAGTAATTTGTGTTTTCTTTATTTGAGAATGTCTGCATGTAGTTTTTCTTAATCCTACTGCAATCCTGTGTTAAAGTCCCTCCGAATCACATAGGATCTCATCCCTGTGACAATTTAGTGGAATTTGCAATTTCATTTCAAGAAGAGCCTTCATCCTGTAATGAGATAAAAATTTAAAATCACTTCATTGTCATTTGTTGATAAATATTGTCTGTAAGCCTTCAAGTGTATCTTATGCATGAGGAACCAGGTGTCTTTTATGTTTTATTAAGTCTTTAGCTGAAGAATTCATATTAAATTCTTTGTGATTGTGTAAAACTGTGAAAATATGGGCCTCCATTGATGCACGCCTTCTAGTTTAAGGAATAGTTTAGCTATTCCAAAGCTTTATGTCATTTAGCTTTATGATTATTGTGAAGTATCTCAAAGATCTAGTAGAGTCAATTTTATCCTACTTAATCTCCCAAAAAAATTCCTCAAAAATAATGAATCCATCCTAAATTACCCATGTTTTCCCCGTGTGTCCACAAATTTATAAATTCTATAGCTAAAATATGTAGAATCAATCATGATCCCATAATGTCTTTCATAACCTTAGTCCTTTCTAGGAAATATAACCATTCCTTAGAAGTGACAACTTGTGAGAGTTAAATTGTAGTACATTGATCATATTTTCTTAGGGTCCCCTTTTAGATTTGTGCAAAGAAGGATATCTTCATTCTCCTTCAATGACAGAAGTTACAAAACGGGTCCTCTCTCCTTGGTCGAAAGGCATGGAATAAAGTAGTGAGGATATATCAAAACCTTAAATGAATGTGTTATCCATTTCTTCGATTCCCAGGTGACAAAGAACTAGACAAATCCCCTCCCCAGCTATAAAACAAATCATAATAAGATCTGTCTGGCTCTCAGTGTCTTGTTAAATCTTTGATGTTGCTCAGTTTCTAAGGGAGAATCAATTTGTATACCAACACTAGAATGGTGCCATTTTCGGGGATAATTTGTTGATTTTTTGCCATTTCATAGCCATTTGGCCCGTTAACAACACCCGAATGGTTCCGTTGTCAGGGATAATTTGTTGATTTTTTGCCAGTTCATATCCATTTAGCCTATCATCAACACCAAAATGACACAATTTTCAGGGACTCTTTGAATTATTTTGCATATACAGTACATATAGACCATGGTAATAATTATCTTCACATGTTGTGTGCAAATACATTGCTGAAACATCATTATTTTTTCAAATATGTAAGAATTATTAAAGTTGTAAGTTCTAAGTGCAATATTTCCACCTTATATAACTATTACACTAAATTTTCTATCATCATTGACAAATTTGGGTAGAAGAAGAGAAAATCTTGTAAGATTTGCATTAATATAGTATTTATAGACATTTGATAGGTTTTTCATAGTGCATTTGCACAAACTAAGGTGAAAATCCTTAGTGGCAACTCCATGTTGTTTAAATTCTTAATAAATACCAGTGTCTTAACATATATCAAGTAATATTTTTCATTAATCTCTGCAAAGCTAGAAGGAAGAAGATATTTCTTCACCAAGGACCCTAGTAGAAGGTTTTTTCCAGAGTTGGGAAAGTATAATTCAAAAGGAAGAAGAATTTGGAATGTTGTTGGAGATCAAGCATCAAGAAAAGAGATCTCCATTAGTGAAACTGATCATCTTGTGATTGAAGATTGTAATACTTCCTCAAGTGCTTATGAATTAGATAGTCTCTTTGTAAATCTGAATTCTCCAATTGGAGAGGGTCCTTATTTTGTATTTGAAATATTTTCATCTCATTTTGTCCTTGTATTCACCAAAGTTGATAGGATCTTCCAAGAATTAGAGTTTTTAGAGACATCCATTATGAGAATTGAATTCCTATGCTCCACAAACCCCTCACTCCTCATCATTTTATTTCTCCTGTAAGATCACCTCCCCAAAAAAATATGGCCCAGCCCCCACCCAGACCTCCATTTGTTGTGAACACTTTTGGTCCTATAGATTTTAGAGGTATGGTTGGATATCCAAATGTTGTGCCCCAAGATGTTAGAAATAGATTGCCTAAATTTCAAGGAAATAATGCCGCTACTAGGGATCAACACTTAAATATTTTTGTCAATATGATGGACGAATTTGAAATATAATTTGAGGATGTGTACATTAAAATTGTTTATCCATACTCTAGAAGAAGATGCAAGGGACTGGTATAAATATTTTCCTGATAATTCCATTGATTCTTGGACAGAAATGAAGAACGCTTTTAGATTACAGTATGGAGATAAAATAGACCCTAGGTTTCTTTTATCAGAATTTGAAAATATAAAAAAGAATCCTAATGAGTCTATTCATGACTTCAATACAAGGTTCAATAAGACCCTAAATAGGCTTCATGTGATCCTAAGGCCAAATGATGTTTCTTGTTTGATAAAATACTCTGATGCTTTTGATAAGAAAGCTTCCTATTATTTAAGAGACAAGAACCCAACAACATTGAGGAAGGCCTTCACCATGGATTTGAAGATTGAAAATAATATCAAAGTAGTTGGTAAGCCTCCTAAGAGGGAAGGTATCAAGCTATTCAATCTAGAGAAGCCTCAGTCAAGTAAGGATGTGGATCTTGAGGAAGTTTTAAATACTTTGGTCGGAGTTGTCAAAGAAATCTCTTACAAGCTAGCCAGGGTAGAGAAAGGAATTGGAAAAGGTTCTCAAGGTCAGCATAGGCAAAAAGGACAAGAAATATTTTCAAATCATCCTAGAAATGATCAGAGATATGATGATAGAGGTAAAGGACCCATGGGAGCTAGACAACCCCAAGCTAGGGAAAATAGAGTAGTGCCTAATCCTCTAAATGCTAGAGTTGTTGTTGTTGAAGAGACAAATGAAATTGATTGGTGTGAAAAATGTTTCTTACCCCACCTGCCATGTGAAGTAGATCAAAAAGTTCAAGAAGTTGATGATGATGATAAAACTGATGATGATGCATGCATGGTGGATTTCTCTACAAGCTCAAAGCAAGGAGAAAATTGAAATGAAGTAATATGTGCAAGAGTTGCTACAAGTTTTTGGGATTGCATTCACTAGGTACCTCTTCTTCCTCCCTCTCATACTTTAGAAATAGATATGGTACAATATTTTGAACTTCCTAATAATGATTTTGAGTACCTAAAATCTTGAATGATTAAGAAGTATGATGGAGGAATCCCATAGGAAGATTGTATAGATAATTGATAATGATTGTTTTTTTTATTGCCCAAGAAAAAGAGTATAACACAAGGAAGTAAAGTTGTCAAATGGGAAAGCCTCAAGCCAAACCAAAAAACCTAGTTCTCACCAATATCCCAAAATAAACTCCAAATAAAGATGCATCTAGCAAAGGCCTTGTTGTCTCATGTATAATTGGTGTTCCTACCCATGCCAAAATGTGAAAAATCAATTGTGCTATCCGATGAGTTTGTCAATGGGTTTTCTTCTTTTCCCAAATATCATTCCTTTTAGTTTTAATTGCTCCCAATTATTGAGTCAGGAAAGGAGATTTATGTTCCAACCAACCATTGATAACTGCTTATGATTTGAGCAGCTAATGGAAGAGGGAATTGAGTATTTGGTATTGGAATTAAAGAGACTGCTCCACACTACCGTAAGGTTGTCGGAATATAAATAATGTAACGCTCCTCCTCCAACGACATTGGAAACCTGAGAAAAGGCTTGACCAAAATTGGTCTCCACAGATAGGTGAACCACCTAACATCCTCCACACTTTACTTGGGAACAACCTTTGAATTGAGTCTCAAAAATGTTGATCCATTTTTTACAACACTGATTATTAAGGATAGATCTACTGCACAATATGTATACTTTGATTCCATGAGCATACTCCAGGGATCATACAATGTTATGCCTCTATAGGTCATGAATGAATTGAACATTAACTTGACAACAACTTATGGCAAGTGTATTTTTTGAAATAATTCTATTTTGGATGTCAAGGATTGTAGGATGTGTTTAATTTGTTTGGTGGTATAACTTGTAGCTTATCCAGGTAAGAACTTAATACTTGATGTTGTCATTACTTTTATTTCCACTGCCAAATGGGGAATGTTGTTACCCAAGATAATCTGCATGTTGTTTGCTTAAGTGTTCAGATGGATCTCGCTTTATTTTTCCACCATTCTAATTGAAGGAAGCCTTGTAAAGCAAATATGGAAAGAAGAAAATGTTGCACCTCATTAAACCCATACCAATAATGCTTCTGTATGCAATTGTTGTATGCCTGATGTAGATGTTGATAATTTTAAGCTAGGTAATTTCATGGAGCAAAGAGCACAATATATGATCAATGTAAATTGCTTGTCTAACAAGTTGATTTTCCTTGGACCTTGTTATTCGATGGAGCTTGTTTCAAGTTTGGAAATGGTTTTGGTATTGTTTTGATTTCATTTATTGGCTAGGAAGAGTTTTTTTCCTTTCAAAATCAACTTTGAATCACATTGGAAATAAACATTGCTTGAAATATGAATACCACTAGTATTGGGTTTGAGAATTCCACGATTCAAATATTCTTGTAAAGGATAATATTTCATTAGGATGATTCAAAACTTTGTTTCAATCTAGCTTACAAAACGTGAGTGCAATATGCTACTTAAAAATCAGAGAATGAAACAATAGGAAGCATGTAGTCTGGAATTTGATTGAAATTCAAGGACTCATTTAATAGTGCACCATGATAGAATGCCTACTTCTTTAATGCTTGTAGCCAGAAAAGTTTTAGTGTTAGGATCTAAAGAAATTGCATAGTATCTCCATTTTGTGAACAATGATCAATGAAATACTAACAAGGCCATTAGTCCCTAGTAAAAAAAAGGTTAAAAATTGGCAAGTGTATATGATGATGCCCAGGTGAAATGGTTTTTGTAGAACCAAGGTGAGTTTTTGATTTGTAAAATATAGATTGGGAACATAATGGTTGAGGATGAAAACATAAATGTGTTGAAGGAAAGGAAACTTTATTTGGAAAGACATCATTCAACTTAATACAAACATGATTACAAGGTTTGGTGGCACTTGAAAAAACTTTGATAATGTTGATTACATTATTAACAAAAATATGTAAAAGAGATGTGGAAGAGCACAACCTGTTTCACAAAGGAATGTTTGTTCCATAATAGAGTTGCTTCTATCCTATCATTCCTTTGAGAAACAGATAAGGGTTAGGGCTAGGAGGAATACCTGTTGAATGTTGAGATGGTGTGCGCGTACCGTAGAGAGAGATCAGATCGACTGCGAAGAACTCCTTTTTGTCTTGGAAGGACTACCTACAAGTAAGAATACAGGACCACCAAGATTTTAATTAGACAATAAATGAGGGAACTGCCTTAGGCCCAGGAAATATAAAAAACTTCCTTTCGAAGGTGGTCAGTTCCCCTTTTAATACGAATTAACACAAATGATAATAAAGAAAGCTATTGCAAAATCACGATTTAGGTATCTCGTTACAAAGCAATAGAAGACTAAACTATCAATAATAAAGCGTCACGTTGTTTGTTCGGTTGACTGGTCGTTGATACGTTCAGGTTGAGTTATAGGGATAAACCAGGCTGGATTTGAGGTTGTTAGGTGGCAAATAGGCGAGAAAAGTTGGTTTTGGGGTATAAGTCACAGTGACCGATGCCGGTCACTGGGTAACCGATCATGGTTAGAGAACCGCTGTTGGTAGGGGATAAACGATACCGGTAGGGGCAGCAATCTAAGTGCTTCTGGATAGAGGTTGGTTGTAAGGTGATTGTGGGGTTATTAAGATTGGTGGATGGCTGAGGGGAATGATGGGAGGATAGGGAAGACTCAGAGTGTGGTAAAATGGCCTTTTGGGCAATATCAAGGATGTATGGGTGAAGGTTAAGTGCAGTTGTTGCTGGTAGTAGATCTAGGAATAAACTTATGATTACTATGAATCAAAAAGCTCAAGAAATGTGCTAGAAGAAACATACAAGAGACTACTTACTGTTTATTGATGTAGATGCAGGTCCAAGAACTATGTGATGAAGGACAAGAACTCAGTTGGGATGATCCTGCAATTGGAAGATCTGATGAAGCTATCCTTCTGACTTCTCCGATGCTTGGATGAGTGTGACACTGGGCTCTGGTTATTCAGTTGCAGTCTTGGGCTTGATGTCCTTCTCTGCAAACTCTTCTTGTTTCTTCACTTGTCTCTACTCGGCCAAGAAAAAATCTGATTCTCTCGATGATTTCTCCTTTCTCACCATCAAATGAAAATTGATCCTTGTTTTTGGTTCGGAAGTGGTCATTTACGGGGAACCGATGGCGGTTACGCAACCGACGGCGGTCGAGTAGGAACCGGTATGTCGGTTAGGTCAAAGTGGGCTATTTTTGGTAAAATAGCCAGCTTTCCCTCCTTTTCTTCCGAGGGATTGGTTGTGGGCTTGGTCAAGTCATTATGAAGTTGGTTTTAGGTGCGGATGAGGAGTAATTAGTCATAGGTGTGGAATTGGACCAAGTTATAGGTCTTAATTAGGTTAGTTTAGGGTTAAGACTAGGTCATGATGAGGTGGCGACATGAGGTGGCAGGTATGGAGATGTGGATTTATTAATTATAAGGTAATTAATAAATAATTGTGTAAGGTTTAGGTGGTGAGGTTAGGTTGCGAAATGCGATGAGGGTCACAAGGGGTCGTAAGACACAAATTTGGTGTCTACATTAGCCCCTTATTGTCATGTAGTTTGTTTTGTAAAGCTACACGGACAATAATAAGAAGTGGTTACTCCTGTTAAGGGTATAGGTAATCCCCCTCAAATCTATCACAGATTGAGGTAGCGTGAAATCAGGGATAGGGTTGATAAAGGGTAAATGGTGTTGAGATGAGGGTGAGATGGTGGGGTAGGTCCAAAGAAGCAGACACACGTTAAAATGCAATAGTGTGACTAGGGTACATGATTTGACGAGCAAACCAGCAATGCATAGGCAAAGGTCGATAGTTTATCCAAACAAGGGTGATATAATCCTGGTATCCAAGGCATAGGAAGTAGCTCCAGGGTATATAACAGGTAAGGTACAGGAACGTTTAGGCATGTTCGGCAGTACCAAATGGTTGGTTTGGTTGAGATAAACGTTACGGTCTAGGTCTAGGCAAAGTTGGTCGACAGATCAAGTCAAGGACCCTAATCATGCTAAAACACGAACAGGTGAGCTCGATTGAACAAAAGGCTACTGGGTGGATAAAAGTGTATGTTGATGTTGGGTGAAGTAGTTAAGTGGTATGGCCTTGGGTCGGGCTAATGGATGAGTGAGGGCCATGGGTCGGGCCAAGTTGTTGGGTTGCGGCCTTGGGTCGGGCCAAATGGTGTGGTTACAGCCTTGGGTCAGGCCAAAATGGTTGGGTTGCAGCCTTGGGTTGGGCCAAATGGTTGGGTTGCGGCCTTGGGTTAGGCCAAATAGGTTGGTTGCGGCCTTGGGTCAGGCCAAATGGTGTGGTTGCGGCCTTGGGTCGGGCCAAATGGTGTGGTTGCGGCCATGGGTCGGGCCAAATGGTTGGGTTGCGGCCTTGGGTCGGGCCAAATACGTTGGTTGCGGCCTTGGGTCGGGCCAAATGGTTTGGTTGTGGCCTTGGGTCGGGCCAAATGGTTGGGTTGCGGCCTTGGGTTGGGCCAAATAGGTTGGTTGCGGCCTTGGGTCGGGCCAAATGGTTGGGTTGTGGCCTTGGGTCGGGCCAAATAGGTTGGTTGCGGCCTTGGGTCGGGCCAATGAAGTTAACAAGGGGTTGTCAACGAAGGTGGATATAGGTGATGTTGGTAGAAAGGGCTATTAGTAAAGAAGGGCCGAAATTGGGGTAGAGGTGAGATAAAACCGATGTCGATTATCTATGACCGATATCGGTTAGGGGACCGATACCGGTTTCTTAGGGCACAATAAAACCGATATCGGTTATGGGTGAAAAACCTATAAAAAGAAAAATACGGCCTATCATTGTCACTTTTGCAATTTGGAAACCAATTTGAGTTGTCTGACGTGGAGAGTGAAGATTGGAGCATTGGTTGCGTGAGGTGGCATTATTTGGCTGGAGGAGGTAGTTGTTAGTGGGCCTGAGTGAAGAGGAGGCAGCAGTTGATTGGTGGAGGACCCAGAAGAGGACATTTGGAGCCATGGCACAACTAGGAGGAGCAGGAGGGGCTGGACCAACTGGACCACCACCACCCATCCCTCCACAATGACGTGTTGTCGTACGGGTAGGTTCGAAACCCCTCATTGTGTGTATTTTATTGCAT
Organism: Taxus chinensis; assembly: GCA_019776745.2. Classification (NCBI taxonomy): domain Eukaryota; kingdom Viridiplantae; phylum Streptophyta; class Pinopsida; order Cupressales; family Taxaceae; genus Taxus; species Taxus chinensis. Next base: position 27,306 of record JAHRHJ020001799.1, read on the forward strand.
TATGCTATATTTGGGGTTTGGGTAGGAATGTACATTTTGGAGAAAATAATTAAGAAATGGAAATGATTTGAAAAAGGGAGAGGGTAGATGGGTTAAATAGGTCAAGGCGGTAGGGTGGGTAGGTTTTTAGGGTATTTGGGTGGGTAAATTAGTAGAAAAATGACAAAATGTAGGTGGGGGGGGCCGCGCAGGGTTCGGCTTCGGGAAGTTTACAGCGACCGACATCGGTCGCAAAATTTTAGGTGTGTGGTGTTTTGTTTTTGACCGGCGTCGGTCGGTCGTGGACCGGCATCGGTGGGAAGGGGACCGCGGTCAGTTATGGGTGACCGGTACTGGTCCTTAGTGATTTTTAGCTATTTTTGTTGGCTTAGGTTATGTTGTTGTTTTGGAGTTTTTAGTGGTGATTTGGGTATGGTTTGGGTTGGGGTGGGGGTGTTGTGGTATTGTTTGGGTGTTTCAGGATAGGTGCGGTCCTGACTTAGGTTTATGTCAATTTGTTGGTGTGGGTTGTGATTTTGTTTTTGAGTTTTTGGATGTGGTTTGGGTATTTGGGCATGGTGTAGGGTGTTTGAGTATGGTTTGGGGTGTGTTGTTGTTTTAAGTTTGTAGATGTGGTTAAGGTATTTAGGCATGGTTTGGGTCATTTGAGTATGGTGTGGGTTGTTTGTTTGGGTGTGAAGAGGGAGGGGGAATAGCGTAGAAGTTTTTTAGGGGAAGATAGATGGGCGTAGACGTGTGGTATGGAGTCGGGTTGTGGGCGGGTGGATAAGAAAGGGGATATAGAGAGGTAAAGTAGATGTTGTGATAAAGAGTAGGGCTAATGTAGTGGGTTGGTTTTGCAGGCACGTCAGCAGCTGACGATGCGGGACAGGATGCCCCCACTGTTGAGCCGGATGCGACCACACGTGTCCGTAGCACACTGGGGTATCATGCGCGAGGTGGGACTCGGCGGAGTCCAGCGGTACAGAGCGATCGATAGGGATCATAGTTTGATGGTCGCCCTCATCGAGAGATGGGATCCGGCGACCAATGTGTTCCATCTCCCGACTGGGGAGATGACTATCACATTGGAGGATGTGTATCGCATCCTTCGACTGCCGATTGAGGGAGAGGCAGTCTTCCAGGTAGATTCAGAGATGGCCATGGATAGCATCCTACAGGTGTTCGGGGATGCAGCTGCGCTACTGACATATCACAGCGTGAGCATCACGTACGGGGATATGTACTGTGCCCATCGCCATGAGACACGGCTTGCCGTGCTGATGATGATCGGGATCACCTGCTTTGCCCTCCCAGACTCAGAGGGAGGCCGCTTTCCACGGGCACTGATGGGGGTTCTACACGAGATGGTGGAGGAGCACACCTGTTATGCTTGGGCACCAGTATACCTGGTACAGTTGTATCGAGAGCTGTGGGGCTATCACCGGATGAGGTGATTCGGGATTTGTTCGACGTTTTTGCTGCATTATTGGGCATATGAGCACATCATATGCCTTAGACCAGTAGGGCTGCCCCAGCAGCCAGGGCCACAGGTCATATATAGATACGGCTTTCAGAGGTGGTTGGGGGTCGTGGGTCAGCCACGAGCAGTGCTTGCAGGGTGAGACGTTACTTATTACAGGCATTTATTAGAGGGCCTGACAGTGGCAGATATTGTATGGAGACCGTATAGAGGTCATCACCCTCACGGAGGAGCCCGATTACAGTTGCGCTTGATCCAGTACACTTTCTGGATAGCAGGACGGAGGCCGGGAGAGTATGAGAGGATACCCCTAGAGAGGGTACGCAGGCAGATGGGGCTGCGACAGGATGAGCCACCTCCCTTCCCTCAGTACCGGAGGGATGATGTAGAGGCTCCACTGCCTGCACCACAGCCCTTGGACCCAGATTGGGTTGCTGAGAGGCCAGCAGATGACACTGTAGACGATGCTGGTTATACAGGAGCATATATGGTTTGGTGGGCTGGTCAGAGAGCAGCGAGGATAGCACAGCCTGCACAGCCAGACTTGGCAGCGGTGACAGCAGAGCGAGATCAGCTCAGGGGCCAGGTACAGTTATTACAGGGGCAGCTTGCTGCTGCACAGGCACATATAGGTGTTTTACAGGGGCAGCTAGCCCAGGCTCAGGTACAGGCACAGGCACCACCACCAGCAGCGGTAACAGCCACAGCCCCAGCACAGGTACAGGTACCACCACCACAGCGGCACAGCCCCAGGCACAGGTACAGGTACCACCACCAGCAGCGGCACAGCCACAGCCCCAGGCACAGGTACAGGTACCACCACCAGCCAGTGGCACCAGCCAGCGGCACCAGCACAGGCACAGGGGGCACTAGTAGTAGGTGTCAGGGGACCAGCCCCAGTACCTACGGTGGCTCGAGAGCGTTACATGGAGGCTAGAGCGGAGGCCCGATACTATCAGGATATTCTTGATGGTACCGGGGCTGATTATCAGCCCTATGCGGCACATAGAGCAGAGACCTCTCGGAGCCAGAGGTCTCAGGGAGGTGCAGCCATAGCTGGTGGGTCCGTCACAGGTAGGAGGTGAGAGGTAGGACAGGGACCAGCAGGCAGACAGGCAGAGGGAGGTGGAGAGAGCTGAGGGGTCCCTGCACATTTTGTATATTGGACATGGGCACCGGTCTACGAACCGGTTGTGTTGATAGAGGCCTGCGTGCCTATTTATTCATTTATTCATTCATTTATTTATTGTATATACCGGCCTGCGAGCTGAGTACAGGTTGTACAGTTGATACCGGCCTGCGAGCCGAGTATGTTTTTGATAGGAGAGACCGGCCTACGAGCCGAGTCGAGATTATTGACAGTTATTGCGGCCTGCGTGCCGGCTTTGTTATATTATGAGATTACGGAGGCCCCGATGCAGGGCACATTGTATTTTTGAAACTTTGTATATATATAGATATGATGTTTTGACCCACATGCTGTGCGTAAAAAGTGTTAAATGTTTTGTCGATGGTTTGTGATATGTGATATATGATGAGTTTGATTGACATGGTGTTATATTTTAATGATGTTGATGTCTTTTGTTGATGGGATGTATATAGATATAAATGATGAGTTTAATTGACATGTTATATTATGAAATGTTGTATGTTTGGTCGCTGGAGTGTGAATATTAAATGGTTGTATCTGTTGATTTGGATCCAAATGGTGTATAGAGTAATGGTTTTTGATATTGGTTATTGATGGCTTGTTTGTTTTGTAATATAGAGACATGATGTTAATGAAATTGTAATGAGATGTGGATTTAATGAAAAATATGGATAATGGTGTTGTTCATGCAGGAAAAAGGGACTGGCGCCACATAAATTTGCAAAAAAAATGAAGAAAAGGCTTAGGTGTAAACAACAGGTTGGGCATGACCGATATCGGTTATGTAACCGATGTCGGTAGATATATGACCGGTATCGGTTATGTAACCGATATCGGTTATTCAAGAATGATTTTCCTAAAAATAGAACTGCTGGGTTGGCAACTTAAGTTCTTATTTTTAGCATTCTTATTTTTAGAGACATGAAACACGTTAAATATGTGAATGCGACACTATTTGACAACTGCTACAGGTAATTGCATGAAAGAATTTGAGTGATAAGGAGGAAAGAGACAGGTGAAGTGAGCGTGGGCTGAGATTCAGAGGGCAGAAAGACAAGTTATATTTGAAGAAGGTGGTGAACATGGCTGAACAAGGAGAAGCATCCAGTAGGCAGGGACGAGGGGGAAGACATGTTCCACCCCAAGCTGTTGCATCCGGAGAGGTAAATTGTTTGGTTGTAATTTGATTTTTACATGTTTTTTGAATAGGATGAGAGAAGTGTAAGTGGTTAGATATGAGAAAGAAAAAATGTGATAGCAAGGGTTGGGGATGGTATGAGTGCTACGGGGCAGGTACACAGGGTGGGCCTGTATGTTTTTAGGTAAAAATAGGAGTAAACGGGCTTCATAAATATCGAAGGTGTATGTTTGAAGCAGGGTAGGTATATTTTGACAGTGACCGGTATCGTTTATAAGTAACCGGTATCGGTTAGCCAACCGGTATCGGTTATGCATAACCGCTATCGGTTACTGTAAGGGTTTCCAGATTTTGAGAAAAAACCCGTAGAGATTTGTTCTTTTGAATAATTATGTGTCGTTTTGATGTATGCAGGTAGAAGCAAGGTTAAGGATGAATGATACTGTGCCAGCGTTGTTGTCACGAATCCGAGCGGATGTAACACCAGCTGAATGGGCATTGATAAATCGGTTGGGGTTAAGTGGAATCCGCTATTATTCAAGAATCACGTGTAACCATGCTATGTTGCAGGCGTTGATTGAGAGATGGAATCCAGAAAAGAATACCTTCTATCTACCAACAGGGGAGATGACAGTGACTTTGGAAGATGTGTTCCGTATTTTGAGACTCCCAATGATAGGAAAAACAGTGTATCAGGCGTTGCCCAGCGCGGGGCGGGCAGCGATAACAGCAGTATTTGGGTCAGCTGCACGAGATTTGACACAGCGAGGTTTATCATTTACGTATGGTACAATGTATGCAACACACCCTGAGGAAACAAGGTTGGCCGTGCTATTAATGATAGCGGTGGGGTATTATGCATTGCCGAGGGTGGAAGGTGGAAGATTTCCCAAAGCATTGATGAGTGTTATTTGGGAAATGATAGAAATGAGCGTGACATTCGCATGGGCACCCGCATATCTGGCAGAGTTATATAGGGGTTTATGGGCATGCAAGCGAAAACACAAGACGACACTGGATTGTTCGTACTTATTACATTGTTGGGCCTATGAGCATATTGGTTGTGTGCGTCCAATAGGCCGACCCATTGAGTCGGGAGAGACAGGAGTGCAAAGGTTGGGATTCAGATGATGGGTCCAGACAGAACAAGAAGCGAGATCCCAGGCCGTGATAGATGACATTGAGTATTATAGACAGGTATGGGAGATGGTGACAGTTGCGGATATTTGTTGGAGGCCGTACGGGAACTATATGGTGACAGAGCACATAGCTGAGGAGTTGAGGGGTGTAGAGCGATTGAGGTGGATTGCAGGGCATAGGCCGGGCGAGTACGAGAGGATTCCTCTAGATCGCGTGCGGCGACAATTTGGGTTTGTTCAGGATATTCCTATGACATATAGACCATACATGAGGATTGACGCCGAGGCAGCATTCTCACCTCCCCGGCCTACACCTCCAGAAGGGCCAGAAGAGATAGCAGCCGATCGTAGGGTGATGGATGCGGGAACGACGGAGGCCTATAGAGTATGGTGGGTAGCAGAGCTGCGAGGTGCACGTGAGTGCCCTGACATAGCTGTGATTACAGCGGAGAGAGATCGTCTGCAGGATTTGGCTCGCCAGCTTCAAACACAGGTGAATGAGACAATGGGAATGTTAGAGGCTTCACAGTTACGAGTGGAGAGACTGGAGGCAAGATTCCTCCACGCGAGAGGACGTATTCGTATGTTACAGGAGATGTTGGCGGATCAATGGGAGGAACCAATGGCAGTGGCACCTTTGAGGATGGAGAGGCCAGCTGAGAGGCATCGACGATCACGATCACCACCTGATTCGGGAGGAGGTGCAAGAGTCTAAGTGGATTTTATAGGAATATTAGAATAAATAAGGATGCCGACCTGCAAGTCGATGATAGAGAAGATGTATTTGGTTAACATCTAAAATAAAACTAAAGATGTATGTTCTTTTGAGTGATGATAATAATAAGAATGGTTGTGTTTTGGATGTTGTTTTTGTTTGTTTTGAAAAATGATAAAGAGGAATGTTGGCAAATAGAAATACACAAAAAAATATTTATATTTACAACACATGATAGGGTATGGTAGGGGATGGTCGAGCTAACCTTGGGAGACCCCATGTCTCCTAAGTGCTGCCTACATAGCCCATTGCACAAAGCAAGGAGGGGCCTCAGACCGATGTAGTTCTCCCTTAGGAGCAGGGAGAGGTGAATTCAGGCAATTTGGTTGTGGTTAGGCAATTTTGTTGGTTAATAAAAATTTGATGTTGGTAGGGTAATGTTTGTTGGTGTTGGTAGGGTAATATTGTTGGTGTTGGTAAGGTAAAGCGAATGTTAGCATACCCAAGTAGTAGGGAATCGTGTCCTGATTAAGGTCAACACACAATCCTAGAGTCGAGCAAAAGAGGCAAGAGTGTCCCGTAATTGAGAAGAGCTAAACAAACCACATATTAATGTAGGATGAGCGTGAATCCCTAGGTACCTTGCATAGGTGAGAAGTCGATAGGTGAAAAGAGTGGTATAATCACAATATATCGGATATACGTCACGTCCCTTGAGTTTTGTTGTTTTTGACAAATGGTGAGGTGAGGTGGGTGATGTGGGCGAGGGTGCAGAGAACTTATTATAAGATGATGATTCTGACAAAAGAAAACCAAACCTAAATAGACAAGTCCATGACTCAAAAGTGCTTTGAAGTACTGCTTTTATTTTTATTTTTCTGGATATAGACTGATCGATGCGGGAAGTCTACATGGGATACGTAGTTTGTTGTTCTTGAGGTCTTCACGAAGCTGATCAATGCGAGAAGCTTCTAATAAAGGCTAACTGTGTATAGCTGTCCTTCGAGGGAGCAGTCTATTTATAGTAGCAGATGCAGTGTTTATGTATAGCTGTCCTTCGGGGGAGCAGTCTATATATAATAAGAGCAATAGTTTGGCATATAGCTGTCCTTCAAGGGAGCAGTCTATTGTATAAGTTAGAGGTCTAGATGTCCGTTGGGCATGAAGCATCTAGTTTTTTTTTTTTTTTTGTAAGAAGTTTGACTCAAGAAAATCCCATAAGTGTGTAATTAAGAATGTGTCATTTTGATACTTTGAAGTCATGGACTAGACTAAGAAGGGGAAGGCATCTTTTAAGGGGAGGTGATAATCAAACCATGTGAGCTTGATTGGATTTTGAGGTGTAAGAAACAAAGTGTATGCGGTGGTAAATGAGCTCAAGGGACGAGCGTAAGGTAGATAAGCAGTGATATAACACTAATTTCAACAGTAGAATGGTCGAAGATGCAAGGCATTAAGGGGTTCAGGCTCAGGTTTACCATTAAGCGAAGCTAAACGATAAGTGCCTGATCCATAAGTGTGAGTGATAATGTAAGGCCCAATCCAATTAGGAGCAAATTTTCCACGTTTACTCTTTTCTAGTTTGGTTACATGTTGATTCTCTTTGAGGACAAGATCGCCAACCTTAAAAGTACGCTCATGAAGCCGTTTATCATAAGCACGCTTGATGCGTTTTTGGTAGATTTGAAGGTGATCAAGAGCCGTAAGACGACGCTCGTCAAGAAGCTCTAATTGGGCTAACCGCTCTTGGCGGAAATCATCGTTGGTGAGAATATCCTGAAGAGATATTCTGAGGGAGGGTATTTGTACTTCGAGAGGCAAGACAGCCTCGGTACCATATACCAAAGAAAATGGTGTGGCATTAGTGGAGGTACGAATGCTAGTACGATAAGCCCAAAGGGCAAAGGGAATGTGATCATGCCAGTTTCTTCCGGACTCATTGACAACTTTCATGAGGATTTTGGTTAGGGTTTTATTAGAAGATTCAGCCTGACCATTGGCCTGCGGATAGTAAGGCGATGAGAAACTAAGTTTGATACCAAAGTTGTCACAAAGGTCTTGTAACAACTTATTTTTAAAAGATTTACCATTATCTGTTATTAGGCGATGAGGAATACCAAAACGACAGATAATGTGATGGTTAACGAATTCAACAATTTTTTCTTTTTTGATTGAAATGAGTGGAATGGCCTCCACCCATTTTGTGTAATATTCGGTTGCTGTGATAATCCATCGGTGACGTTGCGAAGAGGATGGATGAATCTCACCAATAAGGTCTAAACCCCATTGTGAGAAAGGCCAAAGATCTCGTGCGACCTGTAGCGGATGGCTAGGAGTATGTTGAAGGTTGGCATGTTGTTGACACATAACACAACGCTTAACATATTCGTAGCAGTCGTTGTTAAGAGTAGGCCAATAATAACCTAGGCGAAGGATTCGTTTAGCCACGGCAAGGCCACTAAAATGTCCACCACAAATCCCATCATGGACTTGTTGGATGGTATAGGTGACCTCCGCGCCGGTTAGACAGCGAAGGAGGATGCCATCAAAGCCACGTTTATAGAGGAGTCCCCCCATGACAACATAACGAGAAACACCTTTAAGAAAAGCACGTTTTCCGTTACTAGTAAGGTCAAGTGGGAGAACAGAGGTTGTGAGGTAGTCGTGAAATTGGTGGTACCAGGTATCCTGCGAATTAGTAGACACAGTATTTATCATACAAACTACCGGGGCTGAGTAGGATGGGGCAAAAAGTTGTTGGACCAAGACGAATATGTCAGAGTCAGTTGGTGAGGCAGGAATTTGCGAGGCTAAGCAAGCCATAGTATCCGCAAATTTGTTAGTGGAGCGGGGAATGGTCTGGATAGAATAACGAGTAAATGAGGTCAAAAGTGAATCCACGTAATGTTTGTACTTTTGAAGTTCCTCATTCTTACATTGGTAGATGCCCATAACTTGATTGACTACCAATTGAGAGTCGCCAAAAATATTAATAGATTTGACACCTAAGTGTAACGCAACCTGGAGACCCAAAACAAGGGCCTCGTATTCCGCTGTATTATTAGTGCAGGGGAAATCAAGCCGGAATGAAAGAGGCATAGGTTCAGTGTCAAGAGGGATGAGAACAACGCCGGCTCCTCCGCCGCGCTGGCATTTAGATCCATCGAAGAAGAGGGTCATTTGATACGACTCTTCCCTGAGTGAAAGAGTGGCGATGAGTTCGTCAGGGAAATTAAAATTGGTGAATTGTTCCCCAGGTAAAGGGGCCTCCGCAAGTTGGTCTGCAATAGTTTGTCCTTTGATTGACTTCTGTTGTACAAACTCAAGGTCGAGGTCGGCGAGGAGCATAAGCCATCGGGCGATGCGTTGGTTTAGATGTGGTTTGGCATACATATAATGAATGGGGTCCGTGTTGGTGATGACAAAGGTTTTGTGATTCAGGAGGTAATGTCGGAGTTTGGTGGCTACGAATGATAGGGCTAGGCACAATTTTTCTACATGTGTATACCTAGTCTCGTAATCCACGAGAGTACGACTTATATAATAAACGGCTTGTTCTCGACGTGCCGAGTCCCGATGTGCGAGCATAGCTCCTATAGCATGGTCAGTGGCAGAAAGGTAAAGGTAGAAAGGACGATCATCCTGAGGTGGAATAAGCACGGGTGGTTGCAAGAGATAGGATTTAAGAGCTTCAAAGGCTTGGTGACACTCTTCACTCCATTGAAAGGCAATGTCCTTTTTAAGAAGGTGATGAAAAGGGTGACATCGATCCGAGAGTTGGGAGATGAAACGCCGGATGGATTGAAGTTTACCCTGCAAACTACGCAATTGTTTGAGGTTTTTGGGTGGGGGCATTTCTAGGATAGCTTTGACTTTAGATGGATCGACCTCAATGCCACGCAAAGAGACGATAAAGCCAAGAAGTTTTCCCGAAAGAACACCAAAGACACATTTCTTTGGTTGAAGCCGGACCGAATATTGCAACAGGCGATCGAAAATAATGGTTAAAACATCGAGATGTTCACTGCGATGTTTAGATTTGCCAAGAAGATCATCGACATAATCCTCAAGGATAGTGTGCATAATGTCATGAAAAATGTAAGTCATAGCCCGCTGATAGGTAGCACCAGCATTCTTAAGGCCAAATGGCATGACACGATAACAGAAGGTTCCCCAAGGAGTTATGAAAGCGGTTTTATGTTGATCGGCCGGGGCTACCAAAATTTGATTGTATCCCGAAAAGCCATCCATGAGAGAAAGCATTTCATGGCCCGCAGTGAGATCAACAAGTTGATCAATACTTGGGAGGGGGAAGTCATCCTTGGGGCAAGCGAGGTTAAGGTCTCAGAAATCCGTGCATATCCGAAGTCCCCCCGTCGCTTTAGTGACAGGTACGATGTTAGAAATCCATTGAGGATAGTCAATAGGCAAGATGAAGGACACAGAAAGAAGTCGTTGAAGCTCTTCTTTGACCAAGAGGGCGATGCGTGGATGCATCTTTCTCAGTTTTTGTTTGACTGGTTTGGAATCAGGGTTTAGGGTGATGTTATGGACAGCAATGGTAGGATCAATTCCTGGCATGTCAGCGTAGGACCAAGCGAAAGCTTGGTTGCGGGTACGGAGAAAGGTAGTAAAGGCGGCTTGTTCTGATGTGTTAAGGGATTGTCCGATCTTCACAATGTGAGGATCCTCCGCTGTGTGGATGTTGATTTCTATAGTCGACTCATTCAACATGGTTTGAGTTTCAGACGGTAAGGCGCGTTGAATATAGGAGTCGTCCGCCCCAAGGTAAGTGAGGATGGAGTCGTCATCCTGGCACTCAACAACATTAATCGAAGGTGAATCCTCTTCGATCATGTCTGGATACAGAAGGGGAAGAGAAGATGGATCCTCATTATCACGTTGATAAGTGAGAGGACCTATGAAGATAACATTTATGAAAAAAAAAAAGTTAGGAGGGATAGATTCAGGGTCTATCGATTCTGTGGGTGATGATGGCAAAGTGGGTGATGATGGTTTGGTAGGGGTGACGTCGTCTTCTTCCAGGATACAGCTGACACGAGGTGTCTCCTGTGTAGGTGTTTCAGGAAAACTGAGACCACTGCGATCATTGTGTTTGCGTGTAGTCACGGGAATGAGTGTATGTCGGCCTTGTTCGTAAAGACCAAAACCAAAGCCTTTCCAAGCACAGCGAGTCAAGAAGGTGAGGGCGAAACGACGATTTGTCAAATATTGAAAATCAGATTGGAAGGGAACCACACCAAGAGGAGGTTCAGGGGTAATGGAGGATGTGTCAACACTCCCATACGTTAGGTTAGTGCGGCAATGGGGTGGTCTGTAGGAGATTACCTCCCGCACGCGACGGTCGTAGGTGGGATGTGCATGTAACTGTCCGTACTCCTGTGGGGTATGGAAAGAACTAACGTTATATAGGCGGTACTCCCCCAGCGTAAGGCATTGAAAAACATCTACTAAGGGGTCGGAGGTTGGGATGTTATCTGCGGGAAAGGAAGTAATATTTGTAACGGTGGTTTCATTAGTTGAAGGTGTAGGTGCATCGGAAGTGGATGGCTGGGTTGGATGAATGGGTGTCTTGACTGGTACAAGCACATCATTAGGGTGATATAACATATTGCAAGTTTTGAAGGGGGGAGGATCAGCTTTTACGGTGTAGGACTTCCCCTCGTACTCAAATTTTATGCATCTATGTAAGGTGGAGGGAACGCATCCCATAGCCCGGATCCAAGGGCGGCCTAACAACATGTTGTATTGGAACTCTCCCTCAAGGACATAGAAGAGTTCAGGTAAAGTACGTGGTCCTACACGAATGTTAAGGATCACGGTGCCTAAAGTAGAAGTAATAGCATCATTGAATGATCGCAACATGATGGGGTTGGCACACATGCAACTAGAAGGGATATTCATTTGTTGGAAGGATTTTGAAGAGATGATGTTTAGGCTAGCGCCCCCGTCAATCATAACACGACGTACCCGAATATCCCGAACGTACGCTGAGATGAAAAGAGCAGGGTCAGGATCTTCGGCACCAAAGTCGATAATTTCATCTTCGGAGAAACTGACAGCAGCGGCTTGCTGTACAGAGACAGAAGTGGTTGGGGAGATAGATTGTTTGGTGAGCAAAGCAACATGATTGGGTGTTAGAATAGAGGTAACAGGCAAGGTTTCATTAGGTAAAACCTCTATCCCTTGAAGGATCTCAACGAGAGCTTGTCGATGAGATTCAGAAGTCTGAATGAGATCATACAATGTCATTTTTATAGGTGATTGGTGAAGCTGTTTGATCATAGTTCGATGGGCAATGCCATTAGAGACGGGATAGGCGGGTCCGCGAATAACCACTTTAGGTGGTGGTGCAATCGGGATGGTAGACGGAGAAAGAGATGCCGCAGGCGTGTTTTCTTTCGCTTTCCTATTGTTTTTCTGCCCTCGAGTAGCAACACTAATCATATTGATCTCGTGAATACGAGAGGAGGAAGATGGTAGGGATAGGTCATGGTTTTCGAGAGGTGGGGCTGTAATAATGATAGATCTTGGTGAGGCGGGGACAGGTGGTATAGGAGAGGGAATTGAAGCTAAAGGTCTCTCTCTTCGTAAGTTGTCTTTCTTAACTTTTCTATCTGAGATAGGTGACGGACGAAGTATGGTTTTCAACGCTTTGCATCCCTCTACGTCATGTCCTGGTGTGCGGTGGTAAGCGCAGATTTTAGACTCATCGTAACCTATAGGTCGAGGTTTAGACGGATCATAAGGTCTAAGTGGGGGTAGGGAAATGGTCGCATTCTCCACCAACATAGCAAGGATTTTGGCGTAAGACCCTTTGAGTGGGTCAAAGTCAGAGGAAAATGAGGCTATTGACTGGGTCGATTCTGGTGATGACGTGGTGTGGTTGGTTTGTATGGGGGGTGGTTTAGCCAAGGAGTTTTGGTAATGGGTTTTAACTAACCGTGGTTTCTTTGACGTAGAGGCTATGTTTAGCTGGTTGGATGATGAGGCCACAGATGATGTGGTATCAGAAAACAACCACGGAGAAATAGGAGTGACAGAAAACAAATCTTTTGATGATGGAATTTGTTTAGGGTTGATAGGTGGACAGGATACGCGGGGTGACGGTGTTGCTATACCCTTGGATTTCTGTATGGGTGCAGAAGGCGTAGGTCGCTTTAAAGAAAACGTAGGAGGTATGATATATTGATGTAAGGTAGAGGGATGGGGTCCTAATATGGAAGGTAGGTGTGACGACGAGGGTTTTAGTTGTGTTAACGACATAGATTGAGGAGATTGAGTCTGTCTCCTAATGGGATGGACGGCTTTATTTTTAGATAAATCAAGCCGCTTAGGTGGGTGTGTTAGACTAGGTATGGGTGAGGTCCCAAGCGTAGGGGAAGATTTGGCTAAGTTAATAGAAGTGGACAAGGTATTTGGTAGAGATGAGGGGGGTGAAGATGAGGACATGGGCATTTTAAGCTTCTGTAAACACTTCGGGTATATGGTGGAGGCATCAGGATCGGTCATTTGCATTTGAGTAGAATATGGCGTACTCAAACGTTCCCACAGGACCTGTCTATCTTCTGGGGAATGACAGTCCTCACATGTGAATAGGAACTTTTGTATGGAAGAAAGGTGGGTTGTGATTCCGGTCCACTGTGGGTGTGATACAAGGGGTATATGAGGCACTGTATCAATGGGCGTTAAGAGGTCAACCGGTTGCTGAAAAGATTTAGGTGATGAAGGACTAATAGGTAGGAGGGCGTGTTTGAGAGGATCTGTCATGTTTAAAGAATGTGGTGATGTCGGTTCAAGAGGTTTCTCGTCTAAGGATGACAAAAGAAGTGGCGAGCCTTCCTCTTGTACAGCAAGAATGGTAGAAGGAGACGTCTGGGAAATAGATAAATTAGATAACATCCGCTCACAGTCTTGCAAGGACGTGGTGTAAGAAGGCTCATTTGTGAGAAGGGAACTCTGGGCAGCTAATTCCTTGATGGGTAAAGGAACGGCAAGGATTTCAGTTTGTCTTGATGACGAGGAAGGGGGTTCGGTTTCCTGCGTTAGTGAAGAGGCTTGATTCAGAATTTGTTCGATAGAGGTCTTTGGCTGGGAATCGAAGACTGCATGGATCTCATGAACACTCTCCTCGGCTAAGATATCTTGGTTTAGTTTACTGTTAGAAGAATGATTCGGGAATGGTTTGTTGAATATTTTCAAATTTCGGTTAGCAGGGGCGTTAGGATTATCGAGGGCTATATCCCCTGCATCAACCATTTCCTGCACTATGTTTTTCAACATCTTGCAGTTCTCATGACTGTGTCCCTTCACGCGGTGGAAGTTACAGAAGTCATTTTCTTTGTACCAGGAAGGTATGGCGCGAGTGGAATCAAACCCGGAATGAGGTTTAACAGGAGGTAAGGTAATGGCTCCTGCTTTGAGCAATTTTTCCAATATCACACCATATGTTTCTCCCAAGGGAGTGTAGTTGATGGGTTCTGCTTTATACTTATAGGTGGTTTTTGGCGGGGTATTAGACGGTGGTTGGGATTTTACCATCACCGCGTGCACGGCCCCTTTTGATTTCGAAGTGGTCGATGGGTGAGGATTGGTGGTGTTAGGTTTGTTGGTGGAATCTTGGGTTCGGAAAGTGGGGTTTTTGTTACGCAACCGCAATTTCTCTTCCTCTAAGGCTCGAATCTCTAATTTTCGAGCCATAGTAAAGGCCTCGTCAAATGTATAGAAATTTTGAATTTGGAGGGTAGGGGAGATGTGCTTAGCGCAGGCCCGCGTAAACAGTTTGATAAGTTCGGTTTGAGGCAAGGCATACGTAAGTTGGTTGATAAGGCCCCGCCATCGTCCAACGAAATCTGCAATAGATTCGTCCTTCAAATTGTCGGATGGCATAGAGGTCGGTGATAGATACTTTCTTGGCAATGTTAATGGAGAAATGATCCAAGAAAGATTGGGCTAGCTGGTTAAAAGAGAAGATTGAGTGCTGGGTTAAAGCACTGTACCACTCCAAGGCGGGTCCTGATAAGGACATGGGAAAGGTGCGGAGTAGTAAAGCGTCGTCGTGAGCAATCAGATAGCAGGCATGTCTAAATGATCGCAAGTGTTGTTGAGGGTCCTCCTTACTGTTAAAACGGGTAAATTTTGGTAATTCCCATTGAGGAGGATATGAATGAAGGGGGACTGAAGGGTGGATAGGCTCCTGACAAACTTGCTCGTATGTCAAGGCACTACGACTTCCTGAAACAGAAGCCTCCAGATTATGCATTTTGTCCATCATTTGTTTAATTAAATCAGTAGTTGGATGAGATGATGGTGTGGTTGTGGTAAACGGAGGCAAATTGGGCCAAGGGCCACCGCTAGACAATGGTGGGGTTAAATGTTGATAAGGTACGGAGGACGACTGTGTTGAGGCAACCGAATAGGGATGTCCTATGTAAGCTGTTGAGGTTACCGGATATGTGTGTGGAAATGAAAAGGTGGGCGGAGCTTGAGAAGGAAAGCTCGTGTGGATAGGTGGTAGAGAGCAAGTCATGAACGGAACAGTCTGCAAGAGAGACGAGGTAGGAGCAGTCGGCGGTAATGACATGTTGGGCCCAAGATTAACCAAAGGAAAGCCAATCTGTGCCGTATGGACCCCTGAAGCTGCTGAGGTAGACGACGGGACTAAGGATGCGGAAGGCAAAGCGGAGTTATCAGGTGGGGAAGGGGCTAAATGAGCAGCTATACTGATAGGCATGCCAACAAGGAGTTGACCATCGGGTGTACGGTCAAGGGCATGAGACAAATAGTACTGTACAGCGCTAGGATTAGCATCCAGAAATTTGGCAAATTCTTTATCTCCCACAGGAATTTTAGGAACCTCGCTGGTATCCGTAGGATTCCCCACAGAATGTGAAGGGGGTGATTCAGGAAAAGAAACAGAGCAAGCATGTGAAACCATGGCGGCGGCTTGCTTTCGAGTGATAACAACCATGGACAGGAGTTCACAGTAGGGTTTCAATCTAGCAGGAACAGAAACTGACGCAGAATGGTGAAATTGGTAGGTTGCTGGTTTGTCAGGAACTGTAAAAGACAGTAACCGATATCGGTCTAGTAACCGATGTCGGTTATACTATAGCCGACGTCGGTCAGTTAACCGATGTCAGTGTAATAAGACTGGTATAAGAAAATATAAGAAGCTGCTGATTTGCTCAGTATATTTATCAAATTGTTCTAAGGTAATCACAGAAGACAGTGTATAACAGAGAAAACAGAACTGAAAAACAAACAAGATGCACACGCAAATCCAGAGACTAACCCTAGGGTCAATTTTAATTATTGTGGGCTTATGCCTTTAGACGCGGAATGATGTCAATCCTAAACAAAAGACTTAGGGGAAATGTCAAGTTGTTTTGGCTTATAAGGTTACCTCAATCGGGCGGAGGAATACCGCGGAAAAGGGGGGATGTTTTGAGCTGTTGTGTTAATTGTGAAGTGATTCGGTATGTGTTGTGCAGTGAAAGTAAGATTAATTTCCTGTCAATACCATGGAAATCACCCCCACGTGTACGACCTGTTACTTAGTCTATGTTCACTAGAATTGAAAACAGTAAGCAAGAATGTAATGCACGTGTTTTAAACCCAAATCGAAAATGATATTCGATGAAGCAAATGAGATGACTTTCACTAATGCGAAACTAGGAAAGCAAGACAAATTCTTCACTAAATATAACAAAAACAGCAACAGCAAGTATGCTTCCTAAAATGAAAGCAAGCAAGAGAAACAGAAACCCAAAATGGGTCCCACCGGGCGTGCCAAAATGTTTCGCACGGAATGTTTCGGCTCTGCAGAATAGACTTGCTTCTATCCTATCATTCCTTTGAGAAACAGATAAGGGTTAGGGCTAGGAGGAATACCTGTTGAATGTTGAGATGGTGTGCGCGTACCGTAGAGAAAGATCAGATCGACTGCGAAGAACTCCTTTTTGTCTTGGAAGGACTACCTGCAAGTAAGAATACAAGACCACAAGATTTTAATTAGACAACAAATGAGGGATCTGCCTTAGGCCCAGGAAATATAAAAACTTCCTTTCGAAGGTGGTCAGTTCCCCTTTTAATACGATTTAACACAAATGATAATATAGAAAGCTATTGCAAAATCACGATTTAGGTATCTCGTTACAAAGCAATAGAAACTAAACTATCAATAATAAAGCGTCACGTTGTTTGTTCGGTTACTGGTCGTTGATACGTTCAGGTTGAGTTATAGGGATAAACCAGGCTGGATTTGGGGTTGTTAGGTGGCAAATAGGCGAGCAAAAGGGTTTTGGGGTATAAGTCACAGTGACCGACGGCGGTCACTAGGTAACCGACCACGGTTAGAGAACCGCTGCCGGTAGAGGATAAATGATACCGGTAGGGGCAGCAATCTATGTGCTTCTGGATAGAAGTTGGTTGTAAGGTGATTGTGGGGTTATTAGGATTGGTGGATGGCTGAGGGGAATGATGGGAGGATAGGGAAGACTCAGAGTGTGGTAAAATGGCCTTTTGGGCAATATCAGGGTGTGTGGGTGAAGGTTAAGTGCAGTTGTAGCTGGTAGTAGATCTAGGAATAAACTTATGATGGCTGTGATTCAAAAGGTCTAAGAAATGTTAACAAAGAGACATACAAGGTTCTACTTACTGTTTATTGATGTAGAATGCAGGTCCAAGAACTATGGTGATGAAGGTAGAACTCAGATAGGACGTCCTGACGATCAGAAGATGAGATGTCTTCCCTCACGATGATCAGCTGAGTGTCACTGGGCTCTGGTTATTCAGTTGCAGTCTTGGGCTTGATGTCCTTCTCTGTAATCTCTTCTTGTTTCTTCACTTGTCTCTGCTTCGGCCAAGCAAAATCTGGATTCTCTCGATGATTTCTCCTTCTCCTGATCAAATGAAAATCCGATCCTTGTTTTTGGTTGGAAGTGGCCATTTACGGGGAACCGATGGCGGTTATGCAACCGACGGTGGTCGAGTAGGAACCGGTATCGGTCCGGTCAAAGCGGGCTATTTTTGGTAAAATAGCCAGCTTTCCCTCCTTTTCTTCCGAGGGATTGGTAGCGGGCTTGGTCAAGTCATTATGAAGTTGGTTTTAGGTGCGGATGAGGAGTAATTAGTCATAGGTGTGGAATTGGACCAAGTTATAGGTCTTAATTAGGTTAGTTTAGGGTTAAGACTAGGTCATGATGAGGTGGCGACATGAGGTGGCAGGTATGGTGATGTGGATTTATTAATTATAAGGTAATTAATAAATAATTGTGTAAGGTTTAGGTGGTGAGGTTAGGTTGTGAAATGTGATGAGGGTCACAAGGGGTCGTAAGACACAAATTTGGTGTCTATACAAGGATAAGGGAAAACATGGAAATTTTGATCCATTTTGGATGGGCCCTTATTCAATTGACTTTCGAATTGGTGAACATTTTCTTCTTAAAAGAATTAGATGGGGAATTTCTCGAATTGAATGTTAATGGAAGGCATTTGAAACATTTCCTCAATTGATTTCTCAGAATCAAGGTATACTCTATTGTATAGTGTATAGTCTTTTGGTTTCTTCCTACTTTCATGTTTTTCTATTTTTGTTTGTCATGGTCCTTGGCGGTCATTTTGTTGGTTACTTAGTTAATCCTAGAGGGAGTTGGTTATTATTGTTCTACTCTGCAAGCTTATTCTTTTCTCCATTGCCCAATAGTTTGTTTTTGGCACTTGGTCTACTATTTGTGCTTGTGACACTCACAGGGAGTGCCCATCCTTGAGTTGGAGCCGATGTTGGTGCTTAATTTGATCTTTCCCCATTTGTCCTTGACATTCTTGAATTTTTGGGCTTTGTCGTCTTTTTTATCTCCCCGTATTGATGCATGAAAATTTTGTCCTCCATTTGGTTGCCATGATCAATCCCTTCCTTTGGTCAAGGATCACTTTAAATCTAGAGCTTGTTTTCCATTCCTCTATCCATGTGAAAGAATTTGTAACTTGGGTGAAAACTCAGGATTTTTACCCTTCCTTCTGTTTCCCACAGTCACATTTTGTTTTCCCTATCAATTTTTGTCCCAAATATCTATGGAAACGCAGTCTTATTTGATTGGATGTGGTTCGTTGGATCACGTTTGGGCCTTTGATCATTTCCAAAATATCTTTCCCTAAAGAAAGATTCATTTTTAGGTGCAAATGGTGATTTCCATGCATTTTACAATTTGACAGGTGTGTTTTCCCCATCAAATTTACATCTCAGCATTTATGGAAACATGGTCCTTTCTATTTGGATGCAGCTTAGAGGGGAACTTTGAAACTCTAAGGCCCAATTCAACTCAAAGCTTTTTCATGTGGAGGGTTGGTGCTCATCTAAAAAATTTCCTATTAGTTTGACCTTGGAGTTACATTGGGGAGACACGTGGAGGATTCCACTAGCTCCGTTCTATACTTAAAATTTTCAAAGTAAGTTTGTAAGACTTGGGACACGTGGAGGGACTGCATCTATTTGGGGACTGGCCCCTAAATATTATTTTGAAGAGGCGCTAGGATAACACTTGGAGGCTTCCACTTTACTTGCACTTTTCAATGGCCAAGGAATACTATCTTAGACCCTAGACACATGGTACCTTCTGCTGATCCTTCAATTATTTTTTAACAACTCTACCAGACTAAGACACGTGGAGGGACCACACCTTTTTGGGGTCTCCACTTTTTAGGACCATACCAAAGGTGTGCCAAGGTGACACGTGGAGGATTCTACTGGATCCTTTTTTACTAAGATATTTTCAAAGTCCAAAAGGTGTTTTTCTTGGGCCAAGGGCATGTGGAAGGCTCGTACTTGTTTGGAAACTTGCCACTGTACCTCACCTTTATAATTGCACTAAGAAAACATATGGAAGGATTTAATATAGAGTTGAGAAGGGGTAGAATCAACGGTTGCTGTGTATTTCACCTAAGGCTCCTGGAGATGTGAATATGCACTACTTTTCAACATTTTTTAAACATGAAATTCCTTGTCATTTTTGTCTACAAAGTGCCATTTAATGGATTTAGAACTTAATTTGTGAGTCTAAGAATTGTTAAGGTTGATATTTTAAAATTGGAATTGCTTGGGAACTTGAAAAAACATGAATTACCAGAGGAGATGGATGTGGGGCAGAGTTGTAGAGGAAAGAGAGGGAAAAGGATAAAATGATGGAGGTTACAGGTGTAAAAGATGAAAAAGGTGTTGCCTGGAGGGGAAAAAGTATTACCTGTTAGATCTAGTTGTATAGAGCCTCTGGAAAATAATTAAAATAGGGATTTCTCACATGACAGAATCAAAATGATTAGAAGGACTGCCAAAAAGTTGTGGCATGGCATCCTAGTCATTAGTCAAGGGTCTGAAAAACTTGATCAGTTCATAATTGGTCCACCTAGCAGCTTTTGGATGTGAATTTGTTAAACGTCACTTTCTAAGGAAAATTGGTAACAAGCAAAGGTCCTTTGAATATTCTTCTTTTTGGGGGGGGAATTTGGGATGTGTGAGCAAGTGGAATGTATAAATGCCACGAGAATACTCTTGCAAAAGGTCGGGGTTGAATTCTTAAGAGAAAATTTGAAAGAGCCCATCTTCCTGAGAGACCAATCCAAGAAACCTGTTAATTTCCTATGTTTTGGATTTCAATAACGTCAATTTGGTTGTGAGTGTACAACCATTGACAAGCTCTGAGACTGTTCAAAGAAAATTTTCCCTATTGATGAATCTAATCAATTTTGAGTTAATCTATGACAATATTAGAGTAATTTGTTTCTGCTTTAATTGAGAATTTCTGCATGTAGTTTTTCTTTCTTCTAATCCATGGGAAAAGAAATTTCCATTCTATTCTTACACTAGTATCATCTCAAGGGAGTCGATACAGTAAAAATTAAGACAGAAGTTCAACATTCCTTTAGATGTTTCCAGTTTCAAAACTCAAATGATTTAAACAACTCAAACAAGTTTCACCCAGTATCAACTAGTGAGTGAGTTGTAAAATAAATAGTTATAAGCTAATCTTTTAACAAAAGAATAACCCAATACCAAAAATGCTTGAACAAAATAAAAATAAATAAATCAATAAAAATAAAATCGCTTAACACTCAAGTGTTAAATCAGAGTTCAGTTCCGAACCCAAGCTTCACGCACAATGTTCAAAACTTCAGAAGTAGAATAATGTGAATACAATGATAAACACAAAATCCATGCAACAATTCAGTAAAGCTTACATTTCCAAAATAGTGGTTCCATTCAAATGAAGCTCAAATGCAAGATTAAACAAAAAAAGTTCAACTTGAGTCTGCGTCCAAAGATCACAACCCAGAAGCAATATAAAATAGAACTAAAGTTTTCCTTAAATTCCAATCCATATAATTTCACGAAAATCAAATAAAGCTCTATAACCTCAAATAAAAGATCAATATTGCAAAGAAGAGATACATAACACATTCCTCTTACCAATTTCACTTATATGCAATCATAGAACTCACACAAAGAGATAGTTTCCAAACAATACTATTTTGCCATGGATTTAAATCAAACACACAAGGATAAAAAAACCCAACAAGAAAAATAACCAGACACACAAGAAAACCAGAATCTCATGAGAGAAGATTTGTTCTAATGAATCATTTAGAAAAATGCAAATAATTTTAATAGTTAGAGCCTATCATGCTTGATAGCGCTTCCACCAACTCAAAGGATACTTCAAGCCAAGCTTCCAACTCTTTTTCTCCTCCAATAAAAATCAACAATGAAACATATTTTCCTTCTAAACTTCATATACTTCACTTCGATCAAAAATATATTGTGAAAACCAAAAATACTTTTGAACCAAAGGTCAAACTACTGGTTTGAAGAACCATTTAGCTCCATACAGAGAAAAATCCACCATGCAAGAAAAACCAAATGACCTCCTACAAACTCACCTCCTATGTTTCCAAGACGGTTTGCACGTGAAGACCGAGGCTCATAAATGTCATAAATGCCAGTTAAACCAAAATTCCCGCTTTCTTACTTTTCCTTGCCACTACCACTTTAATTTGGTGAAAGTCATTTCAACACAAAAACACAATTCCATCTGTTAGTGGAGTTTCCACGTAGGCTTTTACCAAGTCCACTGGCCCTCTGCCAAATCTGGTAGTACCTTATCATTTAAACCTCCTTTCAAATCATTTAAAAGTCATTGGAACCGTTTCCCATATGTCATATGACCCCTTTAGGTTCCCCTTAGTTTAGGTTAGATTCAACTAGAACTTAGGTTAGTTTAAAAATTACCAACATAGGTCTTAGAACATTAGCCATTAGAATTCCCACCTTAGGTTAGGCTCAAATCACAATCCTTTAGTTATAGGTAGTAGCTAAAATAGCTTAGTATCCCCCTTAGTAACTCTTCCTTTATTTTCTTAGCATAACACTTAGGTTAGGATGCTGACCCCATAATAGAATAAGAGACTTAGGTTAGGAAAGTGTACACATAAGTAAACATAGCTAGAACTTAGCTATTCTCACCTAGTGTAGGTTACCGTTAGGATAGTCCTTAGATTTTTAGGACTCCGAACTTCTCCATAGAGAATTGAATTTTTTCCCAAGTCCTTAATTTCCCACCAAGATCAATCACCAAAGACCCAGGCACAAACATACAACTGAATGAAAACACGTTACAACAAGGCCAAGAATTAGTATCATGCATAATTCAGTCTTCTATGTTCCTTTAGCTACTAAATGTCAATTTTACCATTCAATTTATGAAGAAGACTTCAAACTTTCCTTAGATCACTAAAATTGATCCAAGGATGAGCCAAAAGAAGAAATAAGTCTGTAACTCTTAATACTAGATTGCATCTCGTCTTTTCAAAGTGAAAATGGATTCTTGACAACCATATAATTTCAGTCAAATGATTTTTAAGAATAGAGAATATTTATCCCAATCAAGCATGATCTTCATCAGTCAAAATAAAAGATCTTTATCCAAAAAATCACATGTCAACACTTGAATTCAAGGAGGAATATATCATTTGTTGAGGGTGTTACACCTAATTGGTCGTAAACCAAGTCAATGGTATATACCAATGTCGTAATGAGACACTTTTAAAGTATAAACATCATGTATACCTAATTTTGACCACCTTCAACCACTATGCCCTTCAAACCATCCCATGTTTAACCAAAAAATTTATAGATAGCATGGTCTTCTTGGCTTCTCAAATCCCCACTTCACCTACCAATTCTATATCTTTGTCACCGTACAAAGACTCCAATCACCCTCTTATTTACCTCAGGATGTTTATTCCATTAGAACCGCTACCCTTGACCTAAGTGACCTTTGGTATAAACAATACTCAGACTACCTTTCCCATTCCATCTTGCCTCCTAAACTTACTTGTAATGGACAACAGGGCTTTCTGAAAAAGGTCTCTCATTACGTCATCATGGGTAGCCTCCTCTTACGGTGCCTTACGAGTTCCAAAATTCCTTATACCATTAAGGAAGTTCATAATGGCATATGTGGAGGTCACTTCAGGGGCCTCGCTATTGCTAAGCGTATTCTCCACCTAGGTTATTACTAGCTGACCCTAAACCATGATTTCTGCGACTACGTCAAGTGTTGTGTAAAATTCCAACAACACGCCAATCTTCATCATATACCTAGTCATGCCTTATAGGTTTCCCATGACCTTTGGCCCTTCTCTTAATCAGGTTTTCATCTTGTCGGAGAGATCAGTCCCCATTCTTCCCAACGACATCAATTGATCATCACCACTACTGAATACTACAAAAAATGGGTTGAAGCCATATATCTAATTTCCATGAAAGCCGATAAATATGTGAGTTCATCAATCATCACATCATTTGTCGCTTTGGTGTCCCACATCACCTCATCACTGATAATGACAAACAATTCAAAAATAAAACCTTGCAAAAACTTTGTGATGCCTTTGACATTTAGCTAAGTTTCTCATCACCTTATTACCCACAGACCAATGGCCAAGCTGAATCCACCAACAAAACCCTGAACAAAATTAGCATGAAAGTGGTTAACGATACTAGGAAGGACTGGCATACGCACATTACTTTCTCCCTGTGGGCATATCACACTAGTATTCACACTTCCACTTCTACCACACCTTTTTCTTTGGTCTACAGTACAAAGGCTATTCTATCCGTCGAAGTCTAGATTTCCTCACTCCACATTTCTCTCCATGATATGCTCAATGATGATGAATTTTTTCAGGACCGTTTAACACAAATAGAGTTATTAGACAAATATAATCTTAATGCTCTTGACCACCTTCAAGTTTACCAAAAATGTATCAAACATGCCTATGAAAAATGTGTCCATGAGTGAACCTTCCAAGTCAATGACCTTATCTTAAAGGAAAATCAACACATAACCAAAGCAAAAAAAAATGGGGAAAATTTGATCCTAATTGGCTTGGACCGTACATCGTGACATATACTTATAGATCATGTTCTTATCGTTTATCTTCACTCGATGGTAGACCTGAACTTGATTCCCTTAACACCTTGCATATTCAACCATTCTATTATTTAATTTTAGTCCTACCTCACTTTATACCTCTTTCCATGCTCACCCCTTGAGCACTATCAACTTCCTATTCCATCACCAATGATTAAATTAGAATCATGTGCGTACCTGTCAGTTTTTATCTTCTCTTAAATATGTGTACTACGACACTGCACAAAACATGATTCTCATGGATACTTTTCATCTACCTTTAGATGAGATCCCATGGTCATTTCACCCTACTTTCTAAACAAGAATCCTATTCTTCACCTTAGTCTTTTCCATGACTTAAAATCACTCACATGGGATCCAACACCTTGAGTCAAACTTCCAATAAAAAGACGAATCCCTCAAAAGGACATATTTCTCTCTATAATCAATGCTATAAATAGACTGCTCCCTTGAAGGACAGATATGTAAAGCTTTTTTAAAAAAATAGAAAAAAAAAGAGACAAGAATATGAAACTTCCCACATCGATCGGCTTCACAAAGACCTCAAGGAGTTAATTTCATCATCCCATATAGACTTCCCGCATCGATTAGTCTATCTCAAATATCAGTAAAAAAAATAATTTTAGTCATGGACTTGCCCATTGTGACCTTGGATCTCTTGCCAAAACGGCATGCTACCTAGTACCATATAAAAACTAACCACTTTTCACCCTCTCAACATTTACACTTTCATTTCCTACCGCCTCAAGGGACCAATTAGACCATGACATATGGTGATCATGTGACTAATTTTTCACCTTTACAGTAATCAATCATGCAATGCTTTTAGGGTCTTACGTTCATCAGCCCATCTAAGGTTTGATCCACCCGTTATGATCCTTACCAATCAGGTCACTTTCTTGACACCTCTTCTAGTTTAAACCTTCTTCATTACGTATTGATTACCTTATACAGGACTTGATACGCGACGCTTATTTTTGGGTAAATTTTCTCATTCTTTCCCCATAATCAACTCAAAATCACATATACCAATGTTCCCACAAGTCACCCATACCTAACAAACCTAGACCCAATCATGCCTATAACATACCCACCCATACTCATACCTCCTCGCATTCTTCCCTAGTTTATGGGAGAACTACATCGGTCTGAGGTCCCTTTTCAGTGGGACTATGTAGGTAACACTCCGAGGGCATGGGGCCCTTGAAGGTTAGCTCAGTCACTCTTTACCTTAACGAATTCATCTTTTATTTTCATAACTCACATTCTACCCTATTCAATTTCATTTTATATCAATAATTGGAAATTAAACCCATCAAACAACAAATTACTTTGCACCTTTATCATCATCAAACATAAATTTATTATGTCTACCATTTCTTTACCATTATCATGTATATACCATAAAACATCTTAAACGTAACCCATATTGTCATTCATTGCACAAATTAATGAATTACAACCTAACTCAACCATGCCCAAAACTTGACTCAATTCATGCCTACACTACAACCTAACTCAATCCATGCCTAGACTTCTACCTGACTCAACCATGCCTACAACCTAACTTCACCATTCCTATAACCTGACTCAATCCATGCCTAGACCACAACCTAACTTGATCCATGCCTATGACCTAACTCTATCATGCCTACGCTACTTATATTTTCCATAACATATACACATCAAAATAACAAGATAACCACAACCATGTATAGACATAATGACCATAATCAACATCATCATCATCATCTTTATAAATAAAAATATCCAAATGTGTGTCTCCATATACATAATATCAAATATATTTATCATGTAAGCCGGTACATATAATCAAATCTCTCAAAAATCTCATATATAGCCTCACAATCTTCGGCACACAGGCTGGTATATGATCAAAATATGCAAAACTCTCATACATCCTAACTCTCCTTAGCATGCATGCTAGTATATATAAAAAATGAATCAAAATATATCAAAATAAAGGGATGTGCATCAGGCATCATCCTGCTAGACATCCTCCATCTCAGTCTTTCCTGTCTCCTTCTTAGCTGCTAGCTGGCAACCTGATAGCATCTCACCACCTGCCATAGGTCATGGTTAGGCCCCTACTGGTTCATCACCTAGATCTAGTGGCATCACCATGATCTTGTCTCAGGGCTCGATGGCCCCCTATTCTCTCCATACTATGATTCTAAGATCTCATCCTCTTACTCAAGGCATGTTATGCCCTGTACTCTCCATAGGATAGAAAATCTATTCCAGCTGCTATCAGCTGATCCCAATAATATATGGCCACCCCTAAGGCATCATGTAACCTAGATATGGGTATGATATTTGGTGAACCCATAGGCCTTAGACCCTATACCTATCTTGCGGGACCCTGTCTTGCCCCTATATGTGAACTGGGACCCTATCCCGGTGCCTATGGAGGTGCCATCAGCCCCGCACCCTGTGCCTATAACTATGTCTGTAATGCCTGAAACTACACCTATGCAATGGCCAACTAGCCCAGTAAACCTATAACCTACACCTATAGGGTGGCTACCTGCTCCTCATGACCCTCTCCGTCTCAACCCTAAGCAATCTGGGCCTATAGAATGGCCACCTGCACATGCAATGAAGCCACCTCTACCTCCAATCCTACTAGTGGCCCATGTACCATCTCCAATTGTGTAATCAGGGTCTTCACCTACCACTATAGGGTGTCTCTCTACATAGTTATGGTGGCTAAATCTGGTTTCCTGGGCCTAGGAGGTACTACTCATAGCTGGGCCACCCACCACTGTCTATACCTATCTGTCACTCCAACATCATCAATCCGCCAGTCTATAACATGATCCTCCTGCCAAATAGGTATTGTCAGCTGTGGAAGTGGAAGTGGTCTTTCCACAACATCCCTCTAGTACTATGGGAAGGGTGGTGGTATATCCTATAGTAATCAAAACTACCGTCAGACCCTATCGATGGGGATCATCTCGTGCTCCCCTACACGACACCCCTCTAAACATCTGAGTAGTTGAAGGCCAGCTAACTCCTTAGCCATCTGTCTATATGAGGGATAACCCACATACGGTCTCCATATAATGTTTACCTCAAACAATCCCTCCAATAGCCATCAGTAGTATGCTACATCATGTATATCCCTGTCTGATCACCACTCTCCAATAACAGGCACCCATCTCCTATACTCCACCTGAACAAAACCTAGCTCAAATGCATCTGCTTGGGGCATACCCACTGGATGCACATGAAAAATGTGATCATAGGCCTAGCAGTGAAGAATGAATGTAAAACATAGGCTGAACCTATGGAGCCACCTATACGCCCACAACTCTCTATATAACTACACCAGAAATTGTAGTGCCTAGGAAAATCAGGTCCTTTCCATCATCATGTCATGTAACACTCCCATCAATGATTGTGGGAATCTCCCACCCTCTACATCTGATAGTACAAAATAGCAGAATGCCTCCATCAGTAATACTACCAGCCTCGTCTCCTCTAGATGGGCTAGGTACATCTCTCCATAGATTAGTCTGGCACTATAGAATGTCATCTCTGCCATCCGCTCACCAAACACAATTAGCATCAACTCCTCCGATGCCTCTGAGGAGATCAAATATACCTACATACCTAATATATGTAACAACAAGATCCTATACATGTCCTCTAGGGTGACTGTTATTTCACCCAGTGGTAGGTGGAACATGTTGGTCATCGAATCCCATCTATCGATGAGGGTGACCATCAGACTCAACTACCATACTGCATGCCAGTAGAGTTGGACCCCAATCAGGCCCACCTCCTCAACATGTTGTAACTCCTCGACTATCCCTACACCTCGAACTATTATGAGCTGGGGTGGCACCATGTCTCACATCCTCAGCTAATCTCTCACCTACATCCAACAACATAATCACATTATTCAAACATGACCATATATAAATTCACCCATACCTATTTCCATTACACTACCTCTTTTACTACGCTACTTACCCATTTCTCCCATGGCTACCCTCCACCCCAAACCAACCTGCACCTCCCTACTCACCCAACCCAATCCTAACCTAACGACCTACCTACCCTAACCCTACCCAAATGATTTGTAGTCATTTTTACTCCTATCACTAAAGGAAGGAACCCCATGTGTACTGACCTATCACCTAACAGAAGTTGAGCACTCACCTGAGGCACGTGCGGGTACTGAGTCTCTCTTTTATGTGAGTTTAGTGGGAAGCATCATCTATGATTAGTGTAATAGTTCTTAGGAGGGATTTTGAAGATAAACAAGAACCATAGGGCTCAGAACGACCTCTAGATCCTTGTAGTCACTTTGGACCAAGCATTTTAACAGAATCCGGAACATATATTATAACAGAAAGAATTATACAAACATTCATACATATCATGAAAGGAAAGGGAACCCATATGAGAGAAAAGTGCATTAAAATCATTGATATCCATGTCTATTTGTAATAGGTAACCTCATTATATTCATTGATTCATTACAGAGTGTCACAGAGAGTAGATCGCAGTCATGCATATCTCTATACGTATGTAACTAAGCTAACAAAAAAAGAAAATTACAACTCCATGCTTAGTGCATTCTTTCCTGAATACAAATATCAACTCGCAGTAATTTTGCAGAGCTCCGCTCACTCTCTAACCTGTTATACCTCATACTTCTAGATATATCTTTTACTCTATAGGAACTTGTATTTATAATTTTCCTAGACTTGCAACTCACCTTCTAGCTTCCTCAAATCTGGTGCCAAGTGTTGAATGTTTTCCATGCGAGCATGCTTCTTCAGGCCTGAGCTTTCCAATTTACCTCATGATGTTCTTCTAGAAGATTCCATTCGGGCATGCTCTTTCCTGGGCAAGCCTATCGCTAGGTTGGCATCTTATCCATGTGCAACCGATGACACTTTTCACATGTTATGCCATGTTCACTCAAATTGAATAAGTCCTAAGCCTCCTTTCACATGTCACGCATGCTATGTGCTTCCCTAAGCCTTTCTCTTGTGCATTTTTTCCTTGTGCACCTTTTCATAACTGGGACCCTACGCACCCACACACCTTCATACTTGGTTAAGATTACAGGGGTCTAACATCACCTCACACTATGCCTGTTCTCTATCCTCAGAAACATTTCATTTGACCAAGATACATGTTATCCAGGGAACTAGTGAATCGTCTTACACTTTACAAAAAGAATAAGGAATGAAAGAATCAGGAAAAAGAATGAAGAATGGCGGGGGAGTATCAACTCAACAAGCTAGGAAAATCTTTCTGGAGGTCTTCCTCTAGCTTATTCCATATTCTAACCTTGCCCTGTGCCTTCTCGTAGAGTTCTCCCACCAGGCTGCTCACTTCATCAAAACTTAGGCCAACTCCCTGGGTGCCCAAAACGTCCACAATTTGTTCCATCTATTTTCCCAGGTCCTCAAGTTTATCCATCCTTCTAGTGATCTAGGGGTATAATTCCTTTATTTGGGCCTTAATTGAGCTCCTTAAAGCTTCAATTACCTCTGATTTATTCTCTACTTCAGTCAGAACCTTGTCTCTCTCCGCCCTGTTCCCCTTGTTCTATTCTTGGAACTCTTTTAGCTTTGCTTCAAGTGTGGTGACCAAGGAACTCGCCACCTTATCTCTGTCCACACATGTATCATATGTAGCTTCTGCATACTAGACATCAACCTTAACCTCTGCGAGTACTTAGTCGTACTCTACAATAAGTGCTACCACCTTCAATCGGTCCTCCTCTTTCAAGCATGTGGCCACTTCATTAGCAGAATCTAGGGTCAAGGGTTGTCTCTCCATAGTGAGGACGCACATTAGGTCTTCCATACACTCTAGGAGGGATGAGTACTTTTGTGTGGGTGGTAGTAAGTCTAGGTGCTTCAGGAGGATGGCACCCTTAATAGACTCCATTTTCTTGTATACTTCCTGCACCTTTACTTTTTCTTCCTTTAACTCACACCTTAACTATGCACTGATTAGTTCCTCCTACTTCAAGCTCTTAGCCTTCTCCGCTAGTTTTTCCTCCTTCCCTAACTTCACTTCCAACATTTTAATCTTGTCATTGCATGTAAATAATCTAGCCTCGGTCTCGACCATGACCTTGTTCAGTGCATTATAGGCCTACTCATCTAAGAGATCTTAAGCATTCACTAAGGGATTGACCTCCTTAGACTTTGGCAATGTGATGAGTGCTCCTGGGAATAATTCGAAGTCTAGCTCATCAACGTGGGACTCAAACACCCAAGAGAACATCTTCTTGGTTATGGGGTATGCACCTTCCTTCTCAAAAGAGCCCATCGCTGTGAGCCTTTCCGTGGGTACGATGCTCTGGAATCATACGCGTAACACCTTCCTTGTGTCATCAACATAGCCCATTACCTGTCTCTGTTTGGCATCTAGAGTTTTTCTTCCCAAGTGTGTTCCTTTGGGGAAGCTTACTTTTAGAGCGAGGCCTCCTAGGCTATCATGTTCTTTTGCAATTTTCTCCTCCTTCCCCTCCTTCAGCACTATGTCTGCGCTACGCTCTAACTCTTGGTCTACCAATACCTCAAGAATTCTTCATGCTTCTCTCTCTGCCACCTCCATGATTTGATCTTTTGTAAAACTTATGGCTCCCTCCTTTTCCCTAGTAACCTCCTCATCCTCCATGTCTTTAGCATCTTCCTCATCCTATGTGCCCTTGCACCGTGCAAATACAAACTTTTCCTTCTCATCTCCACTCTCCTCTCTTGAGTCATAGACGTTAAACACATGTGGATCTTGGTCTTTCTCTGTCTCTTTTTCCTCGCTACCATATTCTTCACTTTCATCCCCTCTTCCACCCATGTATTTATCCAAATTGTCAGTTTCCTCTGAGTCAGCTTCTTCATCATCCCTTTGCTTTTTCTTGAGGGGTGGATCCTAATCAAGGGATTCAGCCTTATCTTCTTCCTCAGGTGATTCTTCCTTGGAGATAGGTTACCTAGGTGCCTCTACTTCTAGAAACTTCTCCTTCACCAGAGACTTCTTTCTCTACATGTAAATTCTTGGCTAAGTGCTCATGGATGGCATGCTCACTATTTGAGTAGTCTACACAATTGGTGCTTCTCCTTCTCTCCCTCTCTTCCTTGACACGAGCCCCTTCTTACCCAAGGGATCTTTAGGTATGGATACTTTTTCCTCTAAATATGTGCCCTTCACGAACTTCGGCCTTATGTGCATGCGTCCCTGATCCTCCAGCAATGGGTAGCGTCATCGGCCTTGTCATTTGAATATAATGCAATAGATACTTCTCCACATACACATGCTTTCCACTGGGGTAATTCAGCTTCTTTCTCATCTCCCTGTGTTCCCAGTCCAACCTACCCAGTTCCAGTTTTAGCTTCTTTGACTCTTTACACCTGTTCATTCTCGCTTGGAAGTATCGAGTAGTAAATGTGAAGGGAAGCTTACACCAAGGGCTCCATGATTCGTCTATCAACTTGAATCAGCCTAGGAAGTAGTGTTGGTTGACCATGAATTTAGATTCTCCCTCAGTGGTTGTTAAGAGTTATTCAGGGATCCTCCACTCTGGTCCCGAATGCATTCCTCAAGTGCATATAGCATTTTTCCCAACCGCGCCTTGTGGGGTGTTGTCATTGTATCATATGAATATTTTTCAAACCTCTTTGTGGGTGAGGGATCCTCAGTGGGGTACTCCCATAAAAAAATTTCCGGTGTGTCAGGCACCCCAATCTCAAAAAATACAATGGTGAGAAAGAAGTTTCTACAAGAGGATCCTATCCCTTTCCTTCACGTAACTGACTAAATTTCCTCTACAATGTATGTAGATAGGTTATATATAGTTCCCTCTGCAATATTTCTATAGATATGTAGCCAAGGTTTGTTGACCTATGTCCGTCTTTTCTAGCCATTCAGCTTAGTTACTAGATGCATGGACATTTTCATTATGGGGTCCTTGATGTCTGAAATGTCATAGTCCCATGACCCTTTCTTATAGGCATACTCGGTGATGGTCTCTTGAATAGCTTCCTTATCACTAAGGTCATCTTGTAGGCTATCTCCCTCACATATGAGGCCTGTAAATTGTGAAATTATCTGAGGAGTCATGTGCATCTTATGCCCTGTAAAGTGGAAGTAGTCTTTGTGCACCCATGACATCAGCCACTGGTAGAGGTCCTCCAGATTTCCAAAATAAGGTAACTCATAGAGTTACAATAGCCATGCCTTCTCTATTTTAACCTTAACATCATCATCATATATAGAAAAACCCTCAGGTGTTCGTTTGTTAGTGGGGCATACTAACTCCAATGCCATTTCCTTTTCTATTGTGTTTGTGTGGTGATTATAGTCACTAATAGGTACACTTCTCAAGTGGGATTCCCATTCCTTCCCCATCATCACCCAATCTAGGTATTGCATCTCTTCATACCATTCTTCATTTATGTCTACCATGGGTTCTAGTTGTTTAGCCTT
Organism: Taxus chinensis; assembly: GCA_019776745.2. NCBI lineage: Eukaryota > Viridiplantae > Streptophyta > Pinopsida > Cupressales > Taxaceae > Taxus > Taxus chinensis. The sequence continues at coordinate 59,897 of JAHRHJ020001799.1, forward strand.
GGCTTTGCACTTTCCTTTCTTGGGTGCCATGGTCGAGGTATTTTTATCACTCCTACACTCTCCTTATTATTCTGTCTTACTTCTTCCAATCCTACGATCTCATATTTGTGATACAACTCTTCTAACCCATGCCCTAGTTTTTCAAACCTTAACTAGGATAAAATCTTCACAAGACAACGTTTCTTCACTCTCTCCATGCCCGTGTAACCCCTTCTGGTTCAAAAAATCAAACTGGCTGCTTCAATCTCATAGATCTTCCTTCACTCAATCCAATATGAAATCCCTAGTTTATGGAACTCGCTTATATCTCAAACTCTTCTATTTCACAAGGTAAAAATGAGAGTTCCCCGACTCTTTACTTATAGTTTTTCTCTTTTCTAAACATTAAATGCTACTTCACCTTCCACCATACTTTGTTCATTTAATGTGGCTTTTTTAAAAAAATCCCATCTTCAACACCTTCCCTTATGCACCCAGCCTATGCGAAAAATCCTCCAACATTCTGGTGCGTAACCAATCCAACCTGATAGGAGACTCTTGCGCACGTGTAACCTGCACTGAAGGCACTTCTTCTATCCTGATCCTTGCTCTTACCTACCTTGTGTTGCTTTCTAATGTGCTTTCTCCTCCTTAGTATGTGGGATCTACAAGTAGCTTTACCTTGGAACCAACCATTCTTCCATCTTCCTCTTTATATATCTCTTTCAACCCACCTACTCAACAAGGCTCTTCAACACAAATTCCTTGGTACTTTGATCACGTGCTTCTTCACCTTTCTCCACCCCACACTTAAAGAAATGCACCGTCCTCTGTGTACTTAAAAATTCTCCAAAAATAGCAATAAGGTTACTGGGGCCCAAGGAACAAAACAAAACAACAACGCGAAAGGGAAACATAAGAAAGGGAAAATGTATAAAAGAAACTTCTAAACTAACTAGCAAAACTACCTTATTTACAAACGCCAAGAAGACTTATTTATAGTAGGGCTTCAGCCTCTTACCATTGAAATGTCCAGGAAACTTCGTCCTATCTAGCACTTGTAACTGGCATGTGCCTGAATCAAGGATGTACGAGATTGTGTAAGGACCCAACCAAGGGAATTTCAACTTCCCAAGATGGCAAAAACAAAAACTTAGAATCATATAACATAACCATATGTCCAACCTCAAACTACTTTTTCTTAATATGGAAATCATGCCAAGCCTTTTTATCTGGCCTTTTCTATAGTTTGAAACCATCTAGGCAAGTGATCATCTCTCATCTAATTTCATTAACTCATCAATTCATTTCTTCAGTCACTTGTTCATCGGCCAACCCTCCTACACGTGCACTATTCACAGAGAAGGCAACATGAATTAAACTAGCAAAATAGCCTTCGCACTAAACACCAATTAAAACGGTGTGGCTTATTTAACCTTTTATATGTTGTCCTGTAATCCCATAAAATGCCGATACCTTGTCATCCCAATCTTGTCTTCCAACATCACAATTCTTGGTCAAGGTATGACTCAGTATCTTGTTGAATGCTTCACAGTTCCATTTACCTATGGGTGATAGGGGGTAGTCTTGTGATGGGCCACCATAAACTCTACTAATAGGATCCTGATGGTTTCATTTAAAAAATGTGTACCCCTATCACTAGTCAAACTCAACAGACATCTATACCTAGTGATAATGTTTTCCCATAAGAACCTTTCCACTGTTTCATTGTATGTGTAATCTTTAGTTGGGGCTGCCTCTACCCACCTTGTTAAGATAATATGTACAAGTGATGACATAATGTGACCATGGTCCTACATGCTGCCGGTGCAATAGGTCCTACAAAGTCTATCGCCCACTTTTCAAAAGGATCTGCACTAGGAATAGGGCGTCAAAGGCATTTCATCTCTCCTTCCTAGGTTTGCTAATGCACTGACAATGGTCACACACTTTACAATAATCTCTACAATCTTGGTACAAGGTTTCCCACCAAAACCTGCCATTAATATCTTGCGCATGGTGGCATCATCCTGACATAATGATCCACCCGCACTTCCTCCGTGTGCTTCCTCATGATGGCTAGGTGCTCATGCTCTAAGACACACCTATGCAAAACTTCATCATGTCCCAATTTGTATAAGTCTCCACTAGTTAACATGTAGGGCACGACTTTTATGGCCAACTAATTAATTTTTCCAATGTCTTCATTCCATTCTGCCACACTCTTCCTTTAAAAATATTGCAATCTCTTCTGAATCTGAGGGCACACCATAACCTAAATAGTTGTGCAAATCTGGCACTACTTCCTCAATACTCTGATGTGTCTCCCCTGAATCAATTCTTGATCAGATGATCAAGGCCATAGTTTACTTTTCTAGGCTTCACTATAAAAGTTAATTCAAACTCTTGAAACAACAACACCCATTGACATATACATCCTTGTAGAATAGGCTTGTTCACTTAAACTTCTTTAATTAAGGGCTCATGTGGTCAGTGTAGAACACAAAGGGTGTTTCTAAATTCAGATACTACCTAAACTTGAAGAGCACTGCATAGATCATTAACAATGCCTCATGCTCAGTTGTGGTATCAAGTTGTATCTCTACTAGTGTCAGCTTCCTACTTGTAAAACACAGAGGATGATCAAAAATCCCTTCACTATCTGGCTGTCCAAGCACTACTCTAATGGTGGTCCCTAAGGCATCTACATGAACATGAAAGGGTTTGTCCCAAGAGGGAAACCGTAAAATAGGCACAGTAATAATCCTATCTTTTAATGTATCAAATACCCTCTACTACGCCTCTCCCCAATGGAAGGCACTTTTATGTCTTAGTGAATATCCTCTAAAAACCTGGTGATCTTGGCATATCCCTTAATGAATTTCGAAGGTAATAAACTTATGCCCAATCTAATCTGCTCACTACGCTTGGATATGGCTAGTAGGCTCCCTGGTAACCTTGGATAATAACTGTAACTTTAGTAGGATCTACCATACAAGCCCTCCTTACATATGATATGCCCCAATAAAGTCCTAAAGGGTGTAGCAAACACATGCACTTCTTAATGTTGAGGGATATCCTCAACTGCCTACACCTCTCAAACATTAACCTCAAATTGTCACAATGGTCTATTTTAACCAAACCATATACTATCCAATCATCTAAATAGACCTGAAGAAACTTATGGATTCCTAGAATGCTTGACACCACTACCTGCTGAAAACACTTGTTGTAGCATTCTTCAATTAAAGGGCAATGACCGTAAGTATGCAAAACTTCCCCACTTGGTATGAAAGTTGTATCTTCTCCTGGATTCTTCCTTTGATAATCCTTAGGACTTGGTGGTACCCTAAAAATCCATGATAAAGGAATAGATTTCACACCCAGGAACTCCTTCCAAAATTTCTTCAGTGAAGGGGGTTGGAAATGGATCAATGACACAATCTATATTCAATTCCCTATAATCCATCACAGATCCTAATCTACCCATCCTTCTTGATGTTGATTACCATCATACTTATCCACTAAGATTCTACCACTAGCATTGGAAATGATCCCAGAAGCTATCATTTTTTCTATCTCCTCCTTGACCTTCACGAACAATCCTTGGGATTCATATGGTAAGGCCTTTTCCTAACCAGGTAATGCATCATCCTTCATTACTTTATCTTCATCTCCCACAAGGAATGTGAACACCTTTGAGCTCATAATAGGTTGTGAAAATAACGCTATCCTCAAATTGTGCAACAGAGAAATGATTATTTGATACTTCCTTACTGTCCATTAATCCCCAATAATAGCTTCCTTAGGTTCTTCTTCTGAACCTGATGTTAATTTTTCTTAAGTATTTAAAGGCTCATGGTAAAAATTCATGTGTGAGCATACATTAGCCACTACCTGCATCCCTGAATAGAATGGCTAACATCTTTATAAGCTTTCTGATTCCTCTCCATCAATAAACATACACCAAATTTCCTTTCTCTTTTTCCAAACATTGGTGCTCAAGTTGTAACTCTTCACTAATTTCCTTATTCTTCAAAGATGCACCTCCAATCCTGGTTCACCTAGTAATTCCAACATCCTATCTTCTGTCCTGCAACTATCCCCCATGGTAAGTTACTTGATACCCTACAAGGCCTTATCAACTGATGGCTTGGATACTATGATATTAGAAAAGGTTTGAATAAGGTCATGATTTTAGCTCTTACCAATCCTTGTCTGGCGGCTGTGTATTGGGAATGAATGTACCATAAACGCGTGCAACCTGCAGTGTAGAATAAAACTTATATACACCTAGAATATTACATGAATTCTCTCCAGACCCATTTATCACTCCTAGATATGGAAAGAGGCGGGTCCTTCCCATGGTACAACTTGATGATAGTGGGCTAAAACTCCTAGAAAATCTAACAGAGAGAGAAATTCTTACCTCGTGCCATTCTAAGAGGCTCTCCTGCAATGTGGTGGCCCACCACTGAGATGTGTCTGTTCATTAATAAGACATAACTTAGCATATCCTCGATTCCTTCTCATCCTTCCACTGAGCTTCATTGGATACCTCCTATAGAAAGATCTCAGGGAAGGCTCCTCCTGAATAATTGGGCAGTTCTTTTCCAGAAGGTTGTAAACCATGCACGCCTTTGTTACCTTGGTCACTGACCCTCTCAAAGTACCATCCCATTAATTCATAAGTTCCCCATGCCCAATTGTCACATGTACAGACTGGTGGTATCACTTAAGTAACTGAGCATCTTCAAACTAGATAACTCTTGTTAGTAGGGTTGTATATCTCAGGGTCATTTTATTCAGTGCACATAAATCAAATCTAGAAATTCTTGTTCCCAAAGGTTCAATATAGGGTGTGGAACTTCCCATCAACCAGGGGTATAATCTGTTTTCTATGAAAATAAATGGTAAATGTACCCTTTGTTGAAAACAGGTATCCGCATTGTTCTTATAACACCATGAGCACCTAAGTAGTGCGTGGTTTAAATTGAATCTGCCTAACGAGAGCCAAGACTTCAAAGTTTGCAGTAAAATTGGCTCCCTGGATAGTAATAGCCACATCCTTTAAGACAGATGGGCATTTCCTTAGTCTTATTTTCCATATACAACACATTCGAAGATGGTTGAATGCAGGTCTTCCCATCTGATGCCATGACCAAAGTTATTGGCATTAACCTATGAATCTGTGTCAAGAAACTTGATTTTAGACATGGAGGTCTATTTCATTTAACTACTTCAATGTGTTTCCTTTTGAAGTCAGAGATATATCAGGGGTTATGCACCTTTTTATGCACCAAGTTGGTTTTTTTATCTGATACATAGGTTATTAATAGTATTCTATTTTTCCATCAATTGATTGCAAGAAACATGTTTTCTCGTTATGGCTTAGGGTTTACTTGATTTGACACAACTTAATCATTTACCTTTATGAGGTCATCCAAGAAAGTAGATTTTCTTTTCACTCCCTCTTCGTATGTAACTAGGTTAAATATTTCAATTATTTCTCAATTTAAGCTCTGAATGACATCCATTTGTCTTGGTAACACCTTCTGATAACCTTGGATGATATATTATTCCCTGAAATCAGCTTCTAAAGAGGTTATTGGGTAGTAGGATTTTTACCTTTGGTTTCATTGTAAATGGGCAGTAAAGCTCCCATGAGTGTTGCAAAATGTATCTTCTTTTGTCACCATTTCAACACCATTATCTGTAGGTTGCTAAGCTTAACATGAATGTTACTTTTCTCAGGATATGGAAAGTGCCTTTAGTCCATGGTAATGGATTGCTGATATAGGTCAAGCCTTTGGCTCACTCACATTTATAAGGAATTTAATCACTTGATATCCTTATTTAGTGGTCATATAGACCAGTTTCCCCCTCTTGGTTACTGGTGAATCAACAAATTAATTCAAGTGTTTAGGTCCATTTAAAGGACTAAGTCTAACTTATCTTATACCAACTATGGAAAACCATTTCTTCTTCCTTCAGGAAGATATTCAGTTAATGGATCTTATGTATTTCTGATATCCAGTTATACAATTGACTAAAATCTCATTTGGATCTTGGGTTGAAGATAATAGTGTTGTTACTTCCTCCTGAGCATTCAAGTGTTGATATGTGATTTCTTTTGTAAAAGGATGTGTTCCTTTGATTGTGAAGTCATGCTTGATATGGACTGTATCTTCTTTGAAATTGAAGATCTTTGACTGAGTCGGAATATGATTGGACTCTTTTATTTCTTTCATTTTACACCTGAGTTTAATCTGATCTCGGAATGAATTATGGAGTTATCCATCTATAAGACCCAGCCTTGGATAAGTGGCATTGATCCAAGTGATGCTTTAAGTTTATTCGGGATGAACTAAAATTATAGACCTTACGCAGGTTGCAAGGTCTGAATGCGTTGAATAAGCTATTCCGGAGTCTAACTCAGGCTGATCGTGTTAAATGAATTGGTTCCCGATATCGTAATATCAGGAAGGTCTTGATCGTGGGCCAGGTAATAAATTCAGATACATTTATTCAACTAGCCTATTGGCAGTGCAGGAGTGAATCCTGTTCGTGAATGTATGTTTGTAGGTTCTTTTTCTGAGCATTTGAAATGTTAGACCTAAACTGGATTTATTAAGGTTAGTAACCTAAAACTAAACTATAATCTATGGGTTAGATTAGTGTTAATCTAACCTAGGCCTAAGCTATAAGCTAAATGTTCTAAGTTAGTAACCTTGTGCTATGGAGGTTAGACTAAGTTGCATCTTAAATCCTAACCTATGTTACTAACCTAACTAATGAACAAGGAAGAAAGGGGACCTATGAAAGGGTGCGAGCCTTGGGTGGCAGTTTCTATGGCATTAAATGGGATGGATAAGCATGAAGGACAGGGATTTGGTAGAAGTTTAAACGGCTAGCAAGAGCCGACGTGGCAGAGTCGCCAAAGTTAGAAATGGTCTTTGAATTGCATTTGTCCATCGCCAACTATGGCGGTCGGTGGCAATGGAGATTGAGCGGGAAATTTGGAGTAAATGCAATTAATGAACTCGGTCTTCGAGCTCGGGTTTCTCGGGAAGGCATGCAAAATGGAAAACTGGTAGTTTGTTTGGTTTTTCATGCGCTCCGGTTTTCCCTCTGTCTGATCACTGGTTCTTCGCACCAGTCTACTTGGTGTTGCATGGCAAAAATGAGTGTAACTCGCTCTTTTCTCTGTCAAGGAAAGTTTATAAGGCATGGAAATAACAAGTTATTGTTGTTGAATCTAACGTGGAAAAAGAGGAGAAGGCACGAGCTCTTTCAGTGGTCTTCTTCGGATTTTTAAGCAAATAACCAGGCATGTTAGGCCCTAACCTTTAAAAATCTTGCTTTCTTTCAAATGATTTCATTAGAACAACTCTGTTCAGATGATTTTTGGGTTCAGTTGGTTTTTATGGTAGCCTTGTGTGATTTAGTTGCTGTATCTTCTTACTGGCTCGATTTTTCAAGTAAACCCTTGATGGGTGTGCATTTTGTTTCGAACGGATGTTGCACTATCTTGCTGTGTTTTGCATTCCGGTTGGATTTTGAAGAAATGTTGCAAGGAAAATATATGAATTCGGCTCTGTGGGAGTCCATGAATTGTTTTCTTGTTGGGTTCAGACTACAGTCGATACCTCGCTGTTTTCTACTTGTCGAAAAGGATACTGTTGGATTTTTGTTTGAATGTTCAGTATATTTCGACTTCTTTATAAGTTTTGTCGTGAGTAATATAAGTTGTGGTTACTGAATCTTGTTGGGTTTTGCTATAATACTTAAGTTACTTTTTTGGATAACTTGCTGTGTTTATAGTATTTGAATGCGACTTTGTAGAAGTTTTTCCCTCCTTGTGTTGCAATTATGGGATTTAACCCGTTGATAGTTTGCAATATATTTATTTATAAAATGACTCTGTGGAGTCCTTGGAATGGTTCGTATATTATGGTCTTCTGTAGAAGTCATTGTATGTGAATACTGGTAGTTTGATTCAGTCGGAGTCCTGGAGGGGTAATTGGTAATACGACTTCAGTTGTCTTAATATGAATACCTTCGTTAGCAAAGAATTTCTTGGTACAGACTCAGTTGGTGTACTTTTTTATGTCTTCTGTAAGCTTAATACTGTTGTTTGAATTCAGTTGAATCCTTGATTGAAACCATGTTTCTACTTCTGTAGAAGTTTATTTGGAATACCACATGCTATTAAGACTCCTTTTGGAATCCTTAATATATATTATTTTCCTTTCTGTATAATCTCAGTTGTGAATACTGTTTCTACTTCTGAAGGAGTTCAGTTGTGGTCGCATATGATATTGTTTGATGGAATTTTTGGATTTTGTATCATGTATCTTATGGATACTTCTGTTGAAGTTTTTGAAGAGTAATGTTGGAATCCTTGATATGTGACTGGTGTTTCTACTTCTGTGTAAGTCCTGTTATGATTTCGGTCGATTTGATTCAGTGAGAGTCCTTGACAGGTATCTAGTATTTTTCCGTTCAAAGCTGGGTTATGAATGCTGTTAAGGAAATACTAAATGTTATCAACTTTGGTGGAGACACTGAAAAGTAATTTATGTTGTAACATCTGTAGGAGTTCTTGCTGTGAGAACTTTTCCAGTATTCTTGATTTGTTGACATACGAATTCAACTTCAATATCTCTGAAACCTTTAACATAAGTATTGGTTGAATTTGGCACTGTTGAGCCCATGTTATGTTGTATGTTGTTCTTTGATTTTGGCCTTGGATCTAAGTCCTTGCTGTTTTAGTAGGGATTAGATTGAAGAATGTTGATGTGAGTTTGACTCAGTGGGATTGTTCTTGTGTTTGTGCATGATTACGTCTTCTGTTAGCATGAATATCTAGTCTTGAGCTTGACTGAACTAAAGAGCTGTTAACTGTACCTCGACAAGCGATGGCATTGAATATTTTCTTGTTTGTTGATTAGTATGGAAGGTTATGTGGAGTCTATTTGATAGATTATTCATCACTGCCTTGGCGTGAGAGCTACTGTACTGCTAGTAAGCTACAGGAGTTTGTTATATTTAAATTTTAACAAAACTGTGGTTCTTCTTGTGGCTCGTCTGACTTATTCGTATGCGTATAAGGTGAATGCTTTACTCTTGAGGAGACGGTACAGTCATGAGCTTGTTTGAAGGGAAATATGAATGACTCATTTTCTTTCTCTTTTGTTGTAAAGTATATGTTGATATATTTTTATCTAACCTTTGGAATTGTTTTAACATACTGATGGAATCATGAATTGTTATGATATTCATTTTACTATGTTGAATGTAATGGTCTGTCTGATGTTTGTTGTCCTTGGGATTCAGATGGATAGTTGTTTTGGATACTTTTGTTCTTCTTGATTTCTAATATTTTGATGAAATATTTGAAAAGTATTTAGGACTATTTAGTAACGATAATATGAGTTACGCGTTTATAGTCATGTTTGTATTACAAAAGCATAGTCTGAAATATGTTTACTTGTTTGGTGAAATGATCTCATTTAAACAGGTTGTTTAATGAAAACAGTTGGTGGATTGCAATTGTTTTAAGAGTTAGTGCTTATCATGCTCAGTTCATCGAACTGACCCATGTTGACAATTTTTGCAGATGGTTGCCGTAAGTGGTAAAAGCACGCAGATCTGATAGGATGTTCAGATTGTTTAATTTGGTTTTATGATGAATTACAGCTTGATTCTCTAAATGTACTATATGAGGAAAGATGTTCTTTTTCTGTTGAGTATTGTATCAAGTATGCTGAATGCATAAAATGTATTTGATTAGCCTGAAGGGAATGAAAAGAGATATTTGTTACTTATATGTTTGTATTCGTATCTTGATAGTTTGACCTTCTTCGGTTCAAATGATCTTGAGAGCATTGTTATTATTGTATAATTTGGAGACTTTTGTGATTATCTATGTAAGCTGGCAAGATTATGTGGCTGAATACTTATGATTGCTTAGTAGTTCTAGTATGTTCTATCTAAAGCTAAATTGGAATTTAGATCACTGTCTTTCTGGAAGCTAGGGTTAAAATAAACCTGAGCAGGAAGCTAAACAAGCTGAATAAATTATTACTTCCTAGTCTTGATCTAAGTCAAGACAACGTTTAATTGGATTCTTAATCACTATATCTCGATATTAATAAGTAAGATATAAATTCAGTTATGAGAACTGATATAAACCTAAAAAGGGTTTGGTTAGCAATCTCATGTGAAGATTGAGGGTTATTGTCCAATTTCGTTGATTTAGAATTATGTATATTCTATGAACTCCTTGATGGGACCTCTAGTCTTAATAACTTCTCTTGTGTAATGGGTTTTATTAAGAAAGGTCATTCTAAGGTGAGGAACCCAGGGATTGGGAAAGGCTAACCTTAGGGGAGCGTCTTTTAGTATAATTTTAACTCAACGTATGTAACACTTATTAATAAGTAGATCTTTTCGAGGTGGATTTAAAGGTTGACGGCACAAGTCAACTGCAGGGTTGTACCTTCGAGAAGATTAGGATCTTCTCGAAGATACAACAATGCAGGTGACTTATGACGACACCCTTTGCATTGATCGTTAAGATTTACACCTTAAACTCGAACAAGTTACTCTGGGACTGATTAGGAATGTGGTCACGTTATAAGGCTGCCTAGGAGACTCGGGGTATCTTGACACACTGGTTTAACTAGGGTTGACCCAGTATGTCAGCGTATCCCTAGTCCTCGGGAGCATCCATATAACGTTGTCACCTTACTAATCCATTTCCTGAGTGAATAACTTGGGATAGGAGAGACTGACAGAAGTCAGTATAAGACATTCTACATAACATAGGAATGGGGTGAAGGACGTATTCCAGATTGACGAGTATGCCGTCAAGGAATACGAGACATAAGCATTATGTTTCAAATCTTTGGCCAAAGTATCGCAAGCTGCTGATTGCGTTGTCCTAAGTCACCTAGTCTAAGGGATGAGATGCCGATGAATAATGGTAACAATTATTCAGATAGGTTCCTTAGACAGAGCATTCTGAATCCCAGATTAGGGAAGAGAACCGCAAGAGTGATGTGTTAAATAAAAACGCCAACTCTTAATACACATGAATAGATCGGTAGATTACCGAGTCATGGAATGAATAGATCGGAGGTACTCCGAGTCATTACAGCTGCATATGGTTATCTGTTATAAGAATGGTTGTTTTGATTTGTGAGTTCTAAATTATGTATTTAGAACCAGGAAGCATTTATCAAAAAAAAAAAAAAAAAAATTTACTTGTTCTAATGTATAAAATGAGGATGTTACATCTTGGTATCAGAGCTGAAGGTTGCAGCTCTTGGACCTATTGTGTCCATAATCTGATGAAAACCTGAATTTTCTTGTAACAGAAAATGGTTAGAACAAGGGGGAACGTTGCGAATAATGCTCCACCTGAAGGAGGGGCGGCAACAACCCAAAAACTTGATGAGATCCTTGCTGCCCTGTTGGACACAAGAGATCGTTTAGCTGTACTTGAACAGCAGGTGATGGGAAATGAGGAGGATGATGAAGCTGGTAATAACAATCAGCAACCTCCTGAGGACAACCCCGATATGGGTGTTGATATTAATGCTGGAAATGCACCTGTCCAACCAGAAAACAAAAAGGCCAGGTTGGCAGCAGAACTCACTAATGATATAAAAAGGATAAGCCCACCTAAGTATGATGGCACCACATTAGGAGATGGAGCTGAGAACTGGCTCAGCGAAATGGAGAAGTACTTTGCAATAAGAAACTTCTCAGAGGAAACCAAAGCTATTTGGGGAGCCTATCAGCTTTCCCACGAAGCATCTTCGTGGTGGGATAGCCGTAAAGCTGAGCTAAATATTGATGAGACCAATATTACTTGGGATCAATTTAAAGGCTATTTTAGGCAACGTTGGCTGCCACAACTTTTCTATGATCAGAAAATGACAGAATTCCAGAACTTAGCTCAAGGGAAGCTAACGGTAACTGAATACTGGGAGTGGTTTACAAAACTCCTCAAGTATGTACCGCAGTATCAAACTGACGAGAAGTTCAGAATACGGAAATTCATCATGGGATTGAATCCCGTGATAGGGGGAGAGGTCGATGTTCACAGTCCAACCACTATGGAAGGAGTTGTTGAAAAGGCCATAAGACAAGAACAGAAATTAAAGGCTATTTCTGCTCATAAGGAGGAAGTGCGGAAGAAGACTGCAAACCCTTCTTCAACCTCTCTTGCACCCAAAAAGGGACCATGGAAAAAGTTTGGAAACAAAAGTAAGTTTCCAGGGGATAATAGTAAGAAAGCAGTAGCAAATAAGCCTGCTGGAAATGTAAGGGATAATTTTGCCAAAAATTATAACAATGGGCAGAAGCCCTATGGAGGACAACGTGATAATTACAAGGCTGGAGGCAATTTTGAGCCTAAAAAGGGACCTGTAGGAGGCTGCTACAATTGTGGCAAAGACCACTACGCAAATCAGTGCCCTTTGAAGAAGGATGATCGTAATCAGCAGCATAAGATACATGCTGCAGTAGCAGACAAGCAAGCTGAAAAGCAAGTGACACCTATAGAAGTTCCGGGTAAGTTATTTGGCATACCTGTCACTATTCTTTTTGATACAGGAGCTACTGAATGTTTTATTTCTAATAAACTTGCTTCTAAACTTAAGAGAAAAGCTGGAAAAATGGATAAATCTTGGACTGTACAGTATGGTAATAACTCTGTTCATACAGTGAGTATGTGTCTTTTTGGGGCAGTCCTTGACTTACCTAATTTCTCCACGGAAGTTGACCTCTATGTTACACCTTTGGGATCGTATGACATTGTCATCGGTGTCAATTGGTTAGCTGACCATAAAGCAAAAGTAGACTGCTATGAAAAGAACATAAAATGTTTAGATGATCAGCTGGAAACAACAGAGATTCAAGGTGTGAAACGGGAAATTTCAGTTAGAAAACTGTCAGCTATGCAGCTTAAAAAGGCTAAAAACAAAGGATGTACCCTTTATGCAGTAAAGATATCTGAATTTTCAGAAGAAGATGGTGATTACATGAAACGATTTCCTCTGCTACAAAGTTTCAGGGATGTTTTTCCTGAGGAATTACCAGGGTTACCACCCAAGAGGGAATTTGACTTCACCATCGAAATCAAACCAGGAACTGAACCTATTTCCAAAGCACCTTATCGGATGACTACTACAGAGTTAGTCGAGCTTAAGGCACAATTGCAAGAACTTTTGTCTAAAGGTTTGATTAGACCAAGTGTTTCACCTTGGGGAGCGCCTGTAATATTTGTGAAAAAGAAGGATGGAACACTTAGGCTGTGTATTGATTATCGGATGTTGAACAAAGCAACAATCAAGAACAGATATCCACTTCCAAGGATCGACGATTTATTTGATCAGATGCGTGGGGCAGCGGTTTATTCTAAGATAGATCTTCGATCTGGTTATCATCAGTTAAGGATTAGAGAAGAAGATATTCATAAAACAGCTTTCCGAACAAGGTACGGACATTATGAATTCACGGTTCTACCCTTTGGATTAACTAATGCACCCGCAGCCTTTATGAACTTAATGAACAATATCTTTCAAGAATATTTGGACAAGTTTGTACTTGTATTCTTGGATGATATTCTCATTTATTCTAAAAGCGTTGAGGAGCACAATGAGCATTTGAAGATAGTTTTGGGAATTTTGAGAAAAAGAAAGTTGTATGGTAAGTTATCCAAATGTTCTTTCTTTGATTCAGAAGTTCACTATTTGGGTCATGTCATTAGCAAAGAAGGAATTGCTGTAGATCCTTCAAAAATAGTGGCAATAACTGAGTGGCCTGCACCAAAGAATGTGCACGAAGTAAGAAGCTTCATGGGTCTTGCTGGTTACTATAGAAAATTTGTTAAGGATTTTTCTAAAGTGGCTGCACCAATAACTTCATTGCAGAAGAAGGATAAGAAATTTATTTGGAATGATAAGTGCGAAGCGGCTTTCAAAAGTCTGAAAAGCCAGTTGACTTCCGCACCTATATTAGCTGTACCAGACCCTAATGGGAGCTTTACTGTTGTAACGGATGCTTCTGGGGAAGGCCTTGGAGGTGTTTTGTTACAAAATGATCAAGTCATAGCATATGAAAGTAGAAAACTTAAGTTACATGAGCTGAATTATGCTCCTCATGATTTGGAGCTTGCTGCCATTGTTCATGCACTTCAAGTCTGGAGACACTATTTACTTGGGAAACCTTTTGAGTTGAAAACTGATCACTTAGGACTGAAATATATTTTCACTCAGCCTAATCTTAATGCCAGACAGAGAAGGTGGTTAGAATTTTTATCACAATATGATTTTGATATTAGCTACATCAAAGGGAAGGAGAATAGAGTAGCAGATACTCTAAGTCGTAGGAGGCACATTTCTGCTCTTATAACATTAAGAACTCAGTTTAAGGATGAGGTAAAAAGTGCCTCAGAATCTGATATTTACTTTCAGCAAGTAAAAGCAGCGCTTGCTGCAGAACCTAATGATGAAAGGTATAAAGGTTTTCATTTTGATAATGAAGGAATCTTGCGTTATGAAAACAGGGTATACGTACCTATGCTGAATGATTTGAGAAAGAAGTTGTTAGTTGAATTTCATAATTCACCTTTCTCTGGACACCCGGGTATCACAAAAATGCTTGCTGATCTGAAACAACAATACTTTTGGAAAGGTATGAAAAAGGATGTCATTGATTTTGTGACTCATTGTTTGGAATGTCAGCGGGTTAAGGCAGAACATATGCACCCTGCTGGACTGTTATATCCTCATAGCATACCGCAGTACAAATGGCAAGTAATAACCATGGACTTTGTACAAGGGTTACCCATGTCCAGGAATAAACATGATGTTATCCTGGTAGTTGTAGATAAACTAACTAAGGTAGCTCATTTCATCGCTGGAAATCTAAAGGATGATTCACCAGTGCTGGCCAAAAGATTCGTACATGAAATTTTCAGATTGCATGGTGTACCAGAATTGATTATATCTGACAGGGATCCAAGAATGACGTCAAGATTTTGGCAAACGCTTAATACAGCTCTTGGAACGAAACTAAACTTCAGTTCTGCATATCATCCGGAAACGGATGGACAAACTGAGAGGGTAAATCAAGTGTTGGAAGACATGTTGCGAATGTATTGCATGGATCAACAGTATAAATGGGAAGAGTATCTTCCATTAGTTGAATTCGCATACAACAACACTTATCACTCATCTCTTAAAATGGCACCATTTGAAGCACTTTATGGAAGAAAGTGCAGAACTCCTGTTAGCTGGGATAGTGTTGAGGATAGAGTGGTAATTGGACCAGAGATTCTCACAGAAATGGAACAGCAAGTTAAGCTGATTCGTGAACGATTAAAGGAAGCAGCGGATAGGCAGAAGAGCTATGCTGACCTTAAGCGGGTTGATCGAAGGTTTGAGCTTGGTGAGAAGGTTTTTCTTCGTGTTAAACCCAGAAAGAGTTCTATAACTTTTGGCAAGGCTGCCAAGTTGTCACCTCGTTTCGTGGGACCTTTCGAAATTGTCGAAATAATCAATCCTGTAGCTTATCGATTAGCATTACCACCTGCTTTATCTCGCATGCATGATGTTTTCCATATTTCTTTGCTTAAGAAATACGTTTCAGATCTGTCACATGTTTTAAATTGGAATTCCTTGCAGGTCCAAGACCCAGGAATAATCGTGGTTAAACCCACACGAGTGCTGGAAACTCACCAATTGCATTTGAGAAATCGTGAAATACAGCAATGTAAGGTCCAGTGGGACCAGTTTAACGAAGAAAGTGCAACTTGGGAAAATCTGGAAGAGATGAAAATTGCTTTTCCTTTTCTTTTTCAACATAATGAAATCTGTTGACAAAATATTTCTTTTATGAACTTATCTTTTTCAAGTTTATATGAAAGCCAGATGGAGGCAAACATTATTCAGGCTGAATAAAATGTGTTGTGACATTGATTTCTGGAACTATTTAAGTTGGAAATAGTCGCATTGTTTTGTGAACTAATAAATTGGTTGACCTGAAGGTTAATCGAATATGTAATCATCGGGACGATGAATCTTTTAGGAGGGAAGCATGTAACACTCTGAACTGTTGTTACTTCCTCCTGAGCATTCAAGTGTTGATATGTGATTTCTTTTGTAAAAGGATGTGTTCCTTTGATTGTGAAGTCATGCTTGATATGGACTGTATCTTCTTTGAAATTGAAGATCTTTGACTGAGTCGGAATATGATTGGACTCTTTTATTTCTTTCATTTTACACCTGAGTTTAATCTGATCTCGGAATGAATTGTGGATTTATCCATCTATAAGACCCAGCCTTGGATCAGTGGCATTGATCCAAGTGATGCTTTAAGTTTATTCGGGATGAACTAAAATTATAGACCTTACGCAGGTTGCAAGGTCTGAATGCGTTGAATAAGCTATTCCGGAGTCTAACTCAGGCTGATCGTGTTAAATGAATTGGTTCCCGATATCGTAATATCAGGAAGGTCTTGATCGTGGGCCAGGTAATAAATTCAGATACATTTATTCCACTAGCCTATTGGCAGTGCAGGAGTGAATCCTGTTCGTGAATGTATGTTTGTAGGTTCTTTTTCTGAGCATTTGAAATGTTAGACCTAAACTGGATTTATTAAGGTTAGTAACCTAAAACTAAACTATAATCTATGGGTTAGATTAGTGTTAATCTAACCTAGGCCTAAGCTATAAGCTAAATGTTCTAAGTTAGTAACCTTGTGCTATGGAGGTTAGACTAAGTTGCATCTTAAATCCTAACCTATGTTACTAACCTAACTAATGAACAAGGAAGAAAGGGGACCTATGAAAGGGTGCGAGCCATGGGCGGTAGTTTCTATGGCATTAAATGGGATGGATAAGCATGAAGGACAGGTAATTTGGTAGAAGTTTAAACGGCTAGCAAGAGCCGACGTGGCAGAGTCGCCAAAGTTAGATATGGTCTTTGAATTTGCATTTGTCCATCGCCAACTATGGCGGTCGGTGGCAATGGAGATTGAGCGGGAAATTTGGAGTAAATGCAATTAATGAACTCGGTCTTCGAGCTCGGGTTTCTCGGGAAGGCATGCAAAATGGAAAACTGGTAGTTTGTTTGGTTTTTCATGCGCTCCGGTTTTCCCTCTGTCTGATCACTGGTTCTTCGCACCAGTCTACTTGGTGTTGCATGGAAAAAATGAGTGTAACTAGCTCTTTTCTCTGTCAAGGAAAGTTTATAAGGCATGGAAATAACAAGTTATTGTTGTTGAATCTAACGTGGAAAAAGAGGAGAAGGCACGAGCTCTTTCAGTGGTCTTCTTCGGATTTTTAAGCAAATAACAAGGCATGTTAGGCCCTAACTTTTAAAGATCTTGCTTTCTTTCAAATGATTTCATTAGAACAACTCTGTTCAAATGATTTTTGGGTTCAGTTGGTTTTTATGGTAGCCTTGTGTGATTTAGTTGCTGTATTTTCTTAACTGGCTCGATTTTTCGAGTAAACCCTTGATGGGTGTGCATTTTGTTTCGAACGGATGTATTATCTTGCTGTGTTTTGCATTCCGGTTGGATTTTGAAGAAATGTTGCAAGGAAAATATATGAATTTGGCTCTGTAGGAGTCCATGAATTGTTTTCTTGTTGGTTCAGGACTTACAGTCGATACCTTGCTGTTTTCTCTTGTTAAAAGGATACTGTTGGATTTCTTGAGTGTAATGAGTATATACGACTTCTCTATAAGTTTTGTCGTGAGTAATATGTGTTATGGTTACTGAATCTTGTTGGATCTTGCTATAATACTTAAGTTACTTCTGTTTGGATAACTCGCTGTGTTTATAGTATTTGAATGCGACTTTGTAGAAGTTATTTCCCCCCTTGTGTTGCAATTATGGGATTAACCCATTGATAGTTTGCAATATATTTGTTTATACACAAAATGACTCTGTGGAGTTCTTGGAATGGTTCGTATATTATGGTCTTCTGTAGAAGTCATATATGTGAATACTGGTAGTTTGATTCAGTCGGAGTCCTGGAGGGGTAATTGGTAATACGACTTCAGTTGTCTTAATATGAATACTTTCACTTAGCAAAGAATTTCTTGGTACAGACTCAGTTGGTGTACTTTTTATATTTTGTCTTCTGCTTAAGCTTAAAACGAATACTGTTGTTTGGATTCAGTTGAAGTCCTTGATAGGAAACCAGTGTTTCTGCTTCTGTATAAGCCTGGATATGAACACTTATTGCTATTGGCTCTGTTGGAATCCTTAATATATTATATATATATATATATATATATTTGTATCTTTTGGGCTTCTGTAGAAGTTAGTCGTGAATGCCATACGTTTCTACTTCTGAAGGAGTTCAGATGTGAACACGGTATGATATTGTTTGATTGGAATTTTTGGATTGATATGTATCATGTATCTTTCTACTTCTGTAGAAGTTTATTTGAAGAGTACCACATGGTTGGAATCCTTGATATGTGACTGGTGTTTCTACTTCTGTGTAAGTCCTGTTATGATTTCGGTCGATACTGACTCAGTGAGAGTCCTTGAAAGGTATCTAGTATTTTTAATTTCATTCAAAGCTTGGGTTATGAATGCTGTTGTTATTATGAATACTAAATGTTATCAACTTTGGTGGAGACACTGAAAAGTAATTTATGTTGTAACATTCTGTAGGAGTTCTTGCTGTGAGTACTTTTGGTATTCTTGATTTGTTGACATACGAATTCAACTTCAAATGAAACCTTTAATATAAGTATTGGTTGAATTTGGCACTGTTCGAGCCCATGTTATGTTGTATGTTGGTTCGATTCTTGATTTTTGTCCTTGCTGTGTTTTAGTAGGGATTAAATTGAACTGAATGTTGATGTGAGTTTTGACTCAGTGGGATTGTTCTTGTGTTTGAACATGATTACGTCTTCTGTTAGCATGAATATCTAGTCTTGAGCTTGACTGAACTAAGGAGCTGTCGACTGCACCTCGACAGGCGATGGCATTGAATATTTTCTTGTTTGTCGATTTGTATGGAAGGTTATGTGGAGTCTATTTGATAGATTATTCATCACTGCCTTGGCGTGAGAGCTACTGTACTGCTAGTAAGCTACAGGAGTTTGTTATATTTAAATTTTAACAAAACTGTGGTTCTTCTTGTGGCTCGTCTGACTTATTCGTATGCGTATAAGGTGAATGCTTTACTCTTGAGGAGACGGTACAGTCATGAGCTTGTTGGAAGGGAAATATGAATGACTCGTTTTCTTTCTCTTCTGTTGTAAAGTATATGTTGATATATTTTTATCTAACCATTGGAATTGTTTTAACATACTTGATGGAATCATGATTTGTTATGATATTCATTTTACTATGTTGAATGTAATGATCTGTCTGATGTTTGTTGTCCTTGGGATTCAGATGGATAGTTGTTTTGGATACTTTCGTTCTTCTTGATCACTAATATTTTGATGAAATATTTGAAAAGTATCTAGGACTATTTAGTAACGATAATATGAGTTACGCGTTTATAGTCATGTTTGTATTACAAAAGCATAGTCTGAAATATGTTTACTTGTTTGGTGAAATGATCTCATTTAAACAGGTTGTTTAATGAAAACAGTTGGTGGATTGCAATTGTTTTAAGAGTTAGTGCTTATCATGCTCAGTTCATCGAACTGACCCATGTTGACAATTTTTGCAGATGGTTGCCGTAAGTGGTAAAAGCACGCAGATCTGATAGGATGTTCAGATTGTTTAATTTGGTTTTATGATGAATTACAGCTTGATTCTCTAAATGTACTATATGAGGAAAGATGTTCTTTTTCTGTTGAAGTATTGTATCAAGTATGCTGAATGCATAAAATGTATTTGATTAGCCTGAAGGGAATAAAGAGAGATATTTGTTACTTATGTGTTTGTATTCTTATCTTGATAGTTTGACCTTCTTCGGTTCAAATGATCTTGAGAGCATTGTTATTATTGTATAATTTGGAGACTTTTGTGATTATCAATGTAAGCTTGCAAGAATAAGTGACTGAATACTTATGATTGTTTAGTAGTTCTAGTATGTTCTATCTAAAGCTAAATTGGAATTTAGATCACTGTCTTTCTGGAAGCTAGGGTTAAAATAAACCTGAGCAGGAAGTTAAACAAGCTGAATAAATTATTACTTCCTAGTCTTGATCTAAGTCAAGACAACGTTTAATTGGATTCTTAATCACTATATCTCGATATTAATAAGTAAGATATAAATTCAGTTATGAGAACTGATATAAACCTAAAAAGGGTTTGGTTAGCAATCTCATGTGAAGATGAGGTTATTGTCCAATTTCGTTGATTTAGAATTATGTATATTCTATGAACTCCTTGATGGGACCTCTAGTCTTAATAACTTCTCTTGTGTAATGGGTTTTATTAAGAAAGGTCATTCTAAGGTGAGGAACCCAGGGATTGGGAAAGGCTAACCTTAGGGGAGCGTCTTTTAGTATAATTTTAACTCAACGTGCGTAACACTTATTAATAAGTAGATCTTTTCGAGGTGGATTTAAAGGTTGACGGCACAAGTCAACTGCAGGGTTGTACCTTCGAGAAGATTAGGATCTTTTCGAAGATACAACAATGCAGGTGACTTATGACGACACCCTTTGCATTGATCGTTAAGATTTACACCTTAAACTCGAACAAGTTACTCTGGGACTGATTAGGAATGTGGTCACGTTATAAGGCTGCCTAGGAGACTCGGGGTATCTTGACACACTGGTTTAACTAGGGTTGACCCAGTATGTCAGCGTATCCCTAGTCCTCGGGAGCATCCATATAACGTTGTCACCTTACTAATCCATTCCTGAGTGAATAACTTGGGATAGGAGAGACTGACAGAAGTCAGTATAAGACATTCTACATAACATAGGAATGGGGTGAAGGACATATTCCAGATTGATGTGTATGTCGTCAAGGAATACGAGACATAAGCATTATGTTTCAAATCTTTGGCCAAAGTATCGCAAGCTGCTGATTGCGTTGTCCTAAGTCACCTAGTCTAAGGGATGAGATGCCGATGAATAATGGTAACAATTATTCAGATAGGTTCCTTAGACAGAGCATTCTGAATCCCAGATTAGGGAAGAGAACCGCAAGAGTGATGTGTTAAATAAAAATGCCAACTCTTAATACACATGAATAGATCGGTAGATTACCGAGTCATGGAATGAATAGATCGGAGGTACTCCGAGTCATTACAGCTGCATATGGTTATCTGTTATAAGAATGGTTGTTTTGATTTGTGAGTTCTAAATTATGTATTTAGAACCAGGAAGCATATTAAAAAAAAAAAATTTACTTGCAACTCTACACCTTAAGTCTCTATTGTCCTAATGCAGGTTCCATCTAAACAACTTGCAGAACTTCCTTCAAAACATTCTACCAGGTTGCTTTATGATGTACTAACCAATTTACACGTATGGCTGATATCATAACAACCACCAAGAAGTAAGGACAACAACCCCTTAGAGTTTAACTTCAATGTGGATTTAAGCTAGGTAAGTCAAGGACTCCTGTAACAAGACATCGAGGTTGTAACTTAGTATGAACATGATTATTACCATAATGTACAGTCTAATGATTGTATTCATATCTCCATCTTTTGCTTTTAACTTTTTAACCTCTTAAGTTACTAGGGTTTAACACCCCCTTTATGCTCACCTATCAAAGTATCATAGTTTTCATTATAATTTCATCACACATTAACTTACCAAGAACTATGAATTGTTTAGATAAGAACATTGATTATCTGCAGCTTGCTTGTCAGCTATTGCTTCACGTATCTAGGGATAATACTCTAATTAACTTTTTCCTACTTATTCTAAGAACACTCATTGACGTACATGATAAATAACATGAAGAACATCAACAGAATAGGATTACTATTTCATTTTACAAAAGTACGAGCTTAGATTTACATAATCCATGCAAGTAAAGTTCTCATTCTACAATTCCTTTTTGAAGCTTATCACCATTTACAACTTATGCATTACTGGACATATTGTTCTGTGTATTAACAGTAGTCTTCATTCAAAAGTTGTTTTCTTATTATTATTAGTTGGAAACTTACATTTGTTACCAAAAATTTTCCGTGGTCCTTTCTTAGGTGTAAGAGAATCCGAAGAAGAGTTTGGAACCTTCTTCCATACTTCTTCCTTGTGAGCAGAAATAGCCTTTAACTTCTGTTCCTGCCTTATGGATTTTTCAACAACCCCTTCCATAGTGGTTGGGATATGAACATCAACCTCTCCCCCAATAATGGCATTCAATTCCATGATGAATTTCCATATCCTGAACTTCTCATCGGTTTGATACTGAGGTACATACTTGAGTAGTTTCGTAAATTATTCCCAATACTCAGTTATAGTTAACTTCCCTTGAGCTAAGTTCTGAAATTCAGTCATTTTCTGATCATAATAAAGTTTTGGCATCCATCGTTTCCTAAAATAACCTTTAAATTAATCCCATGTGATGTTAGTTTCATCAATGTTTAGCTCGGCTTCCGGCTGTCCCACCATGAAGATGCTTCATGGGAAAGTTGATATGCTCCCCAAATAGCTTTGGTATCTTCTAAGAAGTTCCTTATTACAAAGCACTTCTCCATCTCACTGAGCCAAGAAGAAGTTCTTAGATCCATCACCTAATGTGGTGCCATCAAACTTAGGTGGACTTATCCTTTTTATATCATTAGTGAGTTCAACAGCTAACTTAGCCTTTTTGTTTTCTGGCTAGTCAGGTATATTAACATTGTTATTATGAACACCCAAATTGGGGTTTTCCTCAGGAGGTGGCTGATTGTTATTGCCAGCTTCTTCTCCCTCCTCATTACCCATCACTTGTTACTCGAGCATAGTCAAATGATCTCTTGTGTCCAACAGGGTAGCAAGGATCTCATCAAGTTTTTGGGTTGTTGCTTCTCCTTCCTCAGGTGGAGCATTGTTCACAACGTTTCCTCTTGTCCTAACCATTTTTTGTTACAAGAAAATTTAAGTTTTTATTAACTTATAGACACAATAGGTCCAAGATCTGTAACCTTCATCTCTGATACCAAGATGTAACATTCCCATTTTAAGACTTTAGAAATAAGGATTTTTTTTTTGCATGATTAATGTTCTCTGTTCTAAATAAATAATTTAGAACACACATTTCATAACAATAATTCTTATAATAGATAACCATATGCAACTGTAATTACTCGGTGAACAACCAATCTATTCGTTCCATGACTCGGTGAACTACCGATCCATTCATGTGTAACATTGATGTTTGAGTATTCTACTGAATACTTCATGTTTTTGGTTTTCTTACCCTATTTTGGGTTCTGAGTGATCTTTCTAAGGAACCTAACTAAATATTTTTTACAAATATTCATTGGCATAACGATCCTTAGATTAGGTGACATAGAGACAATGCAATCAACAACTTACGATACTTTGGAAAAAGATTTCTAACATAATGTTCGTATTACATATTCCTTTCTGGCATACTCATCAATCTAGAATAATTCCTTCGCCCCACTCCATTATTATCTAGAATGTCTTACACTAAATTTTGCCAGTCCCCTCGCCCAAGGTTTAACTCTAATCCAAGTTAACAGCATAGGTCATGATATGATGTGGCTCATAAAGACTTAGCGTAAATTGGCATACTAGGTCAACCTAGGTTAACCCTGTGTGCCAAGGTACCTTAAGTCCTAGAGGGATACTTCATATCTTGACTATGATACTAACCAGTCCTAGAGGGAAATCTTTATCAAGTTTAAAGCTACGTAGATCTTGAAAATCAATGCAGAAGGGTGTTGCCAGATGTTAGCTGCATTGTTGTATCCTTGAGAAGATCCTAATCTTCTCAAAGGTACAACCTTGCAGTTGACGTGTGTTAACATCCTACCGAATAGCCTTGTAAACATGTACATACCTCCAAGAGTTTACATACGTTAAGTTAAATTTTGGTTATCAGAAGACATATTTCGGCATCCCATCAAACCCTGAGTCCAACACTCTTTAAGTTATTTTTACATTTCAGATTCATATAATCTTAAGAACTTTAATTAACTTAAGATTGCTTCCAGATTTGTTTGTTTTGATCTAACAACCCGTTATCCAAATAAAGGACATAAACAACTTATGTTCCTTTATTCTAAATAACTTAACCAATTAAGGAAGTGTAACAGCCTACAAGGATGAAAACATATCAGACTTATTATAATTAATTCTTAATGATTAACAATCATAGCTTCCTCTTTTATTTAGTTCATAAGAGATGGAGAAACTTCCTCTTCATAGTTAATTTCACAGGGTTTACTCACCCATTATACCCTTATAATTTTTATAAGGTTCATTGCAGTTCAACATTAGATATATTAATGTTATGAGTTGGTTAGATAAATTCATTATATTTCTACAACTTACTAAGTTGCATCACAATTAGGGAATTACCCTAATCCCCCTTTTTCTACTTATACAAGAAAAATCATTGAAACATATAGATAATATGAAGAACGTCAACAGAATAGAATTCTATTTCTTTTACAAAAGTACAAGTTATTTTACATAATCCATGCAAGTAAATTCTTATTCTTCATTTAATTTTCAAAGCTTATACATTTACAACTTATGCATTACAAACACGGTGCATGACATTAGCCGACATTCAAAACAGAATTATTATTTTTTAATACAACTTAAGAACAATTCAAAATTCTTCTGAAGAATCAACATAGGTCAGCTAATGCATCATATCAGTTTTTTCCTTCTCTTATCACTTACGAAGTCTGTCTGTAAAAATTGCTAGCACAGGTTAGTTGCCTTCTTCCTGCCAAACTAGCGAGTTCCAAATCAAATAAAACATGAGTTTCCATTTCTAGTGATACTGCCACCTAGGTCTTTGCCAACAAAACTAGCACCGACCAAATTCGGCAGTCCATAGGAATTTAAAAACATTATCATTTTCTTAAATGCTTAGAAACTATCGCCAATGTACATGCAACACCCTTTTAGTTCCTAATTCGCATTAATTAGCTTAGGATAGGTTATATTGCTTAGGTTATATCTTAGGTAGGATTTAAATTAGTACCTTAGGATGTAACAATAACCACTAACCTCTAACATAGATCTTTAGAAATTAGATTAAATTCCTCCACATAGGTGAGTAATAAAAAATACAATAGTTTATAGAAACTGTGTTTGATCACCAAATAACTTTTTAGTGTTAGGTTATAGTTTTAATACCTAGTAACCCTTCTAACCCTCAGTACCAAGTTTAGGTTAGCAACAAAATTATATCAAGTAACATGGATTAGGTAGGAATACTTTCACCTAGCTTAGGATTTCAGAAGTAAATCCTCAATAGGTTCCCCGATATCTTTCCCATGTGCTGTAAATAGCTGCATTCCCATCATTATCAACAATGACCCATCATGGTCAATCTTCAAGGACCCAAGCCAACAACCTACTAAATTGAAGTGCATTCACACAAAAGTCAAAGAACTTATAACAAAAAGGTTTAGTCTAGCGCGTAGCTTAACTCATGGAATGTCAATTTTACCATTCACTTCAACAGAGTATTTTCTAAAAAAAACATTCCTTGGATCAATGAAACTGATCCAAGGATGTGTCAGAAAAAAAGACAAGTTTACAACTCTTAAACCAGATTGTAAATTACCTACCATAATTGAAAAATGGATTCAAAGAATTCATACTAGTTTGATCATAGGATCTTAAGAGCATAAAAGACTTATCCATATCAAGCATGATGTCCAATAATCAGAAGAACATATCCTTATAAGGAAAATCATATATCAAGAATTGAATGCAAAGGAGGAAAATAACTGTAGTCAAGGGTCTTATAATAATTTAATATTACTCACTCGAGAAAATCAACAAAAAATTTCCCCCTGGAATATTAACCAAGTATGAAGGCACATAGGCACGTAAGGTCCCAGTTATGAAAAGGTGCGCAAGGTGCGCAAGAGAAAGGTTTAAGGAAGCACATAGCATGCGCGACGTGTGAAAGGAGGTTCAGGACTTAGTCAATTTGAGCACCCAGGGAAGAACACGTGAAAAGCATGATTGGTTACACATGGATAAGATGCCAGCCTGGTGATAGGTTGGCCCCGATAGGGGCATGCCTTGGAATCTTCTAGAAGAACATCATGAGATAAAGTGGAAAGCTTAGGCCTGGAGAAGCATGCTCGCATGAAGGACCACATTCGACACTTGGCACCAGATCTGAGGGCATTGGAAGGTGAGTTGGCAGTGTAGGAGAATTATAAATACAAGTGCCTGCGGAGTAAAAGAAGAGACACTAGGAGTTAGGGAGATAAGGAGTTTGATATACATGGTGAGTTTGAGATATAGTATGGGCGGAGCTCTGTAGAATTGTTGTGAAGACTCTGTTAGTGGATAATTGATTCAGGAGAGAATGTACTAGGCATGGAGTTGTAAATTTTCTTTTTGTAGCTTAGTTACATAAGTCCAGTGAATTGCATGACTACGGTCTGCTTCCCTGTGACACCCTGTAATGGTTCAATGAATGTAATGAGGTTACCTGATATAATATATACATGAATATCAATGGTTCTAATGCATATTTCTCTCTTATGAGTTCTCTTTCCTTTCATGCCATGTATGAATGCTTGTATAATTCTTTCTGTCATAATATATGTTTTGGATTCTGTTAAAGCACTCGATCTGAAGTGACTGCAAGGATCTAGAGGCCGTTCTGAGCCCTATGGTTCTTGTATGTCTTAACTTCCCTCCTAAAAAATCTTACACTAATCATAGATGATGCTTCCCACTAAACTCACATAAAAGAGAGACTCGGTACCTGCACGTGCCTCGGGTGAGCACTCAGCTTCTGCTGGGTGATAGGCCGGTGCGCATGGGGGTTCCTTCCTTTTGTGATGGGAGTAAAAATGACTACATCTTGGTTCCATTGCTGGGACCTCTTTTCAAAGTTGTAGTGGGATATAACATACATCAGGATCTTTGTAATGAGTAATGATAGAATGGTTAACATTGGAAAATGTTGAATCGTGGTTCAAGAGCATAGAGGATGAATTTTCTCAGAGATTCAGCACTGGACCTGAGTTTAATGCACGTAGATGGGTAGAAGAGAACCTCTACCATGATCTATATGAGACCTTCTTCTGCTACTTCCCAGTAGAACTATATGAATGGCTTTCAGCCTATGCGTCTAGATCAAGTTGGCATTATGGATCACATATGTGGACCAAAGAAGACTACCAAAGGTTACAGGATGTAGATCTGATGTGGACCCATGCTGTAGATCATTGGTGGAGAGGAGTACTAACTAGTTACACTTTGGAGTATGCCATTTCTACGTACTCTTATTCAGAGGTTAATGAGTTTGAATTTCTGTGAGAACCTAGAGGAACGTTTCTACATGATATTCCTCTAGCTATGAAGATATTGATGGTTACCATGAGTTTAGAGGTGTTCCCAATGGCCGGCTAGACCTTTCTGAGCACTGGGTAAGGGAGCTTGGGTGGAGGAAGATGGTAGATATCACGATAGAGAAGGAGAGGGAAGAGAGATGGCTCAAGTATAGTGAAGCGCGTGAAAGGGAGATTGCTAGATGACATGAGGCTGCTAGTGTGATGGATCTATGGAGACAGACATTGTGGGAAGGAGTTGAGGTTCACGTGGAGGATGTGGAACCTGAGCAGTCTATGCTACCCCATCTTGGCAAGCACGTGAGGGAGACCCCTTCGGCTTCTGGTGAGAGTTCATCGCATGGAGAAAGGAGAGTCATTGGCACATATCTGAACCCACCCAGTGACCAAGCCCTGGTGCTTGGTTTTCCCAAACCAGGAAGAAGTGTTATTGACCCAGTTAATATCAGTGGAAGAGATAGATCCATGCCTAGAAGGTACAATTTTACAGTTCCTTCTTCTATGGCTGCACATATTCTAGTATTTGGAGGAGTCTTTGGACAAGGAGCAAGTGTACAAGCTTTTGGTCTCACATCAGGGAGTGGCATGGGACACAGTAGTGGTAGTGGAGTGCCATCATAGACCATCGGCACACAGTTCAGTGGGACCATGGGGGCACTTGGCATAGATCCTACAGGCCCTATTGGACCTAGTGGTTCTAGTGGATCTGGTGGCTCTAGAGGCACAGGACCCGGTGGACCTGGTGGATTAGGTGGCAGAGGAAACACCAGAGGGAACCAAGGCTCTAGCTCAGGAGGACAGGGACCCCAGCCACCACCTCAAGTATTCTTTGAAATGTCTCTACATTTACCAGATTACAGGGGCATTGAGGATGTTACAGAACATGTTCACAAGTGTGAACTGCTATGGTGCATGAAGGGTATCACAACCCCAGAATGGAAGGCTAGTCAGTTTGTAACCATGTTGCAAGGGCGCACACATAGCTGGTATAGGAAGTATGACCCTCATCAAATGGTGGTGGACTACACTGCTTTAAAGAACACATTCTTGGCAGAATTCCACATTCTTGAGTTTGAGTAGAAGAGCATTAGCGCTCTGAAGGAGATCCAACAAGGAATGGTAAAGAGTGTGTGGGAGTATGATGTATGTTTTAAAACTCTCTTGTCTAAATTATCATATGATATTCATCCTTCTCATCATGCATAGTGGTTTGTTGGAGGATTGATCACCCCTTTTAGAAGGACCTTGTCTAATAAAATGTTTACAGACCCACGAAGCATTTGAAGCTGCCCTATGTGCTGAAGCTGTTGGTAGTATTGATACTAGTGTTAGCCCATTCTTGGAGGCTCAGATTGCTACTATGGCAAAGCAGTTGGAAAAATTATCTGTGAACTCAGCCCATGAGACTCACAGTGGTTTGTGGTGCACAGATTGTGAAATAGAGGGACACATTAAGGATAATTTCCCCCGAAGGATGGTATGCGCTATGATAGTAGATTGTGAAATTTTTCATGGGGACCATGATGTAAGTAGATGTCCCTTGCTGCAGTGCATGATCAAGAAGAATGTGTCTTGTTATTACAAAATTTTCACCTCTACAACCCATGATACTAAGGACTGTAGGCTCATTGATCAGATCCATGAGGCCATTGATCATGGGGTGTGCCAAACCAGCATTGCCGATGGTTCTAAAGGTGATGATCACTGTTATGAGGAGCACAGATGGAGGCGTGTGCACGGAAGAGGTTTTTGAGGAGGATTCCATGGTCGAGGTAACCACGGAGGAGGAAGGAGTGAGTTCCCACATGGAACATGTTTCAACTGTGGATCTACAAAACATTACAAATGTGAGTGCCTGGACCTATTGTAGTGCTCATGGTGTGGAAAGAAGCATAAGTATGAGGAGTGTCTAGAATTATTTGAGCATATGAATCAGTAGCACCAGAAGGACAAGGGCACTGTAATGGTCAACATCAAGAAGGTAGACATACAGTGGATGCCTTGGGTAACACGAGATGCAGGTTTGGAACCTATCTTGGTAACAACAAGGGTAGAAGCCATGCGTGCAAGAGAGGTACCAAGATAGAAAACCCTAGTTTCAAGGGAGGAGGTC
This sequence comes from Taxus chinensis, assembly GCA_019776745.2. NCBI lineage: Eukaryota > Viridiplantae > Streptophyta > Pinopsida > Cupressales > Taxaceae > Taxus > Taxus chinensis. The sequence goes on from JAHRHJ020001799.1 coordinate 89,467, forward strand.
ATTCATGGAAAGTATCTAGACCCCACGCATCAAAAGGAGATATATCAGGACACCATGGATGTTATTCGGAGCTTACAAGGGGAGATCCAGTGTCTAAAGGAGCAATCCAGGAGGGAGGAACAAGGAAGGAGAGTCGAGGCACAAAAGGATGACCTAGATGAGGTCAAGGAGGTGTGTAAAATGCTAAGGCAGGAGAATATCATTCCCTTGCTAGGATCCTGGTTGAGAGAGAAGGTACCACATGCCGGAGAAGAGCATGAGAGATAGGTCTTGCATGCGAACCTTCCCCCTCATAGCCTTGACTATGACAAGGAGATTACGTTGAATGCAGTTGTAGATGGATGGCTCCTCAACAATATCCTCATTGACACAGGCGCAGAGGTTAATGTTCTGACTTTGGATGCATGGCATCAGATGGGAAGACCTACATTACAGCCATCTTTGAATGTGTTGTATATGGAAAACAAGACTAAGGCAATGCCCATCGGTGTCTTGAAGGATGTAGCTATTACTATCCTAGGAGCCAAGTTTACTGGGGACTTCGAAGTCTTGGTGCTCACCGAGGCAGACAATTTCCCAGCACTACTTGGGTGCCCTTGGTGTTACAAGAACAATGCAGACCTTCGGTTCAACAAAGGGTACATCAGCTTCAAGAACAAGGAGGAATAGGTCATTATACCCTTGGCTGATGGGAAGTTGACACCATATATTGAACCATTGGGAGAGGAAGATTTATGTGTGCTCAATCAGAGACCCTGAGATGATACACCCTACTAATGGGGTTATCCAGTTTGAAGATGTTCAGTCAGTGAGTGATACCACTAGTCTGGCATGTGAAAATTGGGTGTATGGAACTTATGAATTAATGGGATGGTAGTTGAGAGGGTCGATGAAAAAGGTGACTAAGGTGCACATGGTTAGGCATCTTGCAGGAAAAGAACTGCCTAAGTATTTAGGAGGAGCCTTCCCTGAGATCTTTCTGCAGGAGGTGGAAGCTTAGTGGAAGGATGGAAAGGAATAGAGGGGGATGTTAAGTTATGTCTTTCTTGGCACAACAGCTCGGTGGTGGGCCACACATCAGGAGAGCCTTTTAGAGTGGCACGAGGTAAGAATTTCTCTCTCTATCAGATTTTCTAGGAGCAATGTACCCACCATCATCAAGGAGTACCATGGGAAGGAGCCTGCCTCTTTCCATATCCAGGAGTGTGAACGGGTCTAGAGAGAAGGCGCGGAAGCTTTACCACCATCCCTCTGGGTGCACAAGTTGTATTCTACACTACAGGGTTGTGCATGCATGGTACATTCATTCAGAGACATGCCGCCAGACAAGGAATTGGCAAGAGCTCGCGGCTGACCTTATTCAAACCTTTGAATATTGGAGTACCAAGCCATCAGTTGATAAGGCCTTGTAGGGTATCAAGTGCCTTACCATGGGGGATAGTGCCAGGATGGAAGATAGGCTACTGGAATTACTAGGTGAACTAGGATTGGAGGCACGTTTTGAAGAAGAAGAGGAAGCAGAAGAGTTACAGCTTGAGCGCGCGTGTTTGGAAAAGGAGAAGGGAAAGTTGGTATATGTGATTGATGGAGAGGAATCAGAAAACTTAGATGTTAGCCATTCTGTAGGGACGCGCGAGGTAGTGGACAGTGCAGATACTCACATGCATGCCTACCATGAGCCTTTAAAAATGAAGAAAATTAACATCGGTTTAGGAGAAGAACCTAAGGAAGCTATTATTGGGGATTACTAGACAGAGAAGGAAGTATCAAAGATCATTGATCTGCTGCATGAATTTGAGGATTTATTCCCGTGGGTACCATGAGCTCAAAGGCGTTCACCACTCCTTGGGAGAGATGAAGATAAAACTGAAGGACGGTGTGTGCACCTGGTTAGAAAAAGGCCCTACCAGATGAATCCCAACTTGCGTGTGAAGGTCAAGGAGGAGATAGAACAAAATGATAGCTTCTGGGATCATTGAGGTAGTGGAAGAATCAGAGTGGATAAGCCTGATGGTAATCAACATCAAGAAGGATGGGTGGATTACAATTTGTGTGTATTATAGGGAATTAAATGCAGTTTGTGTCATTGATCCATTTCTAATCCCCTTCACTGAAGAAATTTTGGAAGGAGTCACTAGGTGCGAAATCTATTTCTTTACGAATGGATTTTCAGGGTACCACCAAGTCTGGATTGCAAAGGAAGACTAGGAGAAGACAACTTTCACCAATGAATGGGGAAATTTTGCATATACAGTCATGCCCTTTGGTTGAAGAATGCACCAGCTTTGTCTTTTCACGCATAGTGGTGCAAGCATTCCAGGACTTCATCCGTAAGTTTCTTTAGGTCTATTTGGATGATTGGATAGTATATGGTTTGGTTAAAGACCATTGTGACAATTTGAGGTTAATGTTTGAGAGGTGTAGGTAGTTGAGGATATCCCTCAACATTAAGAAATGTGTGTTTGCTACACCCTTTGGGACTTTATTGGGGCATATCATATGTAAGGAGGGCTTGCTGGTAGATCCCGCTAAGGTTACAGTTATTGTGGGGTTAAGGGAGCCTACTAGCTAGAGCACAGTGCACGGATTCCTTGGGCATACGGGCTATTACAGAAAATTCATTAAGGGATATGCCAAGATTGCCACACCTTTAGAGGAGCTTCTTAGACATAAAAGTGCCTTCCATTGGGGAGAGGTGCAGTAGAGGGCATTTGATACATTAAAAGATAGGCTTATCACTGCACCTATTTTACGTTTTCCCTCTTGGGACAAGCCCTTCCATGTCCATGTAGATGCCTCAGGGACCACCATTGGAGCAGTGCTTGCACAGCCAGGTGGAAGGATTGTTGATCACCATCTATGTTTTACAGTTAGGAAGCTGACACCAGTAGAGAAAAACTATACCACAACTGAGCGTGAGGCATTGTCAATGATCTACACGCTCTTCAAGTTTAGACAGTATCTGTTGGTAACACCCTTTGTGTTTTACACCGATCACATGGCATTAAAATATTTAGTGAACAAGCCTGTTCTACAAGGGTGCATATGTCGATGGGTATTGTTGTTTCAAGAGTTTGAATTCACTGTTGTAGTGAAGCCCAGAAAAAGCAATTGTGGGCTTGATCATTTGTCAAGAATTGATTCAGGGGAGGACGCGTAGAGTATTGAGGAAGCAATGCAGACACAACTATTTAGGCTACGGTGTGCACCCTCAGATTTGGAAGAGATTGCAATATTTTTAAAGGAAGGTGTGGCACTAGAAGGAATGAAGACATTGGAAAAGAAGCAGTTGGCCATACGCACCGTGCCCTACATGTTAATCAGTGGAGACTTATACAAGTTGGGACGTGATGAAGTTTTGCACAGATGTGTCTTAGAGCATGAGCACCTGGCCATCATGGAGGAAGCACACAGAGGAAGTGCGGGTGGGAATTATGCAGGTGATGCCACCGCATGCAAGATATTAATGGTAGGTTTGTGGTGGGAAACCTTGTACAAAGATTGTAGAGACTATTGTAAAGCATGTGACCATTGTCAGTGCATTGGTAAACCAGGAAGGAGAGATGAAATGCCTTTTTGCCCTATTCCTAGCGCAGAGCCTTTTAAAAAGTGGGTGATAGACTTTGTAGGACCTATTGCACCAGCAACGTGTAGGACTGGGTCATGTTATGTCATCACTTGCATGGATTATCTCACAAGGTGGGCAGAGGCAGCCCCAACTAAAGATTGCACAACAGCAACAATGACAAGGTTCTTATGGGAAAACATTATCACGAGGTATGGATGCCCGTTGAGTTTGACAAGCGATAGGGATACACATTTCTTGAATGAGACCATGAGGATGCTATTATCAAAGTTCATGGTGGCTCATCACAAGACTACACCCTATCACCCACAAGAAAATGGAACCATGGAAGCATTCAACAAGATACTAAGTCATACCTTGACCAAAATTTGTGATGTCAGAAGACAAGATTGGGATGACAAAGTATCGGTAGTATTATGGGCTTACAGGACAACGTATAAAAGGCTGAACAAAGCCACACCTTTTCAATTGGTGTTTGGCATGGAAGCTATTTTTCTAGTTGAATTTATGTTGCTTTCTCTATGCGAATAGCGCATGCAGGAGGGTTAGCCGATGAACAAGTGCTAGAAGAAGGAATTGATAAGTTAATAATTGATGAAACTGGATGAGAGATGATCACTCACCTGATGGAGCCAAGCAAGTAGAAAAGGAAAAGAAAAAGGCTTGGCATGATCACCACATTAGGAACAAGAATTTTGAGGTCAGTCAGATGGTGTTACTATATGATTCCAAGTTTTTGCACCATCCTGGGAAGTTGAAAGTCCATTGGTTGGGTCCTTACACAATCTCATACATCCTTGATTCGGGTGTGTGCCAGTTACAAGCGCTGGATGGGATGAAGTTTCCTAGACACTTCAATGGGAGTAGGCTGAAGCCCTACTATAAATAAGTCTTCTTGGTATTTGTAAATAAGGTAGTTTTTCCAGTTAGTTTAGAAGTTTCCTTTATGCATTTTCCCTTTCTTGTGTTTCCCTTTCGCGTTGTTGTTTTGTTTTACACCTTGGGCATAGTAGCCTTATTGCTATTTTTGAGAATTTGTGAGTGTGCAGAGGACTGTGCATCGCTTTAAGTGTGGGGTGGAGAAAAGTGAAGAAGTGCGTGATTAAAGTACCAAGGAAGTTGTGTTGAAAATCCTTGTTGAGTAGTTGGGTTGAAAGAGGTATATAAAGAGAAAAGATAAAAGAACGGTTGGTGCCAGGGTAAAGCTACTTGTAGATCCCACATACTAAGGAGGAAAAAGTGCATTTAAAGTAAACATGAGGTAGGCAAGAGCAAGAATCAGGACAGAAGAAGTGCCTTCGGTGTGGGTTACACGCGTGCAAGAGTCTCCTATCAAGTTGGATTAGTTACATGCTAGAAGGTTGGAGGAGTTTTCGCGCAGGAAGGGCACGTGAGTGAAAGTGCTGAAGACAGACTTTGTTTGAAAAATTTGCATTAAATGAACAAAGTATAAAATGGTAGGTGAGGTATCATTTAATGTTCAAAAAAGAGAAAAAACTATAAGGGTCAGGGCACTCTCATTTTTACTTTGCGAAATAGAGGAGTTTGAGATATAAGCGAGTTCTATAAACTAGGGTTTTCAGATTTGATCAAGTGAAGGAAGATCTGTGAGATTGAAGTGTGAGTAGCTAGTCTGAGCTTGCAAACCAGAAGGGGTTACACGGGCGTGGAAAGAGTGAAGAGGAGCTGCCTTGTGAATATTTTCATCATAGTTAGGGTTTGACAAACTAGGGCATGGGTTCAGAAGAGTTATATCACGGATTTGAGATCAGAGGATTGGAAGAAGTAAGATAGGGTAACAAGGAAAGAGTAGGAGTGATAAGAGGACCTCGACCATGGCACCCAAGAAAGGGAAGGGCAAGGCCAAGGCCAAACAACAAGAACCTGAAGTAAACACAAATGAAGAATGGTATGCAGAGATGCAATACCCAGATGGGGTGATGATGGGGAAGGAATGGGAATCCCACCTAAGAAGTGTACCTGTTAGTGACTATAATCACCGCACAAACACAATAGAAAAGGAAATGGCGCTGGAATTAGTGCGCCCCACCAGCAAACGAACACCAGAGGGTTTGCCAATATACAATGATGACGTTAAGGTCAAAATGGAGAAGGCAGGGCTACTGCAACTCTATGAGTTGCCCTATTTTGGAAAGCTAGATTGCTTATACCAATGGTTGATGTTGCAGGTACATGAAGATTACTTCCACTTTGCAGGGCGCAAGATGCGCGTGACTCCCTAGCTTATTTCACAATTTACAGGCCTCATATGTGAGGGAGATAGCTTAGAAGATGACCTTGGTGACAAGGAGGCTATTCAAGAGACCATCACTGAGTATGCCTACAAGAAGGGGTCATGATCTTAAGACATTTCAGACATCAAGGACCCCATGATGAAAATGGCCCTGCATCTGGTGACTAAGTTGAATGGCCAGGAAAGGTGGACATAGGTCAATAAACCCTGGTTACATGTCTATAGGAAAATTGCAGAAGGCACCATACACAACCTATCCATATACATTGTAGAAGAAATCATTAAGTGCTTGAAGGAAGGGGATAGGATCCTCTTCGGTAACATCTTACTCACCATTGTATTCATAGAGATTGGGGTGCCTGACATACCAGAAATTTTTTATGGGAGTACCTATTGTGGCAAGATCAGCTTCACCCACAAAGAGGTTTGAGAAGTATTGCTAGTGTGATACAGGATTCAAGAATACAGTGATTGAGGAATGCATTCGAGGTAGAGTGGAGGATCCCTAAACAACTCCTAGTAGCCATTAAGGGAGAAGCTGAGTTCACAGTGTACCAACACTACTGCTTGGGTAGACTCAAGCTTATTGATGAGTCATGGAGCCCTTACTGCAAGCCTTTTTCGTTCACTTCCCAATACTTCCAAGTGGGAGTAAATAGATTTAAAGAATCAAAGAAGCTAAGGCTGGAACTAGGAAGGTCTGGACTGGGATTCACAAGGAGATGAGGAAGTACCCTGAATTACCCCAGTGGTAAGCACATGTACATAGAGAAGTATGTATCACACAAAATCCAAATGACTAGGCCGATGACGCTTCCCATCGCTGAAGGATCCATGGCATGCGTGTACATGCGCATAAGGCCAAAGTTCATAAAGGGCATGTTTTTGGAGAATGAAATATCCATACCTAAAGACCCCTTGGGAAACAAGAAGCCAACGTCTAAGAAGAGAGGTAGCAGGAGAGGAAGGAGCAGTAAGTGTGCAGACTACTTAGACGGTGAGCATGCCATCTACAAGTGCCAAGCCAAGCACCTACATATAGACCAAAGAAGTCTCCAGTAAAGGAGAAGATGCCAGAAGTAGAGGCACCCGAGCAACCCACCACTATGGAAGAATCATCAAAGGAAGAAGAGAAGGCCAAATCTCTTGCATCAGAAGCCACCTCTCAGAGGAAGAAGCAGAGGGTGGATGAAGAAGCTAACTTAGAGGTAACCGACAGATCTGGAGAATTACTTGGGACCAAGGAGATGACTGAGAGTGAAGGAGGTGGTGATGAGGAAGAAGATCCTGAGAAGGACACAAGATCCACATATTTTTAGTTTCTATGACTCAAAGGAAGAAAGTGGAGAGGAGAAGCAAGAGTTTGGCTATTTACGCAGCGTAAGGGATGCACAAGATGAGGAAGGCATTGAAGACATGAAGGCAAATGAGAAGGATGCCAAGGAGCAGGGATCCATAGGCCTTGACAAAAGAGTAGCATTACTGAGATAGCAGAGCGAGAAGTGAAAAATATGCTCAAAGTCCTTGTAGACCAAGAGTTAGAGCACAAAGTAGACAAAGTGCTTAAGGAAGGAAAGGAGGAGAGCGTTGAAAAGGAACATGACAACCTAGGGGGACCCACTCTGATCAGTTAGCTTCCCCAAAAGCGCATGCTCAGGTAGGAGAATGTCATATCTGATACATGAACACAAGACAAATAATGGGATATGTGAATGACATGAAGAAGGTGTTACGTGCACGGTTCCAAAGCATCCATACCCACGGAAAGGATTCTAGCCATGGGGTCTGTTAGTGCAAAATCACAGCACCCCTGGGTATTGATCAGGTTTCTAGGTTGATTACTAATATCCAGTGTGATTGCATCAACATTGAATCCTTTCTCCAAGTGTGGGACTTGAAGAGTGAGAAAGGAATCTCCAGAGAAAGGCTGGTTCCTATTCCTCTGTTCAGGTGCATACGAAATATGCAGAGGGTTTTCCTCAAAATCTAATCTAATTTGCCAAGGAGACAAGGAAAGAAGATGCATAAAATAAATCTAAGCTAATAGAGGTGATGCACCAAGGAATGAAGAACATATGCTTTGCCAAATTTAACACAGATCATGTAGATGTAACACAACATCATGCACAGATAGCAAAAATGCAATGAAAGATCAAGAATGACAGTAATAAATATGTAAGAGGGTTTAGAAGTAACCACAGACACATATATATATTGCTCAAGGATAGATTCAATACATTGCAATGGCCAAAAGGCAAAAAACGGTGTTACAGTCTATATGGGAGGTTTGAAAACTCCACAAATCTTCTTATGAACAGGAGAGAAGGGAGGGTGCAAAGCAGAAAAATGTCCCCACCTTAGAAAGAAACCCCTCCTTACAATTTATAGGAAGAATGGGAGAGCAAAGAGAGAGGAATTCGAAATCTACCCCAACCACCTCTAGGTTGCATTTAATTCGTCCATCATGGCAGAAGCGGCGGGTTCTGGCAAAGCGGCGGTTTGTCTAACAGAAGCGGCGGGTTGTTTGCTGCATTAAAGTGGTTGTTGAAGCATTACCTCTGCTTGTTATTTCACGCCAGAGGCGTTTCTCAATTTTCATCCTCCAAACTGAACCAAAATGCAAGATTGACCTTGGAAACGTGTAGAGAATCTCATAAGCTTTCCGTTGATATCAAGAACGTGCAAATCCGAGCTCTGGATCGAAAGATATGTCGATCTGAAGATTTAGGGCACGAAACAGGCGGAAAACGGATTTTGAAATATTTTCCCGCGCACTGCCACTTGGATGCCACGTGGCATGCTCTGATTCGCTGAATAATTCTCTCTCTTCTACTTTTCGGCGGGCTATCTTTTGAATTTTCCTTGTGGGCCCTAGCTGGGACACGTGGCACTATCCCATTGGTTCGGATCGGTGCTCGAAAACTTGCCCATTGACTTTTTTGACTTTTCTCTTGTGAGGACACGTGGCAGCTTCTGATTGGTCCTTGGCTGATTCGGCTCCTACGCGTACCTTCGCCTCCATTTGTCCCGGATGTCCCATTTGATTTTGGACCTTTTGGGACAATTTCGGCCGGTTCGGGTGGGCATTTGTGGCCCGCCTGTCCCATTTTTGATTCGGACTGATTTGACTCTTTTCGGCCGGTTCGGGCGGTTCGCGTATTTCTGGCCCGCGCGTCCCAATTGCTTTTGGGCTCCTTGTACTGATTTCGCGCGATCCGGCCGGTTCGGGCATTTCGCGTCCATTTGTTCCACTCGTCCCGAATGCTACCCTCTTCAGCAGTTAGCCAATTTTTCTCCTCGGCTGGATCGGCTTTTCGCGCCCACCGCACGTACTTCTGTCCCACTTGTCCCATTTGCTTTGTGGGCCGCCTGGACTCATTTCGGCCGGTTCGGGCGGTTCGCGTACCTTTGTCCCACTCGTCCCAAATTGTGCTGGACCAGGACTTAGCCGATTTTCACAATTTTTACTGGCCCAAACTACTTGCTTTCTGCAACCTTCTCCGCACTTTCTCAAAGCTTGCTCCCTCCTTCTTCGGCCTGGGGAGTTTAGAAAGATTCCTGAAGGGACCCTAGAAACCTGATTTTGCTCTGAATCAGTCATTTTTCTTGGAATTTGGACATCCTGATGCATGTTATCAAATTTACCCTGGGGGGGTGAATTTTGGATAACAATTTGGCGACTCAGCGGGATCATTCTGCCTGCTAGATGAAAAGGCCAGTTGCCTGAAGCCATCCATTGGGCATGGAGTCATCAAATATTCTGTTAGAATCCAAACTGACTTAGAATGTGCAAAGGGAAAGATGGAATGTGACCTGATTTAGCAAAGACATGCATCATCTCCATAGACAGTAAGCTGTGCCAAGGCACTTAGGGAAAACAAAACTAATTACAGCAAAACAATGTGCACAAGCACTTGGAGGGAAGAAAATCTAATCTAGTATTTACAGATGTAGTGAAACTCCCTCTAGAAGCAACGCTTGAGATAGATTCCATTTACTGGAATCTGCAGTTCTTCACCATCCAATGAGGCCAATTGGAAAGCATTGTTGTTCTTGCACTTTGTGACCATGTATGGGCCACTCCAAATGGCATCAAATTTTGAATGCCTTCCTGGTTTTGCTCTGTCCACATCCCATTTCAATACTAGATCTCCTACTTGAAAAGATCTATCTTTGGCCTTCCTATCAAAGGTCTTCTTGATCAAAGCCTGATCCTTTTCCATTGCTTGGAATGCCTGATCTCTGATTTCTTGCAGCTCCATCAATTCTGCATATCTCACCTCCATGGGTCCAAACTCTAGCAACTCCAGCTGTTTCATGAGTTCCAACGTTGGCAACTCAAGTGATATGGGCAAGACTGCCTCTCTTCCGTAGACAAGCCTAAATGGAGAGTTACCTGTGGACCTTTTGGGAGTTATCCTATCAGCCCATAAGGCTGATTTCAGTTTGGTATGCCAAGCCTTCTGATTCTCATCAAGAGTCCTCCTAATGATCCTCAGCAAGTTTTTGTTTGTAGACTCGGCCTGGCCATTACCTTGAGGGTAATAGTTTGATGAAGTGCTCAGGTAGATCCCGTTCTTGACAGCCCACTCAGTAACTTTAGATCCAATGAATGCCAATGCATTATCAGAGACTATTGTAGCAGGCACACCAAATCTGGTAGTTATCCCCTCGTAAAAGTCCAAGATGCTAGACTCATTCGCCTCTTTGAGTGCTACTGCTTCTGTCCATCTGGTGAAGTAGTCTGTGGCTGTCAAAATCCATTTGTGCCCTTGGCTCGAATTGGGATTGATGATTCCAATGAAGTCCAAACCCCATTGCATGAATGGCTGGTCAACTGAGATTGGATGCAATGGGAGGGCTGCAAGTCTCTCTTTTCCTGTGAAGAATGCACAATTCTTACATTTCTTGATCCATGCATAGCAATCACTAAAGATTTTAGGCCAATAATAACCAGCCTTCATGATTTTCAGAGCTGTCACTCTTGGTGCAAAATGGCCACCAGCTGGTCCATCATGAAACTCCTTTAATACCCTTTGAATCTGACCTGTGTTAATGCATCTCAGCAGCACTCCATTGACATCCTTTCTTGAACAAAACTCCATCAATGATGGTATATGGAATAGCCTGCAACCTGAAGTGTCTTCTTCTTGCTTTGCTCATTTCTAGAGGGCACATGCCCGTCTGTAGGAAATGTATCATATTTTGAGTCCAACAGGGAATGGACTCATCATCATTTTCCTTGTTTTTGATCATCTTGTAAAAGCAGGACAACGTCTTCTTTATCTTCTGGGTTGTTTAGTTGTTTGGAAGCGAGCTGCTCACACAAACCTTTGCCTCTTACCAGCTTGGTGATCTTGATCTCAATGTCATACTCCATGACACGGGTGATCCATCCTGCCCTTTTCTCATTCAAATCCTTGTTGAGGAGGAAGTCCTTAACCCCAGCATGTGAGACCAGCAACTGGACCTTGTTGTTTGAGATTAAATGCTTGAACTTCTTCAAGCTCCTGACTACTGCAAGCACATGTTTTTCAATAAAAGAGTACCTCAATTCACAGTCATTTAGGCTTTGGCTAAAGAAGGCAATTGGCTGTTCATCATTATCTTTATTCTGTTGCACCAAAATGGCAGAAATAGTGTCATCACCCCCAAATGCATAGAGGATGAAATCCTTGGAAAAGTCCGGGTTGATGAGAGTGGGTGCCTGGGAGATGGCTTCTTTGATTGCTTCAAAACTCTCCTTGCCTTCTGCCGTCCATTTGAAAGCCATGTTTTTTCTTAACATTTTGGTGATGGGCTTGACAAGGGCTGCAAAATTTGGGACAAACCTCCGAACAAAGTTTATCCTTCCCAGGAAACTTTGAAGAGCCTTTTTGTGACTTGGCAATGGCAGAGCTCTTATGGCTTCAACCCTTTCTGGATCAATTGCTAATCCTTCCTTGGAGACAATATGGCCAAGAAGTTTCCCTTCATGTGCAAGAAAGATGCACTTCTTAGGATTTAAAGACACTCCAAACTTTCTACACCTCTGAAACACTTGCCTGAGGTGAAAGAGATGGTCTGCAGCATTCTTTGAGAAGACAGTGATATCATCTAGGTATATCAGCACTATCTTGTTAATCAAGCCTTTGAATGCCATATCCATAGCTCGCTAGAATGTTGCTCCGGCGTTCGACAGTCCAAATGGCATCCTCTTGTAAGAATATGTGCCCCATTTGGTTATGAAGGCTGTCTTGAACTGGTCTTCCTCCTTCACCATAATTTGATTGAAGCCTGAGTATCCATCAAGCAGCGAAAACCTTTCTGACCCAGCTACAACCTGCAATATTTGCTCCATGGAAGGGAGTGGATAATGGTCCTTGAGAGAGGCTCTATTCAAATCTCTGAAGTCAACACATAGCCTGATCTCTCCACTTTTCTTTCTGACTGGAACTAAGTTGGCAACCCAACTAGAATGCTTGATTGGGAATATAATTGCTGACTCAATCAGCTTGTCCAATTCTTTCCTCATGAGAGGCTCCATGTGTGGATTGACTGGTCTCTGTTTCTGCCTGACAGGCTTAGTATTTGGATCCAACTCGATGGTATGCTGAGCTAAGTTGGGATTGAAGCCCTTCAAGTCTTCATAGCTCCAAGCAAACACGTCAGGGAATTCTTGACAAAGCTGTATGAACTCATATCTCTCTTGCTCAGTTGTCATTTTTCCAATTTGCAATGGCTTGTTCTCTTTTACCAAGATGGATACCGAATCTTCCCTCTTGACCTGAATATTTGCTTTCTCCTTTCTAAACTGATCATTGGGGTTAAAAATGGACTCCAAGGTGACAAGTCCCTTGGGCAGCTTGTCAGTTCTCAGCTGTATCACCTGGTCACCATATTGCTGTTTCAACTTCTCTTGATTTTTAGCTGAGAACTCAGCTTCTTCTTGCAAGAAGTGGATGATTTGCTGGTCATTCTCAAATACTTGCCAATTGACATCGTTATCCGGCACTGAAGGCCTCACAATCACGTGGATGTTTGGTTGTACCTTGTCTTGTTGAATGTTTTCTACAATGTCAAAGGCTGCCCCTACTGCTGCAAGCCTGTCAGCAGCTTGATTCTCTTTTCTGGGAATGGCCTTGATGCCTGAAACCCTCAAAATCTTCCATGAGGTCCCACACCCTATTCTTGTAGCATCTGAGTAGATCATTTTTGGCAGCATGCTGTCCCTTGACCTGATTTACAATCAGCTCACTGTCCCCAAACACTTGCAAGTTATTTATTTTTCTCTTTATTGCCCAATGCATCCCTTGCACCAAGGCTTCATATTCAGCAGTGTTATTGGAGCATGCAAATTGAAATCTAAAAGCTGAATAATACTTTACTCCTTGAGGTGAAATAAGCATGGCTCCACCTCCTGCACCTTGTCTACTCCTTGATCCATCAAAAAACAGTTGCCATACCTCATTGTCATCCTTGTGGCTTGGCTTGGTGATGTTAGGAATAGGTTGACTTTCTTCGTGTATACAATAGACCCCTAGCTCAGATTCTTCTACTTCTTGATAAGGATCAAAAGCATGCACCTTATTTGCCCATTCATCAAGAGTCAAATCTGGGATACTTCCAACCTTAGTGTCGGCTTCATCAGTGCTAAGGTGATCTTCTTGATCAAATGCTGAGCAGGTTGGTATTAATATGACTTGGAGTATAGGGCTCAATGTGGAAGTCTGCAATAGGTTCTGACCTAATTGTAGCTTTAGTTCCATACCTCGTTCTGAAACAGCATGTGTGACCAATCAGCGGACAAATATCCCCCAATCTTGGCAGTAAAAAATCCCTTGACAAACAGAGGGCAAAGAGTGGTGGAAGGTCTATGACTGATATATCTTGTAAGACAACAACATTTGGACATGCATGCAAGGTAAGACTCAAATTTCTAATCACTCCAACTGTTGCTATTGCTGTCCCATCCAGCTGTACTACTCCCTTAGATGTTATTTCATATTGGAGCCCTAGCTGATCAGCTATCTGTTTAGGCATTACTGAGCTACTTGCCCCAGAGTCTATCATGCAATTATGCACTAGCTGATTTTCCAATGATTAACGAAACATAAAAAGGGGGGGCTTCAACATTTTACCTTTGTTGTGTTCCATGATTTCCTTCAGGCTGGGCAGCATTTGTAAGCACTTTGTCTTGCCTCTGAACCTGCTGATTCGAAGTTGGCCAGTCCCTTCATAGCAGCTTGCAGCAGATCTCTTTGGCCTGGGATGGATAGGGATTCCCACATAGATATATTGACGTTTGTTTTCTTCATCTGATCAATGATACTGAATGGTGATGAAGGATCTCTCTGCTGTCCCTTGATTTGCACATTTGCTCCTTGAATATGGGCAGCAACAGCTGGCATTTGGTTTGGCTAAGGGGCTGTTCTTGGCTGCCCTTGTGCATTGAAAACTGGGTTTTTGCTTGCCAATCATTTGTGGAGCTGTGGAAGGTTGTGGATTGGCTGGGAGCTAATGGCTGTTCTTCACCCAAATTTCTCCTTTTTGACCTTGTGTTGGCAGCGACACCTTGAGAAATTGCCTGATTCATGCCACAGAAATCCTCTGCTTGCCAATTTTACCAATGTGGTATCATTTGGGGCTGATTGCTGTTGGAATGTTTCTTGTTGTTGGCTGTTTTTTTGACTACTCTCACCCTCCACACCAGCATTTGTTACCATTAAAGCTTGGGTTTAAAGCACCATTATAGCACATGGATTGGTTGTGGGGTTCATTACATGGAAAACACCAATCATACTCCTGGGCAATGTTGTTTTGTGCTGGTACTAATGCCTTAGAGGCAGATATGGCATTTGGATTATAGGGCTGGAATGGTTTATTGGCAGGAGGCCTTATTTGATTCATATTTGTGGCTGGATTAGGTGGTCTTTGAGGTTGATATGGCTGCCTGTTAGGCTGAGCTTGAGGCTAGATCCGAAGGTCTAAAACTTTGAGCTTGCTGCCTCTTGAGTGTGACCAGCTCATTACCTAAATTTTGCAGTTGCTTCATGACTTCTTGAAGCTCATTTGGGGCACTTGGAGATGAAGTGGAAGCTTCATTTGAACTCTGATTTCTAGGAGTGGGAGAAGGAGCTAAGACAGGTGCCTGACTAGTACTTGGGCTTTCTAAACTTGGATATTAATGGCATTGGAGGCCTAGGAGCTAGCTTGCCAGCTTGAATCAGGACAATTTTCAGCTCTAATGGCAATACTATAAGCAGCAGGGATAGTTGTGCCTCCCATGGATTGAATCAACATAGAAATATCAGAATTTAAAGCTTTAAGGTAGTATAGAAAAGCACCTTCTGCTGTTGGTCTGACTGCTACTGGAATTCTATCCCAAGAATCTTTGAAATCTGAAGTTGAAATCAGTTAGCTGCTCATTGGAAGCTCTCTTGATGGTTGTCAGCTGCTCCAAAAGAGACAAGTTGTCTCCCTTCTCTCCGAATTGATTATGAAGTGCAATACACAGCTGATTCCAGTTCGTGATAGAAGCAGCTTCAAGGCTCCTAAACCATTGCAATGCTTTCCCCTTGAATGAAGACGCCAGCAATTTGACAGCTATTTGCATCTCGTTAATCTCATGGATTGCACAAATGTTAGCAATGTCCTTGACATGATCGCCAGGAGTGGTCTGATTTTCTCCAGTAAAGTATGGAATGTTCTTTAGTGCTGCTACTGGGATTGGATTTTGTGCATTGAGAGCAAGTGGGCTGCTGCCTGTGAAGTTGACATAGGGGTTCAACTGGTTGTGCCATTCTGATTGGTCTTAAAACCCTTGTATACTGAAAGAAAGGCCGCTCAGGTGGAGGAGTTGAAAGAGTTCTGTTTGGTGGAGATGGAGACCTTTGAATCCTTCTTCCTCTTTGCCTTCTTCTTGGAGATAGTTTGCAGGTATTCAAACAACACTTCCTCTTCTCCAGCTCTTGACCTTGTGATTCTTCTCATAAGCTTTTAGGCCTGACTGCTGGAACCAGTTGATTCCTCCCCTTGGAGTCACAAGATATGCAAATAATAGCTCTTTTCAAGCAAGAAAATTGCAGCAGATGCACATCAACCTTGCTGCAACAATAAAAATGAGACCTCTGGTCCCACCGGGCATGCCAAAACTGTTAGTGCAAAATCACAGCACCCCTGGATGTTGATCAGATTTCTAGGTTGATCCATATTAGGCATACAGTGTGATTGCACAACATTGAAACCTCTCTCCAAGTGTGGGGACTTGTAAGAATGAGAGAGGAATCTCTAGATTAGAGGTTGGTTTCCTCAAACTCCTCTGATCAGATGCTATTATTTGCACAATATGCAGAAGATTTGAATCCTCAAAATCCTACTCTAAATTGCCAAGGAGACAGGGATAGACAGATGTATAAAATTGAAATCTAAACTAATAGAGGTGATAAATCAATGGAGTGGTGAACACTATGCTTGTTCATGAAAATTGACACAGATTTCATGTAAATGTTAACATGAAACACCATACACAGGCTAGCATAAGATGCAATTAGAGGTCTGAGAATGAAGCAAGACAATAAATATGTAAGAGGACTAAAAATTGATCACAGAGTCTGCACTGTCATTTTCATTGCTCAAGGACGGATTGCAATACATTGCAACATGGCCAAAGAGGCAAAAAATAAACGGTGTTCCAATCTATGATGGAAGGTTCTGAATACTTGCAAAAATCTTCTTGTTGAACAGGTGAGAAGAAGGAGCTTGCTATCCAAAAAAATGTTCCAACCCTCAGAAAGAAATGAGCCAAATCCTGGCAATTTATAGGAATGCATGGGTCGAGCCTAGGAGAGAGAAAAATTGTAAAAAACGTGGGAGCCATTCCACCATCTGAATGAAGATGCATTAAAATAGCATGGGCATCCTTACAGGAAGCGGCGGGGTCCTGGCAGAGTTTTGGTCATGCCTGAAGTAGAATGCGACAGGTTGTCTGCTGTAATAAAACTAGTTGTTGAAACGTCATTATCTCTGGCTTATTACCACGTGCCAGAGGCATCTTCTTGATTTTCTTTTTTCAAACTGAACGAAAATGTAAAATTGACCACATGGAATCGTGTATATAATCTCAGCAGCTTTCCATTGATATAAAGAACATGCAAAATCCGAGCTCTGGATCGAAAAGTTATGGTCGATTTGAAAATTTAGGGCAAAAACAGGTTAAAATCGGATCGGCAGGCAAAAAGTTTGAATTTTTACCCGTTTGATTCTTTGGAAAAATTTTCAAATTTTCCCGCATGCTCCGCCACTCTAGGACGCCACATGGCACATGCTTTGATTGGTCACGGGCCCTTCCTGCTCCATTTTACTTCATTTTCGGCTTTTGGAAAATCTTTTCAAAATTTTCCCCACCGGGCCCGATGAGGTGAAGACATGTGGCATTGATGTGATTGGCTCGGGCCTGTCTCTCCTGAAATTTTCTGCGGGTTGCATTAGAACTTTTTTAGGCCTAGACACATGTCAGGGACCCCATTGGGTGCGGGTTCTGACCCTCCAAAATGGTCCTCGCGGGCTTGCTCTGAATTTTTTGCTCCTACCTGCGACACGTGGCGAAATTCCATTTGGCTCGCAATAAGGGCACGGGCTGTTCCCTTCTAAATTTTCCTCTATTTCCTCCTTGGGAAAATTTCCCAAATATTTCCCCGCACTCCGCTCAGCCGGGACAATTTCGGCCGAGATTCGGGTATTCGTTGGCAGGGGCAGCGGGCCAAAACTCACCATTTTGGACTTTCGGCAAAACATTTTGCCAAAAATTCTAATTCTTCCCCCCGCTCCGCTGGTGTGGACCTCCTCGGACACGTGTCGCATTGTGATTAGGTGGTGGGAAAATGGGTGAAAATTTCCTTCTTTGAAATTTTGGCCAACACTTAGCCAAATTTCCAATTTTATCCCCACACTCCACTTTCTGATTCCTTATGACATGTGTCACATTTTGATTGGCCATGGGGCCATCTCTTCAAAATTTCCTTGCGCTAACACTTAGCCGATTTTCCCAAAAAATTTCCCTGGGACACGTGGCAGCTCCTGATTCGTCGGCGGGTCCCGCGGGAAAAATTTATCTTCTGAAACGTTATGTCCAAAACACTTGTGCTGAAAAACCAGGGATTCTCCTAGCCAACCCTCGCCAATTACTGGACACGTGGCACGTACATGATTGGCTGCGGGCCTTCTAGGGGAAAATTTCCCACAAAAACTTGCTCGCCGAGCCATAACTTCGGAAAAATATGAGGAGTTAGGAGGAAAACTTTACCTTGAAGGGAAAGCTGAGAGACCTGATTTTGCTCTGAATCAAATCATGCCATTCTTTGGAAAGATTTGGACATGCCTAAAATGCAAAAAATCAAGACTGACGCACTGGGAGAGGTAAGAACACAAGGAGTTAGCCACAAACCATACCAAAATTTTGTTCTGGTCCCTCATCAGGGACCCCCTCTGCGTTCGGAACGTTGCAAAATCCTTTCCCGGGAAATCTGGTTTTCCAGAACTTAGCCATTTTTGGTCTTTTTGGGTTGGGCACACCTTTTGTCTGTGCAACACAGAGTAAATTGTGCCCCCTTTCATTTCCTTTGGCGCACCCTAAACGTGTCGACACACATTTTGGTGCACCTCACGTTGGTGTTGCGCCTTTCTTGCATGCGCCAAGGCACATGCGCCTTCGTGTCAGAAATATTTTTGTTGCGCCGCATTTTGGTGCGCCAAGGGCGCATGTATTGCCATGTTGACATCATTTTTGGTGCGCTAAAGGTGCACATAACAATGTTGTGTTAACACACATTTTGGTGCGCCACAGGGCGCAAGCTTTACAATGTCGACAGGTGTTTTGATGCGCCACTTCAAAAAGTGGTTGGCGCATTTATTACACCTTTGCCTATATATAGGCGCATCCGCCCTGTCATTTCACCAGTCAAAAAACACGTGATTGTTTTTTTTCTCTGCACCTGTCAGCATGCCTGTCATCCTCGTGTCCATTTTTTGCGTTTGTGGACCCGACGCTTCGCTTCTCACGTTATATTCCGGGTAGGTGGTCTTTTCCCCCTGTATTTTTGTTGGTTGTTGTTTGTTTGTGTAGTAGGTTGCATAGATTTGTCAAAACCCTCCTTTGCTGCCCTGACTGTCTTTCTCCCATGCTCTCCCTCCTCTTTCCAGATCTGCTGGTAAAGAGAGCCTTTCCTCAAAGCACTTGGGTCTTTTTGTTGTACCCCCTTCACTATCTGCAAGGAACCCTGCAGAAGAAGCTTAACACCCATTCAAACCCCATCCAGAGAAAGAAGAGGCTTAAAAATTGATAAACTACATTTTTTACCCTTTGGCACAATTGCCACCCTTGCAACATGAGGTACAGTCATGCCAACGGCGCATCTGCCATGCTTGCTGCATAAAAAATAGTTGCACCCTCAAAGCGCACTTTCCTTGCTTGCAACACCCACTAACCCTGTGCCCTCTTGGCGCACCAAACACATGTGTAACATTGCAAAAGTTTGGGCCATTGGTGCACCCTGCATCCATGCAACACCAACCATGCTTGCCAAGTATAAAACTATTAAACGGCGCAGGCGCATCCCCTATTGCAGCAACATCATGTCATGCAGACCTCCCATGCGCCACGCCAAGTTCCCCTTTTTCGCATGAAAATTTCTATGTTACACATGCTAACACGCGCGCCTTTAACACCAAATCTGCATGTAACATGTCGCAAATATATGCACCTTTGGCACATCCTGTACCCATGTAACATGAAAAATATATGCGCCCGGTATAAAACGCATATAAATGGCACAGGCGCACTTCCTCTTGCAACAACAAAAAATGTCATGTGCAGTATCCATGCGCCTTGTACAACCCTTTGGCACTGATTTGTCCCTTGTAGCACCCCTTTTCTGTGCGCCATACTATTTAACCCTGCAGTCTACAGCGTTCATGCGCCCTGTGCCCTGAAGCCTTAAAATTGATAACTCTTCCTTCTGTCAACGCTTTAATGGGAGATCATAAAGCTAACATGACTCTTTCTGCGTTGGGTTTCGCTTCTTCTTCTTGCAGATCAGCAACTGAGTTCAGAACTACATATGTCTACATCAAGCAAGAAGACCAACCAAATCTAAAGACAAAGCCAAACTTACAGAGGAAGAGATGAAGTATAAATATCAAAGGGTCAGGATGCCTGAATCCCAGGCAGAATGTGACCTAGACATAAGAGACTCTGAGCTCGGCCACATTGATATGGAAGATTTCTGGGCCAGAACCCAAAGGGTCATAGGAAGTCCATGGATGGACAAGCTGGTAGGCAGTGGCCTACATTTTGCTGGGGGGTCCCAGTCAGTGCTGTGAATAATGAATTCATGATGGTAGTAGTCTCGCTGCTACAACAAAGACACAAGGTGTGTCCTGAATGAGAAAGGGCAAGGTCGTGATCAACCTCACTACCCGACACTTCGAAATAATGCTTGGCATTCCTCACCACCGTACACTTTGTGGCCGTAAGCCAAGAAGATTGCACCAAGGCTTGGGAAGATAATGAAGATCAAGTGTATGCAATTGATGAATGAGGTATACCTGAAAAACAAGAAGGTGGTGACCAGATGGCCACAAGTCATTCATCGCAGTGATTTCTCTGAGGAACTAAGTGATACCATCATGTTCCTAAGTAGAGTATTTGGGCTTCCTGATGCCCACTACTTTCATAAATGGATGCTTAGGTACCTAGAGACAATGAACAAGAATGTGTCAGATCAATGCTTCGAGTGGGCGGAGATCATAAGCAGCACTATATCCAAGCAGCTTCAAAGGTCACCACAATCTGGGAAGTTCTACATGAACTCCTACGTAGTTTATGCTGCAGCCTCGGAGAAAGAGATTATCCAGCGTTGATGCGGTGCGAGGTTTGGCCCCAAGTGAAAATATATGAATACTATCTAGAGCTAAAGCTGGAAAACCATATTCCCTCAGTTTACAAAGATTAACGACGCCTTCTTCTATGGATCGTCTACTTTTAGGCCCCATGACTCACGGTCGTACGACCAAGAGCATTGTTGCAGCAAAAGATGGGGGGCCTTCTCACTCAATTCCAGACCTTCCCTTATCTAAGTGCACCCAACTTCTTGATGGGAACCACCAAATTGCTCTAAGACTTAGCCTTCAAGGAAGCTCCTATCCTGCAGTGGAGCCCTCAAGACAGCTCATAACCTATCATGAGAAGTGCTTGAAGAGAAAGAAGGGTGGAACTCCTTTCCCCCTCACAGGGGCAGGTACAAACATCTTTCTCACCAGGATAAAGCATGGGAGATCTGTCTTTTGCAGAGAATGGTAAATCTAATGCTCAAATTCCTATGACAAGCCGCCAACTCAAGGATAGTCCCTATCCCAGTTGGCCCCTTTCCAAGAAACTCAGGATAAGCTATTAATGAATATGGATCAAGAGGTGAGCTCAGAAGGAATGAAACATCTTCTCCGTTTGCCTTGGATAGAGAAAATCCTCAGATAGTGAGCCATCCAAAAGGTTATCAAACCGCTGATCAAGAAATCCAAGTCTCTACACGAGTTAGGATTCGAATAAATGAGCATAAACTAAAGAGCTCAGCGAGTAGCAGGATCCCTTTCCGAGGAATAGACCATGTCAAGTTCATCTAGTTTGATTAGAACACATGAAACATTTCAGGCAATGCAGGACTGTCTCAGCTGGAAATGCCAGGATCTACCTTTCAAGGAATGCTCAGACTATTCAATTGAAGATCTGGTCAAGTTCGGTGGGTCACCCCAGAGCCCTCAACAAAATCCTTTCTACTCTAGATTACCTAGGTCGATCAATGGAGTTCGTCCTCAAATATTGACTAAAATCAAGGAGGAATCCCTGAATGCAATGCATCAAATGGAGTAGATTGTCTTAAGAATGTCTGACAATGTTGGGCTTTCTCACTTCTTCTTTTACCTTAAGAAAGGTTTATGAAACTATTCGGATCTTCAAGGAGATTATTTCGCAAGGGATGGGACCAGAAGTCACTTTCGACGCCGAATCCATCAACAACCTGCTGGCCTGTCGTGACTTCATTGGGTACCTGATAGATGCGGAAAATGAATATTCCAAACTCCCAGAAAAGCTCACAGATGAGCGGGAGACTTGTGAGGCTATCAGTGATCGACACAAGGATCCTTCCCAGGATCAACTTCAACCCATGATCACCAAGTTCATGGAATACCGTGCCCAGTTCCACATCTCGTCACCTGAGCAGCAGCAAAAGTCAGATACCCCCTTTCAGCCGCGGGATGATGATGAATAATCTCTTTCTTCTCGACCTTCTCCTTGTAAATATCTAAAGTATGTTGACACAAATGATGACATCATCCATGTTGCACCATGGGATGATGTCATCCACAAAGTTGTCAAAAGTCAACAAATGACTTTGAGATATTTTGTAAGATATTTTTGTAATTAAGTGGTTGGTTCGTTTTTCCTTCTCTTCTTCTCTTCTTCTATAAATACTTGAATACTTGTTGTATTCAAGTGTGGATATTTTTCAGATGAGAAATAGAAGTAGGAAGAAAAGATTTTGAACTTTTTGTAACAGAAACAAATATTAATACAATATTTAGACTTTGTGTTGAATACATGTGTTTTACATCAGACCTTTCTTATGTTAGATCTGTGTGATTGTTCTGTTGAATCTACTTCTACTTTGTTGTCATTTATTCATCAGTATTGCTTTATTCGTCTATGCAAAGTAGGTTCGGCTCTGTATACTACCAACCCAAATCATAGACCTTCTGACCTTTCTGCTTTGGAATTCATTTCTTTTCTCCCTTCAGATCTTTCCTATCTCCCCATCCTCGTTTCTTTCCCTTCTTTTACAGTTGGAAATACCTCTACTGGGATGAGATCCCAACCCCTGAAGGCAGAATATTGTGAGAGACTTGCACAAGATTCCTGCTGGTAGAATAGCAATAAACCAGTTTCACTTTGTTGACTCAAAGAGGGGCTATGCCCTGCACACTGTTGGATTCGTCTATCCATAGATCTGTCCACTCGAAAGATTTTCATACCAACGATTTTGGGCGACTCCGCTGGGGATTGAACAGATCTATCAGATCTATGATAGTGGTATGTTTAAGAAAATTCAGTGAAAATCAGAAAAATCATTACCTGTTTGCAAATCTGAACTTTTTGCTTAAAATCCAAAATTTTTGCAAAATACTCCAAATTTAAAATTTTCTTCTGAGATCCATAGATCTGGTCTAGTTGGAGATCTTTAGTTCGCTGAGTTTTTACAAAAGTCTGTATTTTTCCGTAGATCTGAGTTTTTGACAGTTTACCAAAATTTTCAAACTCTTTGAAAAGTCAACTCTGGATCTGAAAATCAGCTTACTAAGTTTTACCATCATTTAATTCTTTTTAATCAAAAAATAAACCGCAATCGGTTTTCAAGAGGAGGATAAAATTTAAATATTCAGAAAAGTACATGTTGCTGATTTTTGTTAGAAAAATCAGAAAATCAGCAGGTATAGTAAAAAAGAGTTCTTAAATCTGCTCCAAAAAATTACAGATCTGGAAGGTACACTGGTGGGTGAACCATTTACTTGTAGCAGGAGAGCTCGTGGAGAAGTTGATCTTACCTTCGACCTGCTTCAAAGGCACAACTTCAGTGTAACACCGGCATGCTTCTCGTCACTAAGCTCAGCTAACTGGTCATCCAGGAGTGCCTCACCTCCACGAAGGAAGCATCTCTCACCAGGAACATCTACATCACTTTGCAGTGCCTTGCTGCTTAGTGGAACTGTGCTTCCAGCCCGCGTTCTTTTTCCAGCCATCCAAATGGCAGTACCATGGGGAAATGCTATGGGCCCCCTGGCTTTGCCACATCCTGTTCATGCGCTCCCACATGGAAACCGAAAGAATTTTCCCAAATTTGATGGGAGCAGAAACCAAAGCACGGATTCACACATATCTACATTCATCATGTCATGCAGTATCCTAGATGTGACCCATGAAGATGTGTCAGTTCACCTTTTTCTGGAGACCTTGCAAGGACCAGCAGCAGAATGGTTTCAGCATTTGCCGGCCGGATCTATTACTAGTTGGGCCACCTTACGGGCTGCATTTGAAGACAGGTATAAGCCTTCCGAAGACACGTTCACGTTGCTGTCAAAGATCACTCACCTAAAGAAGGAGGCCAATGAAACTATGCGTGACTTCATCGCCCGTTTCAATTCACTGATCAACCGTGTTCCGCCTACCATGCTTCCAACACCGGAAAATCAGAAGTGTTTCTTCGTAAACGCTATGAGCTTGAAAGTAAGTTTCTTACTCCTGCAAGAACAAGTAGCTACTTTGATTCTCACCCAGGCTGCTGCCATCCGAATCGAAGATAACTTGCTAATATCTGGAAAATTAAAAAGAGAATCATCCAAGCTTAAAGCTTCGAGCCCTTCTCCCACTACTTCATCTGATCCGGCATTTCAAAAGATGGCGAATGACTTGCTCGCATTAAAGAAGCAGTTAGCCCAAGCTTCCCCCAGTTCCTCGTACCGGGATATTCCACGAAGAACTTTCACTCCCAACAGCGTCCTGCATAGGCTGCGTTTGCCTGCAACTGCTCCGTGGTTGGCACTTGAGGCTCCTCCGGTCAATGCTCTAGCCGAAATTGAAGAAGAAGAGGAACAAAATTATGAAGAACCTTCGTCTCAAGGTGAAGATGATCAAGATGTCGGTGAGCCGACTGGCGACTCTACTATCGGGTATATGGAATTTGATGAGGAAGAATCTGACGAAGAAGAGGGTACCCAAGGATATGCAAGCAGACAATCATATGCTATTTTTACCCGTTCGTAAGGAAAAGAAGCAGAGGTGGCTGCCCATATGCAGAAAGATAAGGCTGCGTCATCCACACCCCCAATTATTGCTAAAAGAGGTAATCCTCTTCCTGCTCAACCCCCTATTAAGTCTTTTACAAAGAAATCTTTTCCTCCCATCTCTCCTCCAAATCAGCCTTCTTCTATTTCCATGAAGACTAGTAACCTTACCCTACCATCGCGAAATGAGGGGACTCATTCCTCCATCAACGCAACCTTTGGCCGCGCTTGACATAATTGACCATGCTAAAAAGACCAAGATCCAAATGTCTGAAGCCGAGTATCTTCAGTCAAATCTCGAACAACTTGTAAGGTTGACTGAATACATCCAAAGTTAGGCTGTCATAACTAATCAGGTTTCCCCAAAAGGAATCCTTTCCAACCTCCTCCTTCATCCCACATAAACGTTTGCCTCGACTTCTGCATCAGGCAAGATAGAACCTTTCTACCTCTCCCTCCTAATCAATGGCCACAAACTAAGCAACTGCATAATTGATTCTGGGGCTTCTGATAATGTCATGCCGGTAAAAGTCGCCCATGCTCTGGGCCTCACCCTTACCAAGCCTTTTGGCCGATGTTATTCCTTTCCAAAATTCCCTTATAAAGAGGATCATGTATCTAGCAGAGCTCGAAGAAAAGAGAGTAAGAGTGGTCGACAGGATCACCGATCATCAGAATCAGGTCAAGATATCGTTCGATAAAAAAGATAAGCAAAGAGAGTACCGGATGGGAGACCTCATCCTTTTATGGGGCAAACGAAGAGAGCCAAAGGGTATGCACGGAAAATTTGATTCCCTATGTAGGGGACCTTTCAAGATCAAGTAGCTCAATAGAGAGAACAGATTCTATCTCTCCTATCCAGATGGAACTAGACTCCCACTTCCCTATAGCGGGAAGTATCTGAAAATTTTCAGGAAGTAGAGCTTGCTCTCTTCTTTGTATAGTTTGCTTCAATTTTGTGTTTGTTTTTGTCATGTGTTTACTTTTGTTGGTTGTGTGTTTCCTCTTTCGGTCGACCCTTTTTTTTGACTCTATACCCAATGGATAGGCATGTGTGGATTTGGGATTCTCTACCTGAGTTCCATTCAGAGATAGTCCCCAAAAAGAGCCATTGTTATCCCGTAAAATTGGCAAGGGAAATTTTACGGGTAACCATACCAAAATTTTGTTTTGGTCCCTTGTCAGGGACCCCTCTGTGTTCTGAACGTTGCAAAACCCTTTCCTGGGAAATCTAGTTTTCTGAACTTAGCCATTTTTGGTCTTTTTGGGTTAGGCACACCTTTTGTTTGTGCAACACAGGATAAATCTGTGCCCCCTTTCATTTCCTTCGGCGCACCATTTGGCGTGTTAACACACATTTTTGTGCACCTCACCGTGTTACAACTTTCTTGCATGCGCCAAGGAACATGCGCCTTTGTGGAAACAATATTTTTGTTGCGCCACATTTTGGTGCGCCAAGGGTACATGTATTTCCATGTTGACAACACTTTTGGTGCACTAAAGGCGCACATAACAATGTGTTAACACACATCTTAGTGCGCCACAGGGGGCAAGTTTTGTAATGTCGACAGGTGTTTTGATGCGCCACTTCAAAAAGTGGTTGGCACATTTATTACACCTTTGAGTATATATAGGTGCTTCCGCCCTGTCATTATCACCAGTCAGAAAACACGTGATGTTTTTTTTTTTCTTCTGCACCTGTCAGCTCGCCTGTCATCCTCATGTCACATTCATGGACCCCCTTTTCGCTTCTCACATTATATATATTCCTGGTAAGGTGGTCCTTTCCCCCTATATTTTTTTTGGTTGTTTGTTTGTTGTGTAGTAGGTTGCATAGATTTGATGTCAAAACCCTCCTTTGCTACCCTGGCTGTCTTTCTCCCATGCTTCTCCCTCCTCTTTCCAGATCTACTGGTAAAGAGAGACTTACCTCTCAAAAAACCACTTGGGTCTTTTTGTTGTACCCCCTTCACTATCCACGGAACCCTGCAGAAGAGGCTTAACACCCATTCAAACCCCATAGAGAAATAAGAGGCTTAAAAATTGATAAATTGCATTTTTTACCCTTTTACGCAATCACCCCCCTTGCAACATGAGGTACAGTCGCGCCAACGGCACATCCACCATGCTTGCTACATAAAAAATAGTTGCGCCCTCAAAGCGCACTTTCCTTTCTTGCAACACCCACTAACCCTGCACCCTCTTGGCACACCAAATGCATGTGTAACATTGAAAAAAATTGCTCCATTGGCACAACCTGCATCCATGCAACTTGTGTATGGCCATGATGTGGATTTTATTTAATTATGTTGCTTTTTTACTACTTTAACTAGTTTTTTAAGTTGAAAGGGCTAGATGGAGCAATTTCTATTTGATCTCCCCTTTTTTCATTTCTTAGGCATGAAAAGGTGTCATTTTGAGAGCGTAGATGAGTTTATCTATTAATGGTTGGCACTTAAAGTATTTTTGTAGGCTATGGCCTTCTCCCTAGGGATTATAAGAAAAAATAAATCTTTGTATGGTTTTTAGTATGAAAAGAATAATAAATTATTTTTGTTTCCAATTACATTTATTTAATGTTATTTATGTACATTTATGATCTTTTAATGCATAACAAAAACCTTCACAAAACTAATTAATAATAAAATTATTTTTCTTATAAAATAAATGTATAGTCTATCGCATCACATAATAATAACCCTTGTTTCTCCTCCATTTTAAATTTATAAGGTTAAATTTATTAGTCCTCTTCTAACTCTATAGAAGTGCGATATACGAGTCTTCAAACTTGCAAAGTGTGAGTCCTCACACTTTACAAGTGTTATTCCTAGCATGGATGTTTGGATGATTCAGAGTTGGAAGTATGGATGGTTCTGAGCTAGAATTGTGAATGGTTCGGAGTTGGAAGTATGGTTGGCTCAAAGCTGGAAGCATGAATGGTCTAGAGTCACCTTTAAGGAATAATGTAAACAGTCTAGAGCTTAGTCCAAAGCCCAAGAATATTTCTAATGTAACATAATCATAAAATGTGAATTTGTTTTATAGATTTATTTCCAATTGAATATTCAAATATTTCAATTTACTATTTAAATAATGAACGTCTAACTAAAAATGGAAATTTAAATTGAATTTCAACTAACTATAAAACTTAAACAATTGTAATTGTATATGGAATGAGATCTAAGAAATCAACCAATACACAACAATTATTTTTCAAATTCAAATTATAGTTTATAGTATACATTTATTTTTCATAGTTGTGATATTTTTTTAGAATACTCTAACAATAAACTTTTAATAAGAAAATATCATTGCTGATAAATTTTCACTCTAATATAAATGATGACATCTAACTATCAATTACATTGTAAGCATTAGACATTAATCAAATCATATAGAAAATATTCAAGGAACGTTACAAACATAAATTTATATATTGATTTGTTAAATTGTTTTCTGAGACATAATACATTGCTTTAAGGTTTATCTTACATCATGTGTATCACCTATTAAGGCTAGTTTTATAAACAATATTAATAACCTTTTACTTTTAAAATCTCTATTGAAGTAATCAGAGATCATAAAAAATGGTTAAAGGATAATTTCTTACATTGATTACAAATTTTGTTTCACAATTGTTATATATTTGGATCTCTCCAAATTGTATCCAAATTTTAGACTCAATTTTTAAGTCTTCTCTTACATCATGTGTATCACCTATTAAGGCTAGTTGTGTAAACAATGTTATCATAAGTCATTTACCACTTTTAAAATCTCTATCTGAAGTAACTTTCAAAGACACCACAAAATTCTCCTCAGACTCTCCTTTGTTGCTTACATTGATTACAACCATTGTTTCACAATTGTAATGAGTATTTGGATCTCTCCAAATTGTATCGATTTTTTTAATAAATATTTCTTCTTTTTTTTACAGTGCTCTAGACCCCAAAAAAACAATGGATTGGCCTCCACTTTACATAAATGTAGTAGTTTCGTTTGCATTTTTTCTACATTGACATTTGTGTCAAATGCAGACCAAAATGCTATTTGAAATTGTGTAGATGCAGCTAATAGAAATTGACTGAAGGAGCCTCTTGGTTGAATGTGCTCATTGTTTAATTGGAAATTATTTTTCCTTTTAGAATTTTTCTTTTGAACTAACAATCTGTCTAATTCAAGAACAAGCAAATTTTTCTTTCGAGGCACTGCAAAAAATAATATTGAGATACATTATTACATTATATTTATTTAGAATACAATAAGAGTATTTCACTAAGAATATATTTTTACCTATGTCCTTACATATTTCCATTGTTTGAGTATTGTCTAGATTTGTAGATTCTGCACAATGTAAGAATTGTAATTAATTAAAGTTTAACAAATTGATTCCAACCAATGTTGAAAAGTATTGAATTTTATAACAATTTAAAATAATATTTGATACATGTCTGATGAATCAGTTATCATAATATATGGTGTAGGGTTTGACACAACTTTTGTATTCACCACTGTTAGTTACAATGTTGTTGTTGTCTTGATGTGGAAGTCTTGTTGTGGAATGTCTTGCTGGTTGGAATTGTTAATGTCACCATTAGGAATAACAATTGCCTAAACTGATTTACTTCATTGTTTACACTTGTATCAAGAACTGCTCATACATGTTTGTAGTGGTTCAATAAAATTGTCATGAAATATGTAAGCTTGGATTGGAAATAAAGTATTGTTAATAATGGAAAGGTGTCCATTCTCATATACATATTAGAGGAAGCTTCAAAATTGTTTATAACTAGTATCTCTCCTTTTAGATAAATTTTAGAATACAATTACCCAGTTTGGAACCAGGACAATATTCTTAAAATGGACATATGCTCATACTCTTATTATAAAATGTACAATATTTACAATTATTTATTTGAAAGTTTGGAGGTAATATTCTTAAAATGATTTTTCTCTATGAGCTTTATGAGAACGTTTGAATGGTACGAAGTAGGAATGTATAAGTGCTTTGGAGCTAAATGTGTTAATGTTTTGGAGCTGGAATTATTGATTGTAGAAGTTGGGATTATGGCTGGTACCTAGAATGGAAAGATGGATTGTCTAGAGCTGGAATGATGTGTGGTCTGGAGATAGTTATTCTTAATGGTCCATAGCTATAAGTATTAATGGTTCAGATCATGGAAGTATGAATTGTTTTAGTACTGGAAATATAAATGGTCCAAAACTTAAAGGGTGAATGGTTAGGAGCTGGGAATATATATGGTCCAAAGATCAAAAGGTGAATTCTCAGGAGTTGGAATTATAAATGATAGTATAAGAATGGGCACCTGACCATTTATATCATTCTAAAAAATATATATACATGAACATACTATATCGGGGAAATGATTTTGAAAACTAAAACTATATATATAAAGTAAACATCATTAAGAATTGATAATAGTTCATTTTAAATTACATAAAAGAGTGTAATATGAAAATTAGAATAATAAATGCTTAATAAAGGTTAATCACCTGGAGGTGTAGTTAGAAATTTATAATATTATTTCAACATGAGCTCCTACTTTGGATTTTCCACTATAGATATAAGGGAAGTCCTCTGAACATTTTTTGCTTCCTTTATTGCATTTGTACCACCATATAATATTAAAATGGGGACTGAATCAGTGTTGCAACTATTAATCATGTGATCCCAAAAATGCACAGATATCTCATGTTTGAATGGATGTTCTACAATGACAACCCCAATATCATTGGGTCTGACAATATCCAAGGGCTCATCATGTGACCAGTCAAGATCTACTATCATATCTTCATCAAGATTTTCATTTGAACTATCTACACCATATATGCTAAAAATTATTGACAACCCTCTTAGCCTAACATCTTCATTCAAAACCTTGTAGCACCCTTCTGAAATGGTTGCATTTTTTTTTTTTTTTTCATGTAAATGCCTATATAATTCTAAAACAAATATGCTTGGATTACAGATAAAATAAAGATGCATACACAATTTTTTGTACTTGAACCGATGCATGTGAGAAGTTCTATTATATCCTTTTGTGAGATATTACTCAAAAGATTACAAAAATCAGCAATAACCACTTCTACACTGAGTGGGGACATATGATTTTCTAAACCCCCCAATGTTATACTTAGTAAAAAGGATAAGAACATTGACAAGTAAACTCATATGTATCTAGTTCTCTTGGTTGTGAATTGTTGTTAACAAAAGATACATATAATTCAAGGAGTTCAATCACATTCTTTGAATAATTCGTCACATCTCCTTGAATCCCTTCATATGATTGAATAGATTTTCCTTTTTTTTTTCTTTTCAACTTCAAACTCTTGACAGAGTTGAGAAAAATGAGTCTCATGCATTTCAAATTTCTCAATCACATTTATTACATTACATCCCATAATAGTAATTTGTTCTGGAACTCTAGTTTGCATATAAGATATAACCTTGATTTTTGTGGAGTTATTGTCCTTTAAAATCTTGCAATAGTCCTCCAAATCTATTCCATTTACATCATGTTATGTTTTAAACCAAACTTCACCACTGACACATTTATCTACAAGCATATCTAATTCTTCATTTTCATACCTTTTGTGCCCCTAAAAATTGATCTGTAGTATTTTTAGGTGTTGGAAGTTTCATAAACCTCCCTAAACTATGACCACATTATAGAGTGTTTAGAGACCTTTTCAACGACATGCAAAATTCTAGGAACATAGTCCGGATTCAGAAGTTATCGCAGGTCAAAGATTTGATTGAAAATGGTCCAAATTAGTCAACTGGCAAATCATGCGTTCACACATGGAAAGTTTGGAAAAAAGTTAAAAATTTTGGGCCTCGCTATTTGTTGGTCGGGGACCCTCAACCATGTTTGGTACACTCTTTTGTAAGAGGGGTGCCTTTGCCACCTTTATTCATATTTCCAATATAACCATTTTTGTTTTATATGCCTATTATTATTCTAACTCCTCCAATGTGGGATTATATGTTTGGAGAGTTGAATTATTACCTTACAGATCTATGATGCATTACAAGGAGAGATATTTTATTATCTCAGTGGGGTGATCAACTCCCCACCAAGTTGATCACTTTATATCCATATGGTTTGGGATTTTTTTATCCCCTATTACCTTGGCAACCACATTGGTCGATTTGCATATGACTCAGTCGAAGCCCTTTATCCAACTGTTTGGAGGTTTAACGATAATAGCGGATCCACAATGAGGATCTTGGAAATATCACCTTATAACTCAGTTCCCATTTCCCACAAATCATGGTGCAACATATGGAATGGGATAAACATTTAATGCACGTGACCACAACGGAGGGGATCAATGCACAGTCACCTCAGCCGGATCCCAGAGGGGCCGATGAAACTAACCTCTACTAGATCGCCACAGTTACATGGAAAAACAAAAGGGATTGAATGTGGCCAAGGCCATGATAACATAGGCCTACCTACCTATACTTAAACCCATCAATGGCCCATCCCGCTACAAATGTGGGATTTTCCCACTGCCATGCATTGAAGCGGTCGGTGGAAAATATTGAGGCGGGATTAGAACCCCCGACCTTGCAGGAAATAACAAACATGACTCACTGTTGAGCCCACATGGCTCATTGGGTAGAAAAAAGAGCTCGTTGTTATTCAAACAACAAAAGTTGTAGGTATGTGTTAAGGCATCTAGGGAGCAATTTTGGAAAACCTCAGTTTTGGAGCACTTAAGGGCCGAACTAGGCCATAGTGTAAAAATGAAAAATGTTTAGAATTCTAAGAGGAATCCAGATATGTGATTAGTATTCATGGAATTCTTGTAAAT
Source organism: Taxus chinensis (assembly GCA_019776745.2). Lineage (NCBI taxonomy): Eukaryota > Viridiplantae > Streptophyta > Pinopsida > Cupressales > Taxaceae > Taxus > Taxus chinensis. Next base: position 122,016 of record JAHRHJ020001799.1, read on the forward strand.
ATCCATTTTAGGTGTTTTTATAGCACAGTTGCAGGGGTCCATTGTGAAGACATTCTAATGGCTACTAATAGATTTGTGAATGGTTTCTGGTAAATTGTAGAGTTCCCAAAGTCTAATATCATCCCATTTACAGGTTTCAAAGGTTTATTTTTAATTAGTGAAGGTAAATTGTACTTAATTAGATTTTAATAGATCGATTCACTTTCTGTCAATTTGGAGACGTATCCTTTGGGTGAACTCCGTTATCAATTTTGTTTTGTGGATGATTTATTTTTGTTTTTGATGAAAGTTTTGATTAGATAAAATCAGTAATGGATTTTTATTAATTTGGTTAATCAATTCATCAATTAAAATGGGAAAATGGATGTAAGTGAAATTTCAGTATCCATAATCCATAAATTTTAAACGTATGCACATTTAGTGTTATGATTGAAAATCATATTGAGGTGCATCTATGAACAAGAAATTAATCAATCTTGGAAAATTGAACCATAAAATTGATTTTAATTTTGAGATCCTTAGAAACAATTAAAAGTGGAAAAATTTAACACCCTTTTTGGATCATGTTTTGGTATCAGAGCAGTTAGATTGTTGGATTAGCTTCTGATTGTGTGATTTCATTTTTTAGTTTTTCCACACATTTTGGATCTTGTTAATCTTTTATTGCAGTGTGCAGTTTTGGGAGTTACAGGTTGTTTGCAAGAAAATAGGAAATCATGGGTAAGTCATCCAAACAGGAGAAATTAGATGAGCTTGAGGCTATTAACTGTCAGATTCAGGAAGATAACTATCTCCTGAGATCAATGTATTTATCCTTAGAAGAGGAGAATGTTTGGTTGAAATTGGAAATACAATCCAAGGATGAGTTATATGCAAGATTGCAACATGGTGAGAAAGGGAATAAACCCTTGACTACAGATGCAGAAACAATGATGGATGCATTTACTGTAAGTATGTCACCATCAAATTCCTCATCCCAATCTGATCTAGATTTAGGTAATATTACTTTTGGTGGTTTTGAAAGATACACTAAAGGTATAGGATCTAAGTTGTTAGATAAAATGGGTTTTAATGGAATCGACATTGGTAAGAACAACCAAGGTATGACTAACCCAATACAAGTCAAGGATCTTCCTCGTTATGTAGGTTTGGGTTACTCTAGTGTGGGAAAGGAAATTGGAGAGACGTCTAAGCATGTTGAAGGAAGACGAGATTCCAACAGTAAAGTGTATACCCCACTAGCACACCTGAATGGGAATGGTAAGAAGGTTCAAATAAGAGGTAACAAAATTTTGCCTCCTAATTCTTATCATAATCATAAATCTGGAAAATAAGGTAAATTTGTTGAGGATCCACTCTTTCTTTTAAAACAATATGGGTTTGATATACAAAGATGATGAATTATTTTCCATGTAAATTTTGTGGAGGAACTAATCATTATGTGGCCTTTTGTTGGAAGAGGAAAATCTTTTTGTGGAAGCATTTTCCAGATGAGCTAAAAAACCAATCTCATGGCAAACATGTGAGAAACGGTAAACTTGATTCCTCACCTCAAAAGCAGGGATCAAAGAGGAATTATTACACTCACTATCAGATGAGTGGACACGAGGTTGTAAACTATTGGAAACTTCATCCAACCAACCATCCAAAGCATGGTAATAATAATTTGGATTTTAAAATTAAAGAAGTTTTTAAACCATTAGTAAAACATAAAACAACCTCTAATCTATCTGCAATTGAACCACTGAAGAGTCTTTTTTGTCTTGATATAGAGAATATAGGCTCATGTGAATTGGATGGGTTTGTTTTTACATAGTAGTATTTGTTGAAAGCAAGCAAAATTTCAGATTAATTTTTGGATTTTCCTATGTATGTTGAAGGGTAAATTCACATGGTTTTAATTTCTTTGGAATTTGGAAATGGGGTCACCTGTAAAGAAGATCTGGGGGGACAGCTTCAAAATACCCAGATTTTACTTCTTTCGTTTTAAGGCTTCAACAAAGTACCATTTTATATTTTTAACAACAATGTATAAAGATTCAGTGGACATGGAAATAATGTCTATTTTTTGAAGTGCAATTTTCAATTATTGTTCTTAAATGCCAATGTGCAAGTCTGTGACACCATTTTGATTTTGTAGTTAATATACAAATTTGTTGTGTCTATACAGGGTAATTGCACATTCATAACTACCTTTTATTTTTAGGACGTGTATTTATAACTACCCCATGTGGTTACAATTGATGTGTACATTATTTTCACTAACAAACAAGTGTGCGTGTATGCCTAGTGATCATTTGCAGTAGCTGGGAGTTCACTATTGTGGGTAAGCATACATTTTGTTATCTATCCTTTTACAATTCAATATGTATGGATGGAATCAGAAGATTCATGTGGATTCAGTATTGACTATAGATTTTTTTTGTTAAAGGTCTAAAAATTCTAGATAGTGAATATTTGCAGTTCTTACAGTTTCAGATGGACAGTGAGCACTAGCCTAATTAGGGGCAGTTTATATGTCTATTATATAGATCTATTTTTATGGAATTTTAACTTAAAGTAATCTGTCATCTAACAAAGTGACAGATAAACACTAGATTTCTATTATAGAATGGGTGTTATTATCTGATCAGTTGTGTTGGTGCTCGGTTTAATCTCACCATGTCTGGATTTAATCTCACCCTGTTTGTTCAAAATTTCTCAGTCTGCGTGGTTTGAAGTATTTTCTATCTCCCTATGTGGATGCGTAAAATTTTTATCTTTACCAGGGTGTTGTTGTAAATCCATCTCTATGGTCATGGATCACATTGAGTCTTGGTATTATTTATAATTTTCTCTTAGCGGGAAAAAATTTGTAATTTGGGCGTGAATGTTGGGGTTTCCCCTTCCTTTTATTTTTCCACGGTCATGTTTTCCCTATCAAATTTTATCCCAATGCCCATGGATACTTGGTCTTTTCTGATTGGATGCAGCATGGCAGGTCTATTTGGTGAACTTTTCACTTTTGTTATATTTGTGATAAATGCCCAATTGGTCCCGCGGCTTCGATGAATTCTTATTGGCTACTCAACAATATGAAGCGGTGGAGAAATTTCTTAATTTGGCCCCGAAGATGTACATGTGTTATAAGACAGGTAGTTGTGGGAATGCAGGCCCTGTTTGTGTTTTGAGGCATTATGGAAAAAGGAATGAAAATATAAAAGGAATGCCTAAGGACCGTAAAAGGACATGTGGAAGTTTGAAAATTCAAAGGCAGAGAGGTGGATCATTGGAGCACTTTGAAGATCTTAGCTTTGTTTTTGAAATGGAGTAAAAGTTATAAAGTGAACTGTGACTCCGCTAGGGACCAGATAAATCCATGTTTGAGTCAGTATTAAAAAGTCAAAGTGGGGAGGTGAGTTGCCAGAGCATTTTTAGATTCTCATCTTTGTTTTGAAAAAGAATGAAATTCATAAAGTAATCCGTAGCCCCCGTTGACGCCCACGAAAGCCACGTGTAAAGCCTATATCAAAAGTAGATGGGTGGGCCAAATTGTCCAAAAATGCACAATTTCTTTAAGTGATACAAAATGTGAAAAGCACCCCCAAGCCCGCTTAAACTCAAATCTTTTCCACATGTATGGCCCACACTTGTTTGGGGTCTCCACTTTTGGGCACCATATCAAAAGTGCACCATGGAGACACGTGGAGGTTTCCATTGGATCTACCCACGCTCAGAACTTTTCAAATGGCTGGTACAACCTTGTTAGACCTAGAACACATGGAGAGCATGCACTCGTTTGTGGTCCTACCTCTAGAATTCATCTTTGAAGTTATGTCGAAGAGACACGTGGAGGTTTCCACTGGATCTTCCCATACTTAGAATTTTCAAGTGTTTGATGCAACTTTCTCGGAACCTAGGCATGTGGCACCTTCTGTTGCTTCTTAAACTTTTTCAACAACTGGTACAACTTTTCTGGGCCCAAGACATGTGGAGAGCCCACGCTTGTTTGGGGTCTCCACTTTTGGGCACCATATCAAAAGTACACCGAAGAGACATGTGGAGGCTTCTGTTAGCTCCTCTTTACACTGAGATTTTTTCAACGGCCAAGGAAACTTTCTTAGGCCCAGGACATGTGGAGGGCCTTTACCTATTTGGGGACCTTCCTTGAATTTTCTTTTGAAAGAGTGCCAAAGAGACATGTGGAGGTTTCCATTGGATCTTCCCATACTTAGACTTTTCAAGTGTCTGATGCAACTTTCTCAAACCCTAGGCATGTGGCACCTTCTGTTGGTTCTTAAACATTTTAATGGCTGGTACAATTTTTGGGCCTGAGACACGTGGAGAGCCCGCGCTTGTTTGGGGTCTCCGCTTTTGGGCACCATATCAACCGAAGAGACACGTAGAGGCTTCCTGGCTCCTCTTTATAATGAGACTTTTTCCAAAGCACACGTGGAGAACCTTTGCTTGTTTGAGGTCCTGCCTCTAGACTTCATATTTGGTTGCACCAAACAGACACATCTTCCACTAGACCCTCTCATGCTCAGACTTTTCAGTGACCGGTGCAACTCTCTCAAGTTCTGAACACGTGGAGGGCCCGTGCTAATTTAGGAACCTACCTCTGGACTTCACCTTTGTAATTGTGCTAAGGAGACACGTGGAGGCTTTCACTTTCTCCTCTTTACACTTGGCCGACTCAGACTCACAGCTTAGATGTTGGTATAATCCATGCGAGGACATTCATTTCTAAGAATGAATGCAGGTGTCTATTCCTCAAGGTGTATTCTCAAAGGTAAAAATGATTGCTTTTCAAGCCATATGGGCCACCTGAGAACGTGGAGAGAAAAAATAAAAGAATGATTAAAAATTTATCAAAAGTTATGGTCTCCATTCATAGTTTGAGGCGTGATCCATGATTTATACCTCAGAAAGTGCAAGGGAATAAACATGATTAAATGAATGTTGTAAAGATTCTCACTTTTGGGGGGGAAAATTGGGATGAGTGAGTGAGTGAAATTATATTGTAATGGCTCTTCATAGAGGGGGTTAATTTTTCTAAGAAAGTTTGAGAAAAACCATTTTTCCGGGAGAACCGTGGAGTTTATTTTCCTATGTTTTTGGATTTAATCTCATGGTTGCAAGTGTAGAGCCATTGACAAGCTCTGAGATTGTTCATCCCCTGCTGATGAATCTAATGCACCTTGAATGAATAGTTAACATGAGAATTTTAGAATGCTTCCACTAGACCCTCTCATGTCAGGGACTCCTTGCGTTCATTGACCTTTTTAGGGTAAGCATGTGCCCCCTCTTTAGTGACCGTTTGCAACTCTCTCAAGTTCTTGAACACATGGAGGGCTTGCTCACATATTTCCTCCTTTAGGAACCTACCTCTAGACTTCACCTTTGCAATTGCTAAGGAGACACTTTCCATGCGAGGCTTTCACTTTCTCCTCTTTACACTTGGCAACTCGGACTCAGTTTCAGCTTAGATGTGTGGTCCTTATTCTTATCTGAGGACATTCATTTCTAAGAGATCTGTGAATGCAAGTGTCTATTCCTCAAGGTGTATTCTCAACAGTAAAAATGATTTCTTTAGATCAAGCCATATGATAGAGCCACATGATAATTATTAAAAAGGGGATTTCTTGCATGAAAAAATAAAGGAATGATTAAAAATACTATCAAAAGTTATTGCATCATGGCATCTTCCAGTCATAGTGGAGGAACTGAGAAGCATGATCACCGTTTCATGATTTATCCACCTACTTGCAACAAAATATCTGCAGTAAGATATTTTCAAGGGAATAAACATGATTAAATGGTATGTTATAAAGAGGAATATTCTCTTGAAGATTTAAAATTTTTCAAGGGGGGCAAAAAATTGGATGATGAAAATGAGTGAAATTATATAAATTTAATGAGAAATACTCTTGTATAGAGGGGGTTAATTTTTCTGAGAAAGTTTGAGAAAAACCATTTTTTATGAGAGACCGTCTATGAAACTAGTTTATTTTCCTATGTTTTTGGATTTAATCATGACATCATGTTGCAAGTGATAGTCATCCTTTGACAAGCTCTGAGATTGTTGAGGAAAGTTGTTGGTTTCCTTTTTGCCTTCTTTTCTTTCCCCTCTAATGAATCTAATGAACCTTGAATTAATTTGTGTTAATCATGAGCATAATTATGTTTATCTTTTATTTGTAGAATGTTTTCAAATAGTTTTTCATGTTCCTGTTGTTTAAGTAAGTTGTGTTTACTACCAATCCCAAAAAAATCCCTCTGACCTTTCTACTTTGGAATTCATCTCCCTTAAGATCCTTATTCCTTTCTGTTCTTCAGTCCACTGGGATGAGATCCCAACCCTTGAAAGAATATTGTGAGACTTGCACAAGATTCCTGTTGGTAGAATAGGTTTCGCTTTGCTGACTCAAAGAGGGGCTATGGCTTGTTTATAGACAGATTTTCAAACCAACAAAATCACACAAGATCTTATCCACATGGTAGTATTGTGGCATTTGTAATTTCATTATGAGGAGAACTTTCATCTTGTAATGAAATAAACAATTTAAAATCATTTTACTTCCACTTTGTTAACAAAAGTTTGTTTGTTAGCCTATGAGTGTATCTTAGGCATGACTAATCAGGGAGTTCCAATGTTTAATTGAGTCTTTAACTAGAGCCTTTGTGTTGAATTCTTGAAGATTATATGAAATCGTGCATCTGTGGGCCTCCATTGATACACACCTTCTGGTTGAAGGAATATTTTAGCTATTTTGAAGCATTTTGTCTGTGAGTGTTCCAATATTTGTAAAGGCTCTCAAATATCTGGTATAATCAAATTTATCTTGCTTAACTTCCCACCAAAAACTTCTCAAATGATAAATCCTACATAAACTACCCTTGTTTGTAATGTGTATCCACAAAGATTTAACAAATTTCACTACTAAAATATGCAGAGACAATCAAGTTTCAATTATTGTCTTTAGTAACCCAAACCTTGTCAAGAAAACATATCCACTCTCTAGTGTGACAACTCGTGAGAGTTAGATTGTGTTATATTGATCATATTTTGTCAAGGTTTTCATGGAAATTGTGCAAAGAAGGATATCTTGATGTTCTTCACCAACACAGGTTACAAAAGGGGTCCTCTCACCCTGGTTAAAGGCACAACCTAAAGTAGTGAGGGTAGATCAAACCCTTAGTAAGGTGTTATCCATTTCTCTAATGCCTGAGTAACAAAGAGTTAGTTGAATCCCCTCCCCAGCTACAAAATGACTTATATCATGATTTGTCTATCTCTAAGCATCCTATCAGTTTCATTATGATGCTCAACCCTCACAAGAGAATAGATTTGGATACCAACAAGTTGTTTGTGATGGCATTACAGTGGGATTTGATAGTTCATTGTTGTGTGCAGAGTTAACATGGTTGCAGAGTGTGAGTTGGAAAATATCTTCACTGGGTGTTATTATCTGATCAATTTTATGTGACTAGCTAATAAATTATTTTCATTAAATTAACCTATAATGATATTGTTGCTTCATGTATGTGATTGTGCATTGCAAAAGAAGATATCATGTTGTTTGGGTTGATAAATAGATTTTTGTGGACAAAAATCATTCCCAGTTGGGAGGAGTGATCCGGGGGATTTTAAGGTGTTAGAAGTTTCCTAAACCTCCCTAAACCATGACCACGTTGTAGAGTGTTCTACTACCTTTCCGATGCTATGAAAAAATCCAGGAATGGAGTTCGGATGCAGAAGTTATCGCAGGTAAAATATTTGGTTTAAAAATGGTCCAAATTGGTCAACTAGCGAATCATGCATTAACAAGTGGAAAGTTTGGCAAAAGGTTAAAATGTTGTGTTTTTGAGCCACGGGTCTTCGAAAAATGAAAAAAATAATTATGACCCACTATTTTCTAGCTAGGGACCCTCATCCAAGTTCAGAACACTCTTTTATAGGAAGGGTTCCTTTGCCACCTTTATTCATATTGCCAATATAACCATTTTGGTTTTATATTCCTATTATTTTTCTAACTTCTCTAATGTGGGATTATATGTTTGGAGAGTTGAATTATTACCTTGCATGTCTCTGATGCATTGCAGGGTGAGCTATTTTATTATCTCGGTGGGGTGATCAACTCCCCACCAAGTTGATCACTTTATATCCATATGGTTCGGGATTTTTTATCCCCTATTACCTTGGCAAGCACATTGGTTGATTTGCATATGACTCGGTCGAAGCCCTTTATCCAACCATTTAGAGATTCAACGATACAGGTGGATATATAGCAAGGAGCTTGGCCATATCACCTCATATATCAACGCCTATTTCCCACAAATCACGGTGCAACATGTGGAATGGGATGAACATTCAATGCACATGGCCACAGTGAAGGGGATCAATGCACAGTCACCTCGATCGGATCCTGGAGGGGCCGATGAAACCAACCTCTACTAACTTGCCATAGTTACATGGCCAAACAAAATGGATCAGACATGGCTGAGGCCATGATAACATAGGCCTACCCACCTATACTTAAACCCATCAACAACCCATCCTGCTACAAATGTGGGATTTTCCCATTACCATGCACAAAAGTGGTCGGCGTAAAATATTGAGATGGATTTGAACCCCCAACCTCATGGAAAATAACAAACGTGACTCTCCATTGAGCCCGGGTGGCTCATTGGGTAGGAAAAACATCTCGTTTTTATTTAAGAAACAAAAGTTACATCAATGTGTTAAGGCAGCCAGGGAGAAGTTTTGGAAAACCTTAGTTTTGGAGCACTTAGGGGCCAAATTAGGCCATAAAGTAAAAATGAAAAATGTTCAGAAGTCTAAGAGGAATTCAAATATGTGATTAGTTTTTGTGGAATACTTTTAAAACTCCATTTTTAGGTTTTTTTAGCACAGTTATAGTGGGATCGCGTTGTGAAGACACTATAAGGGCCATAGATGGACTTGTGAATGGTTTCTAGTAAATTGCAGAGTTCCTAAAGTCTCAGATCAGCCCATTTTCAGGTTTCAAAGGTCTATTTGTCATTATTGAAGGTAAATTGTACTTTATTGGATTTTAATAGATCGATTCACTTTCTGTGAATCCAGAGACGTAGCCTTCAGGTGAACTCCATTATACATTTTCTTTTGTGGATGATTTATTTATGTTTTTGATGAAGCTTTTGATCAGATAAAATCAGTAATGGGTTTTTATTAATTTGGTTAAGAAATTCATCAATTAAAATGGGAAAATGGATGTAAGTGCAATTCCAGTATCTATAATCCACAAAGTTTAAACATACGGACATTTTAGTGTTATGATTGAAAATCAGATTGAGGTGCATCTACGAATAAGAAATTAATCAATTTTGGAAAATTGAACCATAAAGTGGTTTTAATTTTGAGATCCTTCGAAACTATTCAAATGGAAAAATTTAACACCCCGTTTTTGAATCATGGCTGTTGTATGTAGGTCTAAAGAATCTATTTTGAAGTCAAGGTCAGTATTTTTCTTTGGACAACATGGAATCCACAATTAACATACAAATAAAAAACTAACACACATTTTTCCCAAATATCATCTAGAAGAACAAGGAATGGAAACTTATCATTCAAGCTATCTACCTTTTTCATCTCAAAACTAAGTAGACATTACCTCTTGAATGATTGCATGCGAACAAAAAAATAATTATTATTACTCTCATGTTATAATACAAGAAAAACTAAACTTATATTTAGTTCATTTCTATGTGCAATAAAATGAAGTCCAAAATAAAAATACCTTCCAATTTTATGACTTTTCATAGCTAGAACCAGGACGTTGTGGCCTCTTTTCTAGGATCCACCTTGATCTAGCTTTGTAAAAATTATCAATAAATATTGTGTGAACCCATGTTTTATTGGCCATATTCTGATGTTTTAAATACTGATTATTTTCTTTGTTGTTTATTTTGAAGATAGAATACAATCCGACCTTTGTTTTATTCTAGCATGAACATATTCAAATCCAGGATTGCCCAAGATATTTTTTTGGGCTGCAATAGAGTGTTTCCCATCAATAATGTAAAATTGAATTTTTTTATCTTGTATTTCATGCTCAAACTCAATCTCATAAATATCTCCAATTGGTTTTTTGAAGGGAAGCAATATTGCATCCCGCTCAAGAGGCACAAGGTTACATAACATGGAGTTTACAAGCTGACTAACACTTGTTGAGTCAAGTGTCTGGCATTGGTATAGTGGAGGGGCTTCATGGCATCGCCCAACATCAATCTTGAATGATTTTTCATTAAATAAAAAAAATGAATATCTTGAGATGTTGTAGATTTTTTTTAAAAGATATTTCTCCTTTGAATATCCCTTAAGCTCATGGAAGTGTGCTTCTGAAGTATATTTTTCCAATTTAAACAATTTGTGTCTTATCGACATTGTAAACATTTTATAATGTAATTTTTTTTACCTAATTCTTTGTCCATATTCAAACGATGGGAAATAGATGAAGTAAATGCATACTGATAAAGTTTTTTAAAAACACTCATAATTCCAACACAAATTTTCTGGCTATCTTCTACACCAGTTAAAGCCCCCTCATTGTATGGATCCATTTTCCAACCATAACTATAGAAGGAATCTTTGAGATGTTTTGCATATTGTTCTATGCCACTTTTTATATAAAGAAACCTATAACTCTATCTCTTTTATTGAGCATATTATTTCTTTTTTATTTATATTTTCAACTTGAATGCATACAACAGTATCTGATATACACTTTATGCTCAATAGAATGGCCTTCTCTTGGTGTTCTCTAGACAAAGATTCATGGAATAACCACAAATCATTGTGGTAATTTTCTGGACTATGAAGTTCCGTAAACCATTCCTCATCTCTCCTTTCCAGATCGGTGGAACTATCTATAAATGAAATTTCTTTATATGGGGTAGCAGTAACAAGATCCATTTTACTTGTTATAAAAAAATTTATTAAAATCATGTGTTTTAAAAACTACAAATGGGTAAGTGCACCAAGTTGGGGGGCCAAAAGGGAGTCTTAAGTGGACACATTTTTTCTAAAAAATAAAAAACCTCAACTTGTACGAGTTTTTTGAAATAGTTACACTCAAAATTGGAATATGTTGTATAAACATGAATCGTAGAATTTCGAGTCTACTTTCTAAGATATTAAATTTTATTGAAAATGGATAAGTTTAAGTGGGTCAAATAACTAAAATACCATATAGGTGCTCCTATTTTGGTTAAAAACATAATAGAGTGACTTTCGTGCCCCCCAGCATTTTTTAGCACCATTTAGTAGTTTTGAAAACCCTTTGGTAGAAAGATAGCTAGGAGCATCTATTTTGTGTAAAATTTTATTTATATTTCTTAGCGAGTATTTAGTTTTTTATGATTTTTCTAGTATAGAAATTTTATGTTTTGAAAAATAACGAAGCTTCGACCGTGCCCCCCCTAACTACCTCAAAAAATATCAAAAATTAGAATTTTTTTTTGAATATATATAGAATTAGGCCTAGTTTGTGTTAGTATAATTTTTTTTCAATTTTGATGACCTAAAAAAAAGATACATGATGAAAGATAGACATATTTAAAATTCTAAAAATAGCTATAAAAATCCAAAGTTAGAAAATAAATAATATGGAAACCTTATATTAGTCAGAAAATTTGAAAAATTATATTTTTAGAAAGAAGAAACTCTTCTCTACGTCATGGTATAATTTTTTTAAACGAATCAGATTGTTTTATGTTGATTTATCATGGAGGAAGTGGATTTTTTACATTTTCCTGCAAAAACACGTTATTTTTTGTGTTTTTGTAGGTCCATGCCTCAAGCTTGGGGATCCAAACCGGATCCCAAGCCTTGAGGCATGGCTTGGAAAAAGTGAAAACGCAAACTGGATCCCAAGTATAAGCTTTTCATTTATTATTATTTATATTTTATTATTTCTTATACTTTAAATTTATTTATGTAAATATAAAAAAATTAGGTTCACTCTACACCTTATGTAATAAGTCTCACAACTCCATGAGTCACAAGTTTAGGAGATAGTTTTTTAAAGTAGAATATGGTCAGTACATAGGTAATTTTCACGATTTCAACATTCAGCCTAAATCTTTTAGCATTTAACTTCTACAATTGAAACCATAAACCCTATGCCATAAACCTAAACCCTAAACTATAAACATTGAGCCCTAAACCCTAAACCCTAAACCTTGAACCATGATCCCTAGACCCTAAAACTTAAACCCTAAACCCTAAACCCTAAACCTTAAACCTTAAACCTTCAGCCCTTACCTATGAGCCCTAAACCCAAACCATGAACCATGAGCCCTAAATGCTAAACCCTAAAACTTGAATAGTAAAAACTAAATCCTAAACCCTAAACCCTGACCCCTAAAACCTAAACTTTAAAAACTAAATCCTAAACCCTAAACCCTTAACCCTAAACCATAAACCCTAAGCCTTGAACCCTACACCCTTATCCCTGAGCCCTAAATCTAAAATCTAAACCCTAGACCATATACCCTAAGCCATAAAACCTAAACTTTAAACCTAGAGCCCCCTAAACCTTAAGTTCTAAACGTTAAATCCTAAACCCCAAACTCTTAACCATAAACCCTAAACCTTGAACTATAAACCATAAACCCTAATCCCTAAACATTAAATCCTTAACCCTAAACCCTAAACCTTAAACCCTAAATCCTTTTCCCTGATCTGTAAACCCTAACCATAAACACTAAAACCTAAACCCTAAACCCTAAACCTTAAACCCTAAATCCTAAACCCTAAACCCTAAACCCTAAACCCTAAACCCTAAACCCTAAACCTTAAACCTTAAACCCTAAACCATAAACCCTAAACCCTAAACCCTAAACCCTAAACCCAAACCCTATTTCATTAATATTTCCTAGTCTCATGGCTAGAACCGTCATTGAGTCTGCTTATAGAACTACCTATTTTATGAGAGGTGGGACAAGTAACTTTATGGATATGGCATCTACCTTGTGCCTTGCAATTCATATTACACATCTCTTCCAAACTTGTTTCTTCACACATATACTTACACTCTTAAATGTAAATTTATTCACACTCTGAAAAAAAATTCACATTTCTCATATTTCCATGTATGGTATTCTGCAAACCAGGATGGCCCATTGGAAGCTGGAAAAAAAACCATCACAACACAAAAATCAATCTTAAATGAAACAGAAGAAACATAGAGAATATACCAATGCAGAGGTGTAGGATCATAATTGTATTTCCTGCAGTATCCTTTCTTCCACGGAAAGAGAAAGTTCTTGTTCTACTAAAATGGATAGTAAATTTGAGAGAACTTCCTGAATTGTTCAAAATAAGCATAGAAATAGGGGAATGGATAAGAACACAAAGGGGTTATCAATCACCTAGTAAATCTTTCTTGCTCAGTTCTAAAAGGGATTCACCTAGCCTACGACTTAGTGACCTTTCATTAATTGATAATTCCTTATATGATAAACCCATGGATGTTTTCAAAAGTGCCTTCAAAAATATTGGGGTAGTCATCAATCCCAATGAAGGGTGTGATGTGATTTCCAAGAAACTTGATATTCAAATAGATTTAGAGGTCATAACATGAATTTACAAATATCTCTATCATTATAAATGGAAGCCAAGTAACAATGTCTCCCTGTATCCAAGGATTGAGGACTACTAGGGTCTGTGGAAGGATTGGACATTCAGGAATTTGACATTTCCCTCCTTCAAAATATCAACAGATGAAAGACATCGAATTGTGATGACTCTCTTTGAATGTTTTACCTACGAAGTTGATGAACCCTTTTAAGTTGAATACTCTCTGTCAATTTCTAATAAGAATGGGTAAGACATAGAACATTAGAATGAGTGAAATATTTCCCATGTGATGGGAAAAATAAGATATCTATATTGGGTAATATTTATTTACCCTAAGCCCTAAACCATAAACCATAAAACCCAAACCCTAAATATTAATCCCTAAAACCTAAACCTTAAACCCTAAAACCTAAAACCTAAACCCTAAACCTTAAATTCTAAATAGTAAACCCTAAACCATAAACTATGAAACCTAAACCCTGAACCCTGAGCCTAAAATCCTAAACCCTAAATCATAAATCCTAAATGCTAAACAATAAACCTTGAGTCCTAAACCATTAACCCTAGCCCTAACACCTTAACCCTTAACCTAAATTGAGCCCTAAACCTTGAGCCGTAAATCATAAATCCTGAACCATAATCTCTAAACCCTGAACCTTAAGCCCTAAACCCAGAACCCTAAACCAAAAAACCTAAACCCTAAACCATACACACTAAACCCAAAACCCTAAACCCTTAGCCCTAAACCTTAAACTCTAAACCCTCAACCCTGAGCCCTAAGCCCTAAACCCTAAACCCTAAAACCCAAACCATAAATATTAAGCCCTAAAACCTAAACCCTAAACTCTAAAACATAAACACATAAACCTTAAACCATATACCCTAGCCTTATAACCCTAAACCTTAAATTATAAACTACTAAACCCTAAACCCTAAACTATGAAACCTAAACCTTGAACCCTAAGCCTGAAACCCTAAACCCTAAATCCTAAACCCTAAACACTAAACCCTAAAACTTGAGCCCTAAACCCTCAACCCTAACCCCTAAACCCTCAACCCTGAGCCCTAAACCATAAACCATAAACCTTGAACCATGAGCTCTAAACCCTAAACCCTAAACCATAAATCCCAAACTGTGAGCCAAAAAATAGAAACCCTAAACACTAAATCCTAAACCCTAAACCCTTAGCCCTAAACCCTAAACCTTAAACCCTTAACCTTGAGCCCTAAACCCTAAACCCTAAATCCTAAAACCAAAACCCTAAATCTTGAGCCCTAAAACCTAAACCTTAAACCCTAAACCCTAAACACCAAATCCCTAAAACCTAAACCTTAAACCCTAAAACTTAAATTCTAAACACTAAAGGTATTGTACTGCCAGAACAGTGTAACAAGTGCCCCAATGATGATACAGGTCTCCTCGCAAGGTGTTCGAGATCCGGAAAAAGCTCTCCGAGATGTGCGTTAACATCTCGCATGCCCCGCTTAGCCCCCGCGTCCTTTGTTTTTCCTATTTTTCCTCTCTTTTCTTGGCCTTTTGCTCTTCAGTGACGAAACCGCCACCCCTGCCTAGGCGGCGGGTCTTGTGACCGCCGCCCTGATCAAGGGCGGTGGTCCTGTAACCGCCGCCCTGCTCAGAGCGGCGGTCCTATGTGCGTTTTCCAGAATGTTCTTTTGACGCGACTCGCGTGAAATATCACGTTTTCACCAGCTTTTCTTGCCGACTTGAGCATGCATTTATGTTTTTGGTCCCCTGGAATAGTGTTTTTCCTTTGTTTATTGTTTAGGAGTTCAGTTTGGTTTTGATCTTTGGGTGTTTGAATTCCTATAAATGCATGGTTTGTGCACATGCAAATGGTGCCCCTCAGTTTTTGGTCTAAAGCTTGGCTGGATTTTGAAGTTTGCTTTGCTCTCATTCCCTCATTTTACAGCAGTTTTAGTTTTCCTTTGCTTAGGATTCTTAGTTTTCTCATTGAGTGCTTTGGTTAGTATTGTGTTGCAGCTGGTAAGCCACAGATCCAACTTGTGCAGGTGCAGCGCTGTTATCTCATCCAATCCATTTTAGCAATTGTTCATGATTTTCTCTTTGGTAGATTTTGCTTAGGATTGTGTCTTAGCATCTTGTTGCAGGCTGGTTAGCTTAATTCTGCTGTTGGTAAGCCACATATCCAACTTGTGCAAGCAGTGTCTTTATTTTGTCCAATCCATTGGAGTAGAATAGCTTTAGGAAGCCATTAAAGTTGCAGGTTTTGCTCTTCATACAGGACTAGTTTCAGGTTCTGGATGCTTTATGTTGCATGACTTGCAGTAAACCCCGCTAGGAATTGCATAGGCCAAGCTCTGTACTCTTGCGCTATCCCTCTCCTATCCGCATTCTATTCTGTCTGCATTCTGAAGGCTGTCCATTGATCCAAATATCTATTCCTGTTGATGCAAGCATTCCACGCTTTTCTGGATTCACGTGAGCACAAAGAACGAAGAGATCATACTGAGGGAACAAGAACACACACACCGTCGGATTCGCCACTGTTCTGCGAAATCCAGGTTCCATCTTTCAAAGTTTTAGTTAGAACTTATCAAATAAAGTAGTTAATCACTTTATTTCAGTTATTTCCATTCTCGATATTGCCAGGGAGGTTGTGGGGATTGATAGTTTCTGAGAAACTATGATTCATTCCTCACTTCTGAGGTAGGATCGAGAATCTTGCAGATAGATTAGTTATTTTACTTGTTTAGAATAGATATACGAAATCGCACAGACAAATAGCTACACTCGGCTATTTTGTTTGTTTTAATTGTTAGTTTAGTTGTCAATTCTAAATATTTTTAAATAGCTGCTTTCTTATAAATTGCCAGAAAATAGAAAAAGAAATTATATATGCTAGAAGTGCACTTAGATTTTACTTTATTATAGTTTGTTTCATTACTGCTTTTGCATGACAATTACGGGACCTAGGGAGCCCAGGGAATACATATTTCGAGCCAATTGTGCCCCAGCCCAATACCGTAGTGGTAATAACTGACATTGACCAAAACCTTAGGATACAAGTCTTCCAAACAACAACAGACTTCCAACAGATCAGGACACAGTTGAGAGGGTTAAACATCGAAGACGACCAAGCATATCTGTTTTGGTCAAATCAGCCAAACTACAGATTACCCTAGAAAATACCCACATGACTGTAGAAGGGCTCGAAAGAGAACAAACATTCGGGTGTGATCCTTTAGTTCCACAGCCAGACGCTGGAGACACCCTAGTAGATATAGATACCAGCTTAAGAATCCAAGTTGCGATAACGCCTGTAAGGTATTCTGAGAAGATCGCACAACTGTTGGTTCTAAACATAGAAGCTGAGAAAGCTTACGACTACTGGATACTAGGAATCAGAACTTGATCTCCCGTATGACCATAACAGGACCGCAACAACCAAGAGTCTACGGTTATGATACACAAATCCCACAGCCCAACGAATCCATAAGAGAATTAGACATAGACACTGGCCTACGTAAATTAGTATTTCAGTCTACTCCGATTCCACCTCTCATCATTCAACAGTTATCCCTACTAGACACAATAGCCAACGAAGCTAGAGAATTTTGGACTAGGCCAGAGAATCGTCCATAGAGTTGACTATATTCACCATATGACCCTATCAGGAGAAATACACGAAACCATCCCGGGTCATTTTCCACGCATCCCACAACCCATAGATCGAATCACGCCAGAGCTCGATATTGATTGGAGCCTTCGAGCAGTCATCCTCGCTGATCGATCTATCACACCAGTCCAAGTTAGAAGGGCCTTCTTTGCCTTAGATTCGCAAATACCATTAGTGCGTGTCGAAGACATTAGACTGCCTAACTAGTTTTCCTGCACATTCTACCCACACCGGCTGTCTCGGCACGACCTCGGGAGGTCGGGTACGCAGAAGAGTTACTTGTTGATTCTCAAGCTCGCCTGTCACTTTTCCAACGTACAAAATTGGTGAACCCGACGTGAACCAAACAATTCTTTCACCTTCTCTTTGAGAAGTTTCATCTTCTCCAAATCACCTTCGCTCCTTCCCATTATTCTGCGGGTATTCATATACCCCCCGAATATGTCGGGATTCGATGCATACGGCAGACCCCTCTTGGGTCTTGAGGCATACTACGCCCAACAGAATAGGCAGTCATCACCCTCACTCTCAATGTGGGGCGACAACTATTCAACTAATCAGTTGTCAACACAAACACCAAGGACTAGATATAACTCGTCCTTCCAAACAGAGGGGTTGGAGCAACTTGCTCAAACACAAACAGAGCCTTCAGGCTCGAACAATATGACATTAACTGGAGAGTCTGCTTCATCTCCTCAGGTATTACTCAGACCGCCTATTAGTAGACAATCAGATCCATACTCAGTTCTAGATGACGAGTACTCAATACGTTATCCTAGGAGTGAACAACGCTCTCAAGGCATGTACCCACCTGTAGGAACTCTGCAGATACAGCCCGAGTTCTCTCCTCAAGAAAATTCCCCTATGCCATCACGTATGGAAAATACTCTCAGAGATGCTTGGCAGGATAGTGATCAGTTCATAGCAGGATATCACACACCTCCGCAAAGCCATGTTATACAACAAACGCCACCAAGGCACGATATCGTGGCTTCACCGAACGAAGTCATTTCAACTCTAATAGAAAAGGTTAGAGGATTAGAACTTGCCCAAGCAAGTCAAAATTCGAGATTCATACAAACAGGGAGTTCCAATCCTCCGCACCATCCTAGCCAAGTAGATCTCCTCACAGGAGTAGGCACGTTAGGTATGACTCCTCAATATTCACAACAAGTGCCAACTAGACCCACCATCGCTAGCACTGTTCCTCCTGGTCCAGTACAGAGCAATCCATTCCTGGATAGTACACCTTCGTACTTAAACATGTACTCCAAATCACCACAAGGGGATATGTACTCATCCCCCGGCGTGTTTACTCAAATACAGGGATTGCCTTATGCCCCTGCTAACGCGTACATTACGCCATATCAACAACCCGTTCCGCCACCGCCTCCTCAACAGGCACCATCAATGGTTGAGACGTATGCGATAGGGACTTATTCAGAATATTTAAAGGAGCCCTTAGATTTCGCCATACGAAGCGTTATGCTTCCAAGGCCTCTTCCCGATTTGCCCAAATACAAAGGAGAAGGAGATCCGAATGCGCATATCAAAGCTTACGCTACAGCCATTCGTGAACTACTCCCATGGGATGGGGTTGTTGCTAAAATATTCCCCAAAACGCTGGAAGGCATTGCCCTCGATTGGTATTACAGAATACCCGAAGCTTCCATACATTCATTCAAACAACTCGTGTCTGAGTTCATCAAAGCCTTCGACATGAACAAACTATTAAGGACAGGAATCAGGGAGTTCTTGCACATCAAGCAAGAACATAACGAGTCTGTCGCCCATTTCATCCAAAGGTGGCGCACAGTCCTTTATTCCTCGGCAAGCGCTCCAAACATGGATCAGATGGAGCTATGCGATTTATTCCTTCATTCTCTTAGCAGGGAAGTGAAGGAAGAAGTCCAGAAGTTCCCACTAAGGACTTATGACGAGGTACTTGAGAGCGCTCTGCGAATTGATCAAGCAGCAATAGATAGTGGCCGTAAGACGTATGGAGCAAACGGGAGGTTAATCACCTCTACTCAAAATACTACAACCACCACAAGCGTCAATCAAGGACCCAAAATCCTTAACAAAAATCGTGGGGTAACAACAGATGGGGTAACTGACCAGCCCAAGAGGGTAAATGTCGTTAATACTCCGTCACAAACAAACAACCAAAGAAACAACAATTTTACCCCGACGATCAATACGGTGGATTTTAATAATCCACAACAACAACAACGGCGAAATCCCATACAAGGACCAAGCCAAAACTCCTTTGGTTATCAAAACCAAAGTCAAAACCAGAAACAACAAAACTTTAGTCCTAATAGGCAACAGTTTGATCGGAATTTTAGGCCACAATACACACCAAACCAACAAAACGGGAATTACAACCCCAATTCTTATTGTGGTTTCCATAAAATTCGGGGTCATGACACTAGAACGTGTCGTGATTACAACAAATTCATGCAACGCTTGCCAAATGAACAAAAACAATTTTTTATGGATATGTTCTTAGCAGATCCTACGTCACCAACGGCAAGTACCTTCGCAGGGGCAGTTTCCCCTCAGAATGCCCCTCTCAAGATCTTTAATGATCCACTCCCAAATCATGATAGCGATAGGTTGAAACCAACTGGAACAAACAAAGGTGCAATAACAGGAAACAACGATCACGAGGCCTCAACCTCGCTAAATCCGTTAGTCGCGCCACAACTAGGAAGTCAACCACGACCTAAGGTAGTTGGATTAGTAGAGTTAGACTCCGAATTACCCGTTGAAGCAATTACGAGAACACGAGAGTATTTCTCTCAACCAAGTCCAAGCCACCTGCCGGAAACAGATAACATCCAGCAAACCGTAGCAAAACCTATGGGTGCTTACGATCTAATTAATGATCTAACAAAAACCTTCTCGCATATTTCATTCCTTGATTTACTAAAGAATTCCCCTGCTCACAGGGCTGCTCTTTTAGAGGCGTTAGGTTTGGGTCATTTAATTAGTATCACTCCACCACCAGAAGCACAAGTAAATCATATAGACTTTGATGTTTATCCTCCGGGACAGGCAGATAGGGATGTTGAATTCATATTCGAAATAAGTAAAATGCCTACAGATGCTGAGATCGCACGCCGAGGCGATCCAGCCCTACACTTGCAAGTACAAGTTTATAATAACTATGTAAAACGGGCAATGGTTGACGATGGAGCTGCGGTTAACATAGTCCCTTTCTCTTTTCTCCAAAAATTGGGATATGGAGAAACAAACTGTTCTACTACACGAAATACCTTGAGAGGCTACGATAGCCTTAAAGCCACATCGATAGGAACTATAATACTACCGGTCACCTTAGGACCTAAAACAATCCTGACTGAGTTTTATATTATAGATCGGGAAACTAACTATAATATGATCCTCGGCCGGCCCTGGATACATCGAATGAAGGCAATCCCTTCCACGCTATTTCAAGAAGTAAGATTCCTGCATCTGGGAAAGGTATTTGTAGCCAAAGGTGATCCAAAGCCGTTTGACGTACACCTAGCTGATTTAAAGAAAAGACCAGGTATACACTCAGAATTCGAACTTCCAACAAACCAACTTAACAAACCCTCTGACCCAAAGCCAGAGGAAAAGTTGATACCTACGACGGATCTTGAAACTACCAACATAGCCCAAACAATTCCAACCCCTAAAGGCAAAACTAAAGAAATAGTATCATTAGGGACTACTGCGAAGATCGTTGAGTTGATAGAACAAGATTCACCAATGTTCTTACCATTCGATTCAGTAGGTATCGGATTTTCCCTAGGTGTTGGTTCCTTGCCAGCAGAAGATCTCTGTATGGTAGAAGTAGAGTGTGCAAACACAGCAGATACACCTACATCCATACTCCCGGCTAAGTATTGGACTCTCCATTTCGATGGAGCTAAATGCCGTTATGGAGCGGGGGCAGGTATAATTCTTACCTCGCCCGAAGAGAAGGTCCTCCCATTTTCTTTTAAATTAAACTTTGAATGCACAAACAACAGCGCTGAGTACGAAGCCCTCCTCCTTGGCCTTACCTTAGCCAAAAGAATTGGTATTGATAATATCAGAGTTTTAGGAGACTCGCAATTAGTGGCAAACCAAGTTTCAGAGGTATATGAAACTAAAGCCGAACACTTGCAACTTTACAAAAACGCTGTATTAGATTTAAGCAAGGCGTTCAACTTCATATCCATTGAAGCAATCCCGCGAGAAAAAAATCTTCTCGCCGATTCAATAGCAACCTCAGCATCACGTTTTACTCCAAACAATGAGCTAGAAGACACTCACTTCACAATATCCATTCGAAACGAACCATTGATAAAAACAATGATAGATCCTCTTTCAAACGGAAGTGAATCTACCGTCCTAGACCATGTTGGAAACGATGCGGCTACTTTGGATTACTTAAATGCCTATGCAGCACTACATCTCTCCTATCACACGCTAGATTTATCTCTGATCCCGCATTCATCTTCCTACTTCGGAAATCCCGTAATGAATCTTCCCTCACAAAAAGAACCTAATATATACGCGGTGGAAAACGGGGATGATATAGATCTACCTCCGGCACCACCTGAGTTCGAAGAGGGTAATGCCTCTTTAATTGAAGAAACAATCGATGTCAATATCGGAACGGAAGATGAACCAAGAATTTTAAAGCTAGGTTCTTCGTTAACCCCAGAGGAAGTGGAAATACATACTCAGGTTCTCAAAGAACATCAAAAGGCATTTGCATTTAATTACAAAGAGATGACAGGAGTCGCACCCCACATTGCGGTACACAACCTCGTCACTAGATCAGATGCAAAGCCAATTAAACAAAAATCAAGACCCATGAAGCCCAAAGTAGCCCTCATGGTAAAAGAGGAGGTAATAAAACTCCTTCAGGTAGGATTCATCAAGCCAGTTGACTACTCCCAATGGGTATCCAACATCGTTCCCGTTCTCAAGAAGAATGGAAAGATACGCATCTGCATAGATTTTCGAGATATCAACAAAGCTTGCCCTAAGGACGACTTCCCATTACCATCCATAGACGTTATTGTTGATGCAACAGCAGGTTTTGAACTCTTGTCTCTCATGGATGGATTCTCGGGATACAATCAAATCAAAATATCCGAGCAAGATCAAGCTAAAACCACGTTTATAACTCCTTGGGGAACCTATTGCTACGCTGTTATGCCATTCGGTCTCAAGAACGCCGGTGCTACGTACCAACGGGCCATGACATACATATTTCACGATTTAATCCATAAAATCGTGGAATCCTACGTAGATGACTTGTTGGCTAAGGCCAAGAAGCGTTGTGACCATCCCGAAGTACTCCGCATCATTCTTTCACGTCTAATAGAATACGGAGTCACGCTAAATCCAGAAAAATGCGTATTTGGTGTAACAGGAGGAAAGCTCCTAGGTTACATCATATCGTCACGAGGGATCGATGTTGATCCAGCCAAAATTCGGGCTGTCCTCGAAATGGTCCCACCCTCGAATGAATCTGGAATCAGATCATTTCTCGGAAAGCTGGGTGCAATCCGGAGATTTATCCCGGATCTAAGCTTCGCCGTTCATCCAATCAACAATTTACTCAAGAAGGACTATAGCATTGATTGGACTGAAGATTGCAATGAAGCTTTTGATGCAGTCAAGCGTTTCCTGCTATCACCGCCTACGCTAATGCCACCAAAGCTAGATCGCCCTTTAATTTTGTACTCACGGGCTACCGATGTTTCGTTAGCTTGCATGCTAGCCCAAGAAGACGATGACAAGAGAGAGCGTGCGATTTATTTCATTAGCCGAACATTGCTCGACTACGAAACGCGCTATACACAAGCAGAGCGAGAATGTCTTGCCATAGTCTTTGCTACTAAACGCCTAAGACACTACATGCTAAATCAAGAGACAAGGGTCATAGTAAAGACGGACCATTTACGGACTTTTCTCACACAAGGGTCCTTGTCCAAAAAAGCTGGACGTTTTATAACCTTAATGGGAGAGTTCGAATTAACTTTTGTAAACCAAAAGTCAGTTAAAGGGCAAATCATCGCAGATTGGTTAGCTGATAACCCGCTAGACGGAGGCGACTTAGTAGACTTAGACTTTCCAGATGAATGCGTATACTACGTCGAAACCCGACCTGCTATATCTGAGTGCCCTTGGTACGCTGATATCATTAGTTATATCATGGACCATAGGTACCCAGAAGGAGCTACACCTCAACAAAGAAGGCGGTTACGCATTATCGTAGCTAAATACGTCATTATAGAGCAGGTGCTCTATCGGAAAGCATTCGATGGAATGCTCTTAAGGTGTGTTGACACAGAAGAGTCCAAGAGGATTCTCCATGAATCCCATAGCGGTATATGTGGAGGCCACTTCGGTGGCCATGCCACTGCTCGAAAAATACATCGAATGGGCTATTTCTGGCCCACTCTAGAACATGACACAATAGAGTTTGTACGCAGGTGTCATAAATGTCAGGAGTTCTCTCATGAGATCCATATGCCGGCACAAGCTTTGCAACCGATCGCTACTCCGTGGCCCTTTTCTACATGGGGCCTGGACTTGATAGGGAAGTTCTCTCCCTCGTCCACAGACGGCCACAATTTTATAATCACGGCCACTGAATATTTCACTAAATGGGTAGAGGCCATGCCTCTTACAACTGTACCTGGTTCTGTAATCGCTAAGTTCATTTTGAACCAAATCATTTGCAGGTACGGTATCCCGCAAATCATTATCTCAGATAATGGAACTTCTTTCAAGAATGAAGAAGTTCGTGAGCTATGCAACAAATTTAAAATCAGCCATCATACGGCTTCCTTGTACTATCCCCAAGCCAATGGGCAGGCTGAAGCAACAAACAAAACACTGAAAGCCATTCTCCTTAAAACAGTGAAAGAAAACAAGCGGGATTGGCATTTAAAGTTATATCCGGCCTTGTGGGCCCATCGAACCTCAATAAGAACTCCGACAGGAGCAACTCCTTTCTCGCTGGTATTTGGGTCAGAAGCAGTTCTCCCACTCGAAGTTGAAATCCCCAGTCTCCGCATTTCGCTACAAGGGATTCTGGATGAGGACGCTTACAGAGAAGCACGTCTTTCTCAATTAGAAAGTCTGGATGAAGCTAGGTTAGACGCTGAACAACGACATAGAGTCTATGCCGACCGGATGTGCCGGCAGTACAACAAGAAGGTCTATGAACGTGACATATACGAAGGTGACCTAGTTCTAAGGTTAGACAGCCGGATCGACAAGAAGACCGGCGAAGGAAGGAAATTCCGGCCCAAATGGTTGGGCCCGTACCGAGTCACAAAGGACTACGGAAATGGTGCATACCTCTTATGCACGCTAGAAGGTGAGGAGTTTGGCGAAACAGTCAATTCTCTCCACCTCAAGCGTTTCTACGCGTAAGCAGCTAACGCTACCTATATAACTATCTACATTGCATCTTCATATAGATTTAGATCATTTTGTCCACTTGTTTCTTACATAAATTGTGATCAAGGAATCTATCCTCAAAGCAATTCATTACAAACTCGTGATGTTTTTGGCATAAAGCTCTTTAATCATACTTCTCCGTCTTCGATATCATCAATCAACTCAGAATCTTTTATCAAATAAATCAGACATGACGAAGTCCTAACGGTAACCATACCAAGATCTGCAAGTTCGTTCTCGCTTTGATTTCTTCTTAGGATAGGTGTCTTGCCTATGGTCTGTTCTAGAAGCTTCATGGTGTCACATCTATCCCATATACACATCTCTTTGGAAAATAAGCATATACTGACATTTTACTCAAATAGACAAGTCAAGAAGTGATTAAACAGAAAATTTTATTTTTACACATTTCCTTGCCCCACCAACCTTCGGTGATGAGCTTGCGTCTCTTACTAGTGACGTAGGGTTGGGAAAGGATGGAAATGCCCTTACTCGCCTATGCCTTGCCCACGGTGATAAACCCATGCTTCTTACAGGTAGCATGGGGCAAAGTGTAGGGGGTCCTCTAAACAAAGTAAATGTTAAAAGGTCATAAACAATCAATTCAAACTTTGAGTCAATAACGAATGAATCAGATGTTCAAAAATTCCAAGAGAGTTAAAAATCCTAAAAACCCAGATTTTGTCTACTATGTGGCCATCTACGGGTCTAAGTCTGGATAAACCGCAAAGCAAGTTGCATCCAAAACTATGAAGTCATTCAGGTAGAATAAGCTTGTAGTTTTCATTTGGTTCCACCAAAGCTTCGTCTGTCTTTCATCACTATCACTTCACCATATTCCATAACTTGCGCCCTTCTTGGCTCTTGGTGATGAGCCCTCGCATCTTACTAGTTGCGTGGAGTTAGGAGTGGGGCAAGTTAATCTGTTCATCATACTGATTATTTTCATCACTTTGCCAAAACAAATCATGAGGTATCCAAATTGCTCACAGAAACTAAGATTTAAGATCACGATATATCTACAAAATCATGTATCAGCATCATGAAACACAAAAAGAAAGCAAACATTTGCATCATCTGTTTTCCATTGCATACATTCTAGAAAGCATATGAAACATACATCGTAGTATACACAAAAAAGCTGGAAACAGAAAGGGAAGACCCAAGTGACAAAGTTTTGATCCAAAATCGGCGCATATATATAAATAATCAATATTTGTAT
Organism: Taxus chinensis; assembly: GCA_019776745.2. Lineage (NCBI taxonomy): Eukaryota > Viridiplantae > Streptophyta > Pinopsida > Cupressales > Taxaceae > Taxus > Taxus chinensis. The sequence continues at coordinate 147,961 of JAHRHJ020001799.1, forward strand.
ACAATGCCATCATGCACTAGGCATGGTCAAAACGCTCAAAGAGCCCGTAATACACAAAAGAATCTATAATACAAAAGATGCATAGGGGCCAAGTGGCCTCTCAACCCCTACGCGATCCCGCTGAAGGTGCGCGCCCTCGCCTAGGACTCCGGCTACGCTGGCGCTCTGAATGGACGGAGGGCTCAGGGTCCCGAGGAGCGGTCGTGGTCTCGCCATGAGAACGGCTCCTCATAAGGCGCTCGGCTGTCCTATAGCCTGCCAACTCTGTGCGGAGAGTCGACACCATCTTGGCCACATGCCAAACGGGAGCGAAGACGTCGGTATGCCTGCCGGCTGCTGAGGGCTCCCCGGCATCTACGGATAGCTCCGCACGGGTCTTATCCATAGGGATCATCAGAGAATCGGTACATACCCTACGGATTAGATCCCGCCACTCGTCAACGGTCTCTGCAAAACAAAGAGGAAAGACGAATTAAAAACTAGGCAAGAGGCTAAAATATACAGGATACCAATATAAGGAGAGATAGCAGTTAAAACAAGTCCTAAATCAAATTAACACTGCAAAGGAGGAGAAGATAACTTACTCGGATCACCGAGCCTCCAAGATGGGTCACTAGGGCCAGGACCCGCTGCAGATGCCGCTGCCGACTGAGGAGCTGCTCCTGTAGTTGGGGCAACATGACGCCCCGCAACGGACTCATCATCTCCACCATGGCCCCGGGAGAGTGGCTCCTCGGAAACCAGAGTCTCTCTCTCTGCGCTCTGCTCCGCCCTCTCCGCCTGCATGATATCCTGAGTGTCATGCCACTCAGGATCACTCTCATCCGTCTGCTCCTCCGACCCTCCCTCTGTGGACTCCTCAGAATCGGAGTCAATATCTATAGGGTCATCACTACTATGAGCAGGACCCGCGGTAATCCGAAGTAAAGGTGCCCGAGGCGCACCAGCTCTCCCTCTGGCCCGAACTATCCCCCTGGCTGCAATAGGAATGCCAGGGGTAACCACTGTCCAACCACGGCCTCTAGGCCCCCCTCTAGCCTCCCGAACTGATCTGTAAACTGGTGCTACTGGAGGAAGCATGCCCACATATGGGAGGCCGAACTGCTGAGGAACTCTGCTGAAAGGATGTACCTCTACCCGTCCCACACGGTCAATAAGCTGCCCTGTGATGGAGCAGGAGACCAATGTCATGGCCTCCTCTCCCCATACGCCGGCCATAAGCTGGTACGGTGTGGCCTCCATGTCTGCTATAGTAAGGGAAGCTACTGGCTGATGAGGTGCTCTAAGCACCGACATATCTGACCACCTGGCTGCCCTCACAGCCCCAGGATCTGCCACCTCCACGCCTCTGCCATAGGGAATGAAGCGCTCATACACCCAACTCATAACTAGAGTAGGGTGACTCAAAGACTGTCCCTGTAAACGGACCACCCTGTATAAGTCGTGATAGGTGGTCCCCAAGATGTCTGCCCCCCAGGCGTATATCCGGCCATGCCCCTCTATCTGTGCAATGATGGGGGCCCAACAGTATAACAAAGTGTCACCTCCCTTGTCCCCGATCAGTCTCGAGGCAAGGATCCCCATGATGGCCTGTCGAAATACGGGGATGGGCAAAGAAGGAATGGATCTAACTCTCACTCCCTTCTTCGGCCCCGTGGAAATAGCTGCATCTCCCATATATGTCGCCCACTGTGCAATCTGTGCCCGTGAGCCTGCTGTCTCTAGTGTGAGTCTCCTCCCAATGATCGGGACCCCCAGAATGCGGTAGACGTCCTCTAATGTAATGGTCCACTCACCACGGACCCCTGGCAATCGGAAAGTGTTCCGATCTGCATCCCAGTATGAGAATAAGTCACAGAGTATGTGACTAGACGGAGCAACGTGAGGCACACGCGATATCCGCAATATGCCGGCCCTCTGCAATGTGTCCTCCTCATCTGCTGAAAGGGCATCCAATACCCCGGGCAGCCAGTCACACTCTCTCTCCCGGCTCCATCTAATATACTCCTCCTTCGCCTGCGTACACCCAAAAACACACAAAACAGAGTAAGTTAGTATCTAAACGATATCGGGAGAATCGCAAAAACATACAGAAATGCAAGAAAATATAAGTATAAGTCTCCAAAACAAGCTCTGTTGCATTCTGTGCAAAACCGCCGCCCTGAGCAGGGGGGCGGTTTTGTAACCGCCGCCTTAAAGGCGGCGGTCTCGTAACCGCCGCCCTGATCAGGGCGGCGGTCATGTAACCGCCGCCCTGGCCAGGGCGGCGGTCGCGGTCCGAAAACCCGCGCGGGTTTTTAACCCTAAAAAGTCCAAAAAACGCAAAAAACGACCGTTTTAGCTAAAAACAAAGCCTACCCAGTAGGCGCCCCCCCTAGACGGACCTTTTAAACCTAACATTTTCAAAAATGACCCCCCCATTACAACAAATTTAGCATTTTAAAATTGAAGAGGGAAAAGCACAAAATTGAAGAAAAACCAACCTGTGATCTCGCGGGGTGGCGTTCCGCACGTGGAGGCATGATCACTATCTCGCTGTGGACGTTTTGACGCTACTCGCGTGAGAAACCGTTACCGTGGGCCCCAGAGCTCAAAATCTATCAAATCGACTCGCGCAAATGAATAGGAAAATGGGCCCACTTTCATATATATATCCTTCTGTTTCGTTTTAAAATGGCTTTTTCGCAGGTTCGGAGCGCTGACGGAGGTAAGTTTCTATCCTCGCACTAATGGTACGTCCTCTTCCCCTATTGTTTTAGCGTTTATTTTCCAAATTATTGTATCTATCTGCACTTGAGTTCTCTTTTCATTTTGCAGGTGGCGGGAATTTTGGATGGCGTCATTTCGACACACGGACGTGTAAGGTATAACTTCTAACTTCCCATTTCGGGACTGCCATACTCGGACCCACCGTTTTATGCCTCTTCATGGCTAAAACGCTTCTCCGAGGGGGCAATATGTACGTACCCAAAATTGTAAGGTACTGTACTGCGGAACGGTGTAATAAGTGCCCCAATGATGATACAGGTCTCTTCGCAAGGTGTTCGGGATCCAGAGAAGCTTTACAGATATGCGTTAACATCCCGCATGCCCCGCTTAGCCCCCGCGTGCTTTGTTTTCCCTATTTTTCCCTCTTTTCTTGGCTTTTTGGTCTTCAGTGACGAAACCGCCGCCCTGAAGGGCCCTGAACAGGGGCGGTCCTGTAACCGCCGCCCTGAGCAGGGCGGCGGTCCGTTTTCCAGAACGCTCTTTTGACGCGACCCGCGTGAAATATCACGACTCACCAGCTTTTCTTGCCGACTTGAGCATGCATTAATGTTTTTGGTCCCCTGGAATAGTGTTTTTCTTTTGTTTAATGTTTAGGAGTTCAGTTTGGATTTGATTTTTGGATGTTTGGATTCCTATAAATGCATGGTTTGTGCACATGCAAATGGCCTCTGAATTTTGCTCCAAAGTTTGCTTTTGAATTTCTTGTTACAGCAGTTTTAGTTTTCCTTTGCTTAGGATTCTTAGTTTTCTCATTGAGTGCTTTGGTTAGTATTGTGTTGCAGCTGGTAAGCCACATATCCAACTTGTGCAAGTGCAAACATTATTTGGGCCACCATTTTCACTCCAACTTTCATGTTTTCAGTGCTGTGGTCCTTTTAGTTTGCTTAGGATTGGTAGCATAGTTTGTTGCAGGTTTGTTTTAGCTTTGTGTTGCTGTTGGTAAGCCACAGATCCAACTTGTGCAAACAGTATTATTGTTTTGGAGTAGAATAGTCTAGGCAGCCATTAAAGTTGCAGGTTTTGCTCTTCATACAGACTAGTTTCAGGTTCTGGACGCTTTTGTTGCATGATTTGCAGTAGACCCCGCTAGGAATTGCATAGGCCAAGCTCTGTACTCTTGCGCTATCCCTCTCCTATCCGCATTCTATTCTGTCTGCATTCTGAAGGCTGTCCATTGATCCAAATATCTATTCCTGTTGATGCAAGCATTCCACGCTTTTCTGGATTCACGTGAGCACAAAGAACGAAGAGATCATACTGAGGGGACAAGAACACACACACCGTCGGATTCGCCACTGTTCTGCGAAATCCAGGTTCCATCTTTCAAAGTTTTAGTTAGAACTTATCAAATAAAGTAGTTAATCACTTTATTTCAGTTATTTCCATTCTCGATATTGCCAGGGAGGTTGTGGGGATTGATAGTTTCTGAGAAACTATGATTCATTCCTCACTTCTGAGGTAGGATCGAGAATCTTGCAGATAGATTAGTTATTTCGTTGTTTAGAATAGATATACGAAATCGCACAGACAAATAGCTACACTCGGCTATTTTGTTTGTTTTACGTTGTTAGTTTAGTTGTCAATTCTAAATATTTTTAAATAGCTGCTTTCTTATAAATTGCCAGAAAATACAAAAAGAAATTATATATGCTAGAAGTGCACTTAGATTTTACTTTATTATAGTTTGTTTCATTACTGCTTTTGCATGACAATTACGGGACCTAGGGAGCCCAGGGAATACATTTTCGAGCCAATTGTGCCCCAGCCCAATACCGTAGTGGTAATAACTGACATTGACCAAAACCTTAGGATACAAGTCTTCCAAACAACAACAGACTTCCAACAGATCAGGACACAGTTGAGAGGGTTAAACATCGAAGACGACCAAGCATATCTGTTTTGGTCAAATCAGCCAAACTACAGATTACCCTAGAAAATACCCACATGACTGTAGAAGGGCTCGAAAGAGAACAAACATTCGGGTGTGATCCTTTAGTTCCACAGCCAGACGCTGGAGACACCCTAGTAGATATAGATACCAGCTTAAGAATCCAAGTTGCGATAACGCCTGTAAGGTATTCTGAGAAGATCGCACAACTGTTGGTTCTAAACATAGAAGCTGAAAAAGCTTACGACTACTGGATACTAGGAATCAGAACTTGATCTCCCGTATGACCATAACGGGACCGCAACAACCAAGAGTCTATGGTTGTGATCCACAGATCCCACAGCCTAACGAATCCATAAGAGAATTAGACATAGACACTGGCCTACGTAAATTAGTATTTCAGTCTACTCCGATTCCACCTCTCATCATTCAACAGTTATCCCTACTAGACACAATAGCCAACGAAGCTAGAGAATTTTGGACTAGGCCAGAGAATCGTCCATAGAGTTGACTATATTCACCATATGACCCTATCAGGAGAAATACACGAAACCATCCCGGGTCATTTTCCACGCATCCCACAACCCATAGATCGAATCACGCCAGAGCTCGATATTGATTGGAGCCTTCGAGCAGTCATCCTCGCTGATCGATCTATCACACCAGTCCAAGTTAGAAGGGCCTTCTTTGCCTTAGATTCGCAAATACCATTAGTGCGTGTCGAAGACATTAGACTGCCTAACTAGTTTGCCTGCACATTCTACCCACACCGGCTGTCTCGGCACGACCTCGGGAGGTCGGGTACGCAGAAGAGTTACTTGTTGATTCTCAAGCTCACACTATTGTATTTCAACATTCATGCTACTTCCTTGAACTTACCCCAAAAGTCTTAAGTGAAATCATCTCATCATCATTCACCCTGTTATTAACCCTATCCCTTATTTCTACTATCACAGGAAGGAGAATGTGATAGCCAAATTTGAGGGGGATTACCTATACCCTTAACTGAGTCAGGCCTAAAGATCTTATTATTGTCAAGACCATGCAGCATTTTTGGATACAAGACAAGCTACACGATACAACAAGGGGCAAATTTACAAGAAACCAAATTTAGGTCTTACGACACCCTATGCCCCGTATCTCGTCTCATAAACCAACCCTAACCTCACCACCTAAACCTTACACACTTAATTATTTATTAATTACCTTATAATTAATAAATCCACATCTCCAACCCTGCCACCTCACCTCGCCACCTCATCATGACCTAGCCCTAACCCTAAACTAACCTAATTAAGACCTAGAACTTGGTCTAGACCCACACCCATGACTCATTACCCCTCACCCGCACCAAAATGAACCTAATAATGACTTGACCAAGCCCACAACTGACCCCTCAGAAGAAAAGGAGGGAAAGTTAGCTATTTTACTAAAAATAGCCAACTTTTTACCTAACTGACATCGGTCCCTATGCGACCGGCGTCGGTTAGGTAGAATGCCATCAGTTCCCTATAAATGACCTCCCCCCAACCAAAAGAAAGGATCCGAATTCATTTGCAAGATTTAGGGAACAAGTGACAGAGAGTGAAGAGATAAGAAGTTGCAGAGAGAAGTGACATTGAGCCCAAGACTGTAACTGAGCAACCAGATCATGGTGACACTCATCCAAACATTGGGAGAGTTACGAGGATAGCTTCATCAATGCACTTTCTGATTGTCAGATCATCCCAACTAAGCCTTGCCTTTGCCATGTGACATCCCTTGGACCTACAGTTCCTTCATCAGGAAACTAGTAAGTAGTATTTTATTACTTTGTATGTTTCAAGATGGCACTACTTTGTGAACTTTTGATTCATAGTGATTAGAAGCCCACTCCTAGATCTACTACCCGGTAGCACCCTACACCTAACCTTCATTTGTCCCCTCTATATTGCTCCAGAGACAAATTTCTCACTCTCTGAGTCTTCTCTATCACCCTACTACTCCCCTCAAGTCATCTACCAACCTTCTAAACCTCATAACCACCTTACAACCAACCTCCAGTTTGAAAGCCCCTAAATCACTGTCCCCTACCGATATCGGTTATTCCTACCGGTACTCGGTTTTATAACCACGGTCGGTTATCAAGTGACCGGCATCGGTCACTGTGACTTATACCAAAAACCAACCTTCCACCTATTTTACCTCCAAACATTATCTCATATCCAACATTGTATTTCTATCCCTGTAAATTGATTTGAACGTATCAATAACCAGTGACCAAACAATCAACATGCATAATTTTTTATTATTAGTAGTTTAGTTCTCTAGATGCTTCTTTAACGAGGTACCTAAATCGTGATTTCGCAATAGCTTCTTTATTATCATTTACATTAATTCATATTAAAAGGGAACTGACCACCTTCGAAAGAAAGTCTAATATTTCCTGGGCCCAAGGCAGTTCCCTCACTTATTGTTTAACGAAAATCTGGTGGTCTTGCATTCTTATTTATAGGTAGTCCTTCCCAAACAAAAAGGAGCTCTTCACAATCAGTCTGATCTCTCTACGGTATGCACACACCTTCCCAACACTCAACAGGTATTCCTCCTAGCCCTAACCATTATCTGTTTCTCAAGAGAATGAAAAGATAGAAATAAATCTATTATGGAACAAAAAATTTCTGTACGAAACATACTAATGCATGTTCATGGTAATATTGATGTTGCTCATTGGGATCTAGCTGTACCTTGTTTCGTGGTGTTTTTCATGTGATCTTTCTCATTGGTGAGGTCTGCAGGATCATCTTGCATTGGTCTCCAGCTCGAGTCTCACCTCCTGCACAAGCTCATGTTTTGGTTGAATTGTGAACCATTGGGAGCTCCCGTCTCACTGAGCATTTCCTGGAGCTTGCACTCGACCTTGCCTTGTTCTTTGTTCAACTCAACATAAAATTTAGTTTGTGAATCCTCATTTGTTCCTGTCAACTATTGACAGCACATCCCTCTACAACTAAATTTTGTTTGATAGGGATCCTCATTTATAGCTTGACAAGTGGTCTTAAACTAATCATCTATTACTCTCTGACTTGTGTCTGTTTTTCTGCAACCTCTGGTCTACCTAGCCTACATGTTTGGAATTTACTCAGCATCAGTCTACTCTAAGCACCTTAGCTATCGAACCTAGTTAGGGACAGGCATATAGGCTCTCAACCCAAGGTTAATGTAGTAGGTGAGATCCTAGTTGGTCATTAGCTATCATCTTTCAACTCCAGGTGACTACCTTGACTACAGTGGTTCTCAGCTCCATGCAACACTCAAGGTTCACCTGCCACTTTGACTCATGTGGAATGTTGTAAAACCAACTCAACTTGGTCAACTTGACCTAGCTTCCTACCTTGTAGACTTTGTGCATTATTGCACTTAAATCATCTCGGAATTGGTTAGTATCATAAGTTTTTAAGGTTAATAACACTAATCTTGGCATTGTAACTAATTTTTTGGGTGTATTTTTTGTTTGTTTTATTATCCTTTCTTCGAGTGTCGAAGATGGAGGGTGAGGTCTGGGGTTAGCAGGAGGCTAATCCCCCCTCACAATTAAAACAAACCTTATCTAAAATTTGGTTCCATTTCCAATGAGCATACATGTGACACCCTTTTCATGTGTTTAGGGAACCCTTTTAATCTATTTACAGGGCTTATTGGTGTTTTCCATCAGGTGTGAGAATCATTTTTTGCTTTAACTTTTTACTCGTTGCTTGGTTTTGAGCACTTCTTTAGTCAAAGTTGCATGTTTTTTCACACACTAGATGATGGGATTATCAGTTTTTGTAAATGCACTATTTTATAAAGTGCCACATTCTGGGGGGTGTCATTGTATTGCTTGTATCGGCTCATTTCGAATCATCTTGAGCATTGTTCTATCCCTTTTATTGCTTGTGGACTTGTGAGAGCATCCGCCACAGTCTTACAAGAAAGGGATTATTTCATGTGATGTGAGATGACTATTTCTCACAAGGCCTTCTCTTCCCCTTCTTGTTTTCACTCATTCTTGTGCTTGCTTATGGTGTCGAACTGTTGTGCCCAACAAACCTTGATTGTTGTCTCCACTCTTGCATGTTATTACACTGATTGCAAGGTGAGTGACAGACTGGTTCTCGGCACACAGTCACATCTGATTGTAATCAATGCACTAAACTATAAAGTTCCAAACTTAGGGGGGTGTGATATTATTTTGGGGTGGTTGTTTCCTTTCTCTCTCCTTCCTTCTTCCTTCGTTGGTTCTATCTCTTCATTATGGATATCTCTAAAGTACTGGTGCTCACACCTTTTAATTTCTTGAATGGAGATCTAAAATTATATTGGTTTTACAAAGTAAAGGGTTATACCATGTCACCATGGGGTTAGAGACTGAACCTGATGATGAACCCAAACGATCTAAATGGTTCAACCGCTGTGATAAAGCCTTAGTTCTTCTTTGTATGTATGTCTCTTCCAACTTTCTCTTCCACATCAAAACTTCCTCAACACCTGATGGAGCATGGAAAACACTTAATAGGATGTTTGGGAAGAAATATGACATGGGAGTGCATGAGTTGGAGAATGAACTACTAGGGTTAAATCCTAGTGACTTTGAAAACCTGCAGGCCTTCTTCTTCAAAGTTTGTCCACACTAGACAGCTTCTAAAGGAATGTAAAGTGGAGAAGAAATACTCTCAATTGATCTTGTCGATTCTTTCTAAGTTAGGTCTTGAATACTCTGTCTTCATTTCAACTTTCCATGCCATAAAAGCTGCCTTGGGTAGTGCTTGGAAAATGCCCTCATTTGACAGTTTTTCATCCCAACTCATTCGAGAACAGGACAAACTCATTCAAATGGGGACTCTAAAATCCAAGTCACATGCCCTTGTGGCAAATAAGGGAAAGAAAAATGAAAAGAAGAAAGAAACAAAGGACCAACCTAAGAAAGAAACCAAGACCAACCAACCCCTAGCTAAGCCCAACACTAACACTTTGACTTCTGAGCCTAAAGTGAAGAAGGAAAAGTGTAAATGCTCCTATTGTAAGTATCTTGGCCACGAAGAGCATCAATGTTTTCAGAAACAAATTGATCACTTAACTCAATTTCTTGAGAAGAATAAAATAAGTGTTCCTGAATCTGTCAAAAAAAATGCTCAGAAGGGTGAGTCTTCTAAAGCAAAGGAGTCTAAAAATGAAAAGAAGAAAGGTAAGGCCCTCGTAGCTAGATCAGCTCCATCATCAACTTGGATTATCGATTCTGGTGCCTCGCACCACATGGCTTCTTCAGAGGTTGAATTCTCTAGCATTGAACCATGTGGCATGTCCCAAATCACATTGGGTGATGACACTCATGTGTCGGTTTCTGGTAGTGGATCGGTAGAGATAGAAGGTGGAACATTTAACCAAGTGTTGAGTGTTCCCAATCTCTCTACCAATCTCCTATCGGTTTACCAAATCACCCACCTTGGTGAAGGAATGTGAGTGGAATTTGGTCCTAACTCAGTGATCATTCATGAGCTTAACTGTGGCAGAGGGAAAGGTGGATCACCGTTCACGGTTGTATACCTTTTCCCACTTCTCTTTTGATTTGACGCCCAATGCCTTGCTCACTCATGCAAATGAGGTTAGTAAGCTATGGCATGAGCATTTTGGGCATCTAAATTATCATTACCTTGAACAATTGAGCCAAAATGAAATGGTCAATGGGTTACCCTGAGTTAAGTTTTCTAAAGGTCTTTGTGAGGGTTGCACCCTCAGAAAGCACCCTGAAAAAAACTTTGATAAGGGAAAATCCTTGAGAGCTACTTGTCCCTTGGATCTTGTTCATAGTGATGTTTTTGGCCCCTTTCCATCTCCTTCTTTCACTAGAGCTCTATATATACTAACCTTCATTGATGACTTTTCATGTTATACTTGGGTATATTTTCTTAAGCTTAAGTCTGAAGTCTTTGAGAATTTTCAAAACTTTAAGGCTCTTGCTGAGAAACAAGCAGAACATGGTCTATCAAGGTTCTTCAAACTGACAATGGAGGTGAGTATGTGAAAAATAGGTTTGACGATTTCTACACTTCTAAGGGGATTGCTTTGCAGTGTACAGTTTCTTATAGCCCTTCCAAAATGGAGTTGTAGAAAGAAATAACTAAACTCTAAAGGAGATGGCTACTTGTATGGTTCACTCGAAGTCCCTTCCTCCATAGTATTGGGATGAAGCAGTGAATTTTGCTTGTTACATTCAGAATCATGTTCCACACAAGGTAGTAAGAGGGATGACACCCTTTGAAGCCTGGTTTGGACACAAGCCTGATGTTGAGCACTTTCGAGTCTTCGGATCCAAGGCTATGGCTTGGATTCCCAAGAAGAAATGTAAGGCATTGGATCCACAATCCAAACCTTGTATCTTTGTTGGGTATCCTGATGGCGTGAAGGGATATCGATTGTTGAACCCTACTACCCATGAGCTCTATATTGAAGAGGAGTGTGAAGTTTGATGAGTCATCCTTGACTTTTACTTCCACTGAGGTTCTTTTGCCCACTGATTCAGATTTTGACTCATCAGATGATGATGTTGTTGAGTGAGTTCCTCCTCTCCCTACTCCTCCCAATCCTCAAACTTTTGAGTCTTCTGATTCTGACAGTAGTGATGATGAGGAATATGTCCCTTCTCACTTGAGTGAAGAATATTTGACTCTGAGCTTGAACCTTCGGGACCTCTTTGGGTCAGGAAAAATTTACAGAGTGCTGGAGATTTAGTTGGAGATCCTTTAGATGAGAGACGTACTTGCTCAAGTTTCATTGGACCCCACTCCTTCTTCACCTCTGCTTCTGATCCACCATCTTTCCAGGAAGCTTATGGGATTCCTGAGTGGGATTCTGCTATGGATGAGGAGTATTCCTCACTCATAAAGAATGACACTTGGGATCTTACCCCTCTTCAGAAAGGAAGAAAAATCATTCGGTGTAGGTGGATATATCCGAACAAAATATGGACCCAATGGAGAAGTCGAGAAGTATAAAGCACAACTTATAGCTAAGGGTTTCTCCTAGGTAGCTAGCGTTGATTACTTAGAAAACCTTTTCTCTGGTTGTGAAGATGACTTCCATTCAACTGACCCTTTCTATCCTTACTCCTAATAGATGGGAAGTCCACCAGATGGATGTTAAGAGTGCCTTCCTTCATGGGGACCTAGAGGAAGAGATCTATATGGAACAACCTCCAGGTTATGTCCATGATCCATCCCTCATTTGCAAGTTAAAGAAGTCTCTCTACGGCCTTAAACAAGCCCCTCGGGCTTGGTATGCCAAGATGGACTCCTTTTTACTTGCATCAGGGTTCACTCGGTGTCACTCTGACCCAAATGTGTATATTCTATGGCAGGATGACTCCATGCTTATTCTTGTTCTCTATGTTGATGACTTGTTGATCATGGGTAGCTCTTCCTCTATCATTGATTATGTGAAGATCTCCTTGGCCAACAAGTTCTCCATGTCTGACTTAGGATTGCTTCATTACTTTCTTGGGATCCAGATTTCACAATCTGACTTGGGAATTATGATCTTGTAGCCTAAGTACTCTCTTGATTTGTTTTCTCAGTTTCACATGTCTGATTGCAAGTCCTCACCTACTTCCTTTTCTTTTTAGGGTCAAGTTGGTTTCTGATTGCTCTTCCCCCTTGGTTGATGGTACCCTTTATCGGTAGTTGGTGGGGAGATTGATCTACCTTACTCACACTCGGCCAGATCTATTGTATGTTGTTGGGATCATGTCCAGATTTATGCAGGAGCCTCATGAGCTGCATTTAAAAGTAGAGCAAAGTCAGATCCTTCACTATGTTCATGGCACTCACACCGATGGTATTCATTACTTAGGAGGGACTGAGATTGACTTGATTGGATTTACAGACTCAGATTGGGCCGGTGATCTAGATCATTGGAAGTCTACCTCAGGCTACAGTTTCACTCTTGGTTCAGGTCCTGTTAGTTGGTCTAGCAAGAAGTAGAATGCCATTTCCATATCATCAATAGAAGCAGAGTACAAAGGAGTAGTTAACGCTGCCACATAAGTTGTTTGGTTACAGGGTATCTTGATAGAGTTTGGCATCCACTTTCGGTGGCTACCATTATCTACTGTGACAACATGAGCACTATCTTGATTTGTAGAAATCCAGTTCAGCATCAATGGATGAAGCACATTGAGATTCACATGCACTTCATATGGGAGCTGATACATGAAAACATCATCAACATACAATATGTTCAGACAACTGATCAGGTTGCAGACATATTCACCAAGCCCTTCACTGAGGTGAAATTTCTTCACTTGCGGTCTCTTCTTGGGGTGAGGTCTGCTGCAGCCACCCATCTTCTTTGGGCTATATAGTCCTCCTTCTTCTCCTCTTCTTCTTTCTAGAAATATGTTGTTTGTATATGGGCACCTTATCAGGCCTTTAGTTTCTGAGCCCCATTGACACATCTTTCTTAGTTGTCTAGGGGAGTCTTTTTTTCTATTCTGGCTTACCATGACCTCTTCCTCAGCTTTGATGAAGGGGGGTGTTGGTGTGTGTGACATGCCTAGTCATCATCCACATCACCTGGTGAGTCATCTCACCTTGCGAGAGTCATAGGTCTTAGGAATTCAAATGACAAGTGTCAGATTCTGTCATAGAATCTGTCATTGTCATTTGTGTCAGTGCATCATAGGAGTTACATTCCTTATTTATAATTGTAACTCCTCCTTTAGTGGCATCATATGTGTCAGTCACATCATATGCGTCAATGGTGTCATTGAGGTTCTTTCCTTGTTTAGGCATGGGGGTTACACAACACCCCTATTTGTACTTCCTTTTTTCGATCTATGAGGATGAGCAGACATGTTTTCTTATTTGCATATTCTTTCCATTGTTTGAATCTTACTTATTGCATGTTGGATCTTGATGTTACCATCAGAGTGCAACTTCATTGTGGTGCAAATGATAAGTGGGTGAACAAGATTCTTGGAAAAAGGGTAAAATGTTGCTTCTTGAGATCCTTTCATTGTTTCAAGTACATGAGTGCAATGACTAAAGAAAGTAGGAATGACTAGAGAAGATATTGAAAAAGAAAAGGAGCATTGGGACCAGGTGTTTCCACTGGTCATTGAGATGGGAAAAGTCAACTCTCCACTACTGGTGAGCAAGGGGGTATTCAATTCAACATCTGAAGACTTATCTCAAGTTTGGGCAAGAAATTTAGTTGCTCGTTATGAAATGATAAACTATGCTCTTGGTGAATTGGATTCATATGAGGAACACATTTCAAATATGCAAGAGGATGTCAATGTTGAGATACAAAAACTTGGAGTGCCAGCAGTGGGTGAGAACACTTCGGCAGATGATCTGTTGAAGCCATTTGAATATCTTGTCAAGGAGGCTAGAGATCCATTTTCATTCAATGAAGACACACTAGAGTCTTTGGATGAGATAAGTGACATCATATCAAACACAACAAAATAACATCAATCTTGGTTTATGGAATGCAAGAACATCAACTCTCTCTCTGAAAATTGGGTCAATTCTTTGAGCTTCGTGCACATTCCTCGGGCTGAGAAAGTTGCACCTGTAGTGACATTGATACAATAAAGAATTCAAAGGGATTGAGATCTCTCCAGAGGAACTTTCCAAGAGTCCATCATCAAAGGAATCTCCATCAATGGCTGTGGCATTTTCTTCATCTGAGTAGCTATCTTCTTTCCTTTCTCTCTTCCCCACCCCTTCCTCTCTTCTTTCACATTCTATTTCTTCATTAGGGGGTTGCACTTTTCATTTTCTTATTCACTTTTTTATTATTCTTATTAATGTGACTATAGTTGAAAATTGTAATAAGTTTCCCTCAATTAATAAAAAGGGGACTTAATTTCTTTCCTAGGAATGCAAAGAGTCACAAGTTGTAAAAGACAAGTGAAAAGACATGTGGGGGTAGGTGAAGAGTCTCTTTTGAAAACTATATATTGTAGTGACTTCCTCACTTCAAGGGGTTGTCAATTTTGTGATTTCATGAGTAGATAGCTACCAAGAATAAGAAAAAGATAGCATTTTATTCTATTTCCCTTTCTATATGTTTCCTCTCTCTCTCATTTACAACTTTGTAAACATGTCAATCAAGAAAGGTGTTTCAACTTTTCTGGATGAATGAATGAATGAGATTTTATGCTCATAGTTTATTTTGTCTTGATATAATTAGTAATTTTTTTCTTTCCAATTGTGTGTTGATAATATTTGGTTAATAATTGTAAGAATCTGATTTATCCTACTTTAAATATTAACTCTCAGTCTCATTTTCTCACCCCCATAATTTCACATTCCTTGCACATTCCTCCCTTGCACAAAATTGCAAGCATTTTCTGTAGGTGCAGTGGAGTGTGCGTGTTGGATCCTCGGCCTATTGGCAAACCAAAGATTTGTTTTTATTTCACATACAATAAGGGAGCCTCCCCTTTTAAGCAAGAGGGACATAGTCCCAGAGCGTTGGTGAAAATCAACTAATTTGTCCTAGTGAAAATTATTTTACCAACAATTTTTGGTGCCCACCATGGGGTAGATTTTTCTATTCTGCACCCTTATATATTCCACAAAAATACAAAAAAATAGATATCTAAAAATCTAAAAAAATATGAAATTTTAAAATTCACCGAGCCTTATGTCTTCCACCAATGGCTATTCTTGGTAATCCCCTAGTCCTAAGACTTGAACTTCTTTTCCATACCTAAGAAGACATTGCATCAGACTTGAGGGAGGATATTTGGCACAGTAGAGTAAACTTTTTCCATTACCACATTGCCACAAGAGTTCTAGATTCTAAAGAAGAATGTGCCGAACCTTTGGAAAGAGCAAGACAAATTCAAAATCATCAGAGAAGAGACTAAAATAACTTTTTTTGAATTTTACATTCAAGCTAGAACAGAAAGATGATATACAAGATCCTCAAGAGCTAGTGGTGTAACTGATCCTAACTTTGAAGAATAGTTACAAGCTGATTTCTAACTTCCTATCAACCAAATTGCAAGGAGAATAGGTCAGAAGTACTTCCCAAGAATTTGATCCTACCTTGTCTCTTGAGTACCATGTTGATGGAGTTACAGTTGAACCATTGAACTACAATTCCTCCACAAGAGGAAGTTACTGAAGAAGTTCTTGAAAGAGTCAAAGAATTTCTTGAAAAAGAAGAAGAAGAAGAAGAAGAAGAGTAACTACTAATGGCTCAAAAATCACCATTTCCCTAGGGGAAAAAATAAGTTCCATTATCATCTAGCTCCCACCTCTACATGATTCACCTAAAGGGTCAAGAAAACATTTCCTAGATTATTTTTTGATGGAAAGAAGCATCTAGATGACCACATTGCATCCTTCATTACTGCTTGTGGAGTGCTAGGAGTTGGCTATGAGGATGTATCAGTCGGGATATTTTTAGAATCTTTGCAAGATGCTGCAACGGATTGGTTCTATCACATGCCAAGTAGGTTTGTAACTATTTGGAATGATATGAAGACCAAGTTTGAAACTAGATTCAAACCTGTAGAAGAGAAACTCATGCACTTTTGGCCCAATGGTCTCAACTGAAGAAATAACCCTTTGAACCAATGAGGGAGTTTGTGGAAAAGTTCAATAGAATGCTCTACAAGATCCCTGCATTTTCTTGACCTACAAAAGACAACAAACTAAGATTCTTCACAAATTCTCAACTTCCGAAGGTAAGTTTTATGCTGAGAAGAAATCAACCAGCTGATTTGGATGAGGCAAAAAAGCTTGTGATTGAAGTAGAAGATGATCTGATCATGTCTGGAAAGATAAAAAAAAAGGTCCAATAAGGAGAAAGGCAAAGTTCAAATGCAGGTACCACAGATTCACTAGTTCAAAAGTTGGAAAATGATGTCTTGTCTCTCAAGAAACAGTTGTCCCAAGATTCTATAAATAGAGATGCTCCCAAGAAGAAATTTCCAAATAGAAAAAGGATTGGTCCACCTCCCCACATACTTGCTCTTGAGGCACCTCCAATAAATGCAACCTGTGATGCTGAGGAAGAAGAAGATGAAATTGAAGAACTAGAAGAAGAGAATGAGGATGGTAATGTTCTTGAAATTGAAGAAGTAGATGATGATGCATGAGTAAATTTTATTGAGTATTTCTTAGAAGAGGATGATAATGATGAATATGCAATTCAATAATTCTCATGTGTCCAGTATTCACACGTTCTCAATCTCAAAAGGGAGTTTCTTCCTCCTCTTTGCTATGAAAAATAAGAAGAAAGATGATCCTCGGGTGGAGAATCTACAAAACAAGATAATTAAGAAAAGATCCCCACTCCCACCTTCTATGAAACCTTTGACAGAAAAACTAGACCTAGTAGAGACAAGAAAAATCTTCCATTCCAAGTAAGTCCTATAGTACTTCTCCTAGCTCTAATTTTGTATCTAAGACCAATCTTGCAAAACTTTCAAATGCTCATTCAAAATCAGCCACTACTTCATAGCCAGTCACTCTATCTACTAAAACTACCCAAAATTCCAAAGTAGTACCTCCTCCACCTTGCAAACATCTGATTGTCCTAGGAATATCAAGCTCATCCACTTTCACTCCGTTTGATATCATTGAGCATGTGAAAAAAATTAAAGTTCATATTTCTAAATTTAAATTTTTACAAACACATCCAGAGCAATTTGAAAGGCTCATCAGCTACATCAAGAGTGGTAACCCAAATCCCAATGCTGTAAATTCCAATTCCAAAGGGTTACTACCAACACCACCCACTCCTCCAACACAAAACATGTTTTCCCTAAGTGCATCCAAAACCAACAAAGTAGAACTATTTTATCTTTCCCTCCAGATCAAGGGCCACCAATTGAAAAATTGCATAATAGACTCAGGTGCTTTTGATAATGTAATGCTAATAAAGTTTCTAATTCCCTAGGACTCACCTTGACATGAGAACTGGATCTTTTTATTCTATGGAGTCTAAAGAAGTTCCACTAGTAGGGAGAATCAAAGATGCTCAAGTGGCCCTTGCAGACTTTCTAGACAAGAAGGTTTTGTTGACTATTTTGGTAGTAGACATTCCAACATTCTTTGGCATGTTGTTGAGTAGGAGTTTCTTGTAGAGATTTGGGTGGTGAGATACAAATGGATTGGTCCTCAAAAACCATTCTAGTGAAAGGAGACATGAAGAAGTTATTTACCATGAGAAAGATGAAGTACATTGTCCAAAACTTGGAGGATCCAAAGGTTGATATATTGTTTTAAGATAGTAGATTGGGTAACTACTACTTGATTTATGAAAGAGATGAGAATCTACCTTTCCTCACAGAAGGTGAAGAAGACCAGTTATGGAAAATGGAATTTGATGGAATCCATTCTAGTGTAGGATCTAGATCTAGAGTTTCTCTAACTTCTCCTTCAAGTGAGTTACTCCCATTTTCTTAAAAATTACAATTTTATAACACCAATAATACAACAGAGTATGAATCCCTTCTCCTAGGGATGGATGTTGTCTGAATCCATGGGTATCAAGAAGTTAAAATGTCTTGTAGATGTAGAGGTTATTATCAAATAAGTGAGGAATTAATATCAAGCTAAGAACCTGAGGCTCAAACATTATAGGAACTGAGTATGGGACTGAATTAAATATTTTGATGCTTTTTCTATTCAATTGATTCCCCATGAGAAAAATGATCAAATGTTGATTCTCTCATAGTTTCAACTTCCCTAATGACTCCACACCCATCCTTCAATAAGGAAAAAGTGACTATCAATATGGTGTTCAGGCCAAGTGTTATGGATAATGTAAATCATTGGCAGGTGTTCAATGATGACAGTCATCTTCTTTCCTTTTTGGAACAAAGAGATAACTTCAACAATATTTTCTATGAGGGAAGTGATGCTCCTAACCTTGAGTCTGTTGTAGATGAAGAAAAAGGAGAAATAGAATGAATTGATTAAGAAGGAGTCATCAGATTGAAGGGAAATAAGATTCCAAAGGGCCTTGTATCTCTTGAAGATTTTTTTGATAAACATGATAGATTTATCAAGGAGAAAGCTAAAGAATCCCCTCGGTGCACTCCTGAATTTGAGAAGGAGAATATTGGTACCCCTAAATAACCAAAAATGGTAAATATTGGTAAGTGTTGTTCACCTGAAGAGAAGAGAAGTTTCATCTCACTGTTAAGGAGATATTATGATGTTTTGGCATACTCTTATGATGATCTCAAGTCCTTCAAGCCTAAAGAGATGCATCATTCAATACCACTTAAGCCTGAAGCCAAGCCTTTCAAGGAAAAAGCAAGTAAAGCAACTCAATGGGTTGAGACTCTCAGTGTGATTGCATAACATGGAGCTTTTCCCAAGTGTGGGACCTTGCGAAATCAGGAAAGCTCTCCGGATGAAGGCCGGTTCCTATTCCTCTGTTCAGATGCACACATAAAAATGCAGAGGGTTTACTCAAAAACCTAATCTAACTTGCCAAGGAGACAGGGTAAGAAGATGCATAAAAATAAACCTAAACTAACAAAGGTGATGCACCGAGGAATGAAGAACACCTGTCTTGCCAATAAACACAAACCATTAAAATGCAATGCAAGATCATGCACAGATAACAAAATTTGCAGTGAAAGATCAGGAGGATGCAAATGAACACAGAGAGGGTTGAGAATCATCCACAGACATGCATTATTTTCTCCAAAGATTGATACAATACACTACAAAATGCCAAGAGGCAAAGTTGCATTACAGTTTTAGATGGGAGGTTTGAACTCCACAAATTCACCTGCCAAAGAGAAGAAGGGAGGGGCAAAACAAGAATGTCCAACCTTTAGAAAGAAGCCCCTCCTTACAATTTATAGGAAGAATGAGAGAGGGAAGAGAGAGGAAATCCAAATCTACCCCAACCACCTCTAGGTTGCATTTAATTCATCTCATTATGGTGGTAGGTGAGAACCCTAGCAAACCCAAAAAGTGGCGAACTGTATTTTTCATTTTTAAGAATTTTTTCTCACCCAATTAAAATATCCAGTGTAGTTGGATAGAGGACCTTGTAAGCTTTCCGAAAAGTCCAACCTTGCATGAATCTGAGCTCCCTGTGAAAAGTTATGGCCATCTGAATATCTGCGTCAGGGTCTGCTTCCTGTCAGCGCTAAAAATGTTGCAACCTCCTGAATGCACCTTGGCGCATCCATATTTGTGAAATCCTCTTACATGTTATGGCCATTACCATGTGAACTATACTCTTAAGTGCCAAGGCGCATCCATGTTCATGTGCTTACCTGTCATGTGCATCCATATTTGTGTCGACACTCACCTTTACCTGCGCCAAGGCAAAATTTGTTCGACACTCTACCTGTCACCATGCATCCATATTTCAGGTTTTCGCCCTTTACCTGCGCCTTGGCACATCCATCTTCATGTCGACATACTTCTTACATGTGCCAAGCTGCATCCATTTTGCATCGACATTTCTTCATGTCAACACGTGCCTGGGTCGCATCCAATATTTTTGATTATTTGCACAAGACCTTCTGTCGTGCACCTTTTACCTTGCCATGTCGCATCCATTTTTCATGTCGACACCTGTCATGCACCTTTACCTGCGCCATGGCGCGAATCCATTTTCATGTCGACACCTTATGTCGTGCGCCCTTTACCTGCGCCATTTTTGGCGCAAATCCTCAAACCTTCATGTCGACACCTTATTTCGTGTCAACCCTTTACCTGCGCCAAGGCGCATCCATTTTTCATGTCGACACCTTATGTCATGTGCCCTTTACCTGCACCAAGGGTGCATCCATTTTTTCATGTCGACACCTTCTGTCATGTGCACCCTTTACTGTGCACCAAGGCACAATTTTTTCATGTCGACACGTACAATAAATGTCGGGCTTTGAGTTTCTTTGATTTCCATATTCTTCTGTTTTGTCTATATCTACCCGAGGGGGAAGATATATACAACAATTTGGTGACTCAACGGGATCACCTGCCTGCTAGGTAGAAGATCAGTGGCCTTTTAGCAATCCATTGGGTATGGAGTCATAAGCAATAACCTGAAACCAACTTGATCTCTGATCCCGAGCCTGATACCGCAACTCCTTCTTCGAGAGCATGCTGAACTGTAGAAATTCAACCTGAGAGCAACAAAACCTGTGCCGAAGCACTTAGGGAAATTGAAACCTAACTACAACAAGACAATGTGCATACACACTTAGAGGAATTGAAATCTAGGCTAATATTTACAAGGGTAAACCTCTTCCTTTTAGTAGCAATGTTTAAGATAGATTCCGTTAACCGGAATCGGGAGTTCTTCTCCATCCAATGTAGACAATTGGAAGGCATTACTACTTTTACATCCCGTGACCATGTAGGGGCCACTCCAAATGGCATCAAACTTGGAATGCCTTCCTGGTTTTTCCCGATCTGCATCCCATTTCAGAACTAGGTCCCCTTCCTGGAAGGTCCTTGCTCTTGCCTTCTTATCAAACCATCTTTTTACTAAGGCCTGATCCTTTTCAATCATCAGAACTACATGTTCTCTTATTTCTTCCAATTCCATCAACTCTGCATACCTGGCCTCCATTGGTTCGAACTCAGACAACTCCAACTGCTTCATGAGCTCCAATGCTGGCAATTCTAATGATATAGGCAATACTGCCTCTTTCCCATAGACCAACTTGTAGGGAGAATTACCTGTAGATCTCTTTGGCGTTATCCTGTCAGCCCATAATGCTGATTTTAGCTTGGTATGCCATGTCCTTTGGTTTTCATCCAGAGTCCTTCTGATGATTCTTAGCAAATTCTTGTTTGTGGACTCTGCCTGTCCATTACCCTGCGGGTAATAATTTGAAGAGGTGCTCAAATAGATTCCATTCTTGACAGCCCATTCTGTAATCTTGGAACCTATGAATGCCAATGCATTGTCTGATATGATAGTGGCGGCACACCGAACCTGGTCACTATTCCTTCATAAAAGTCTAGTATGTTAGACTCATTTGCTTCTTTGAGTGCTACTGCTTCGGTCCACTTGGTGAAATAGTCTGTTGCTGTGAGAATCCACTTGTGGCCTTGGCTCAAGTTTGGGTTGATGACCCCAATGAAGTCCAATCCCCATTGCATAAATGGTTGGTCAACCAAAATTGGGTGCAATGGAAGTGCTGCTAGTCTTTCTTTTCCCGTGAAGAGTGCACATTTCTTGCACTTTCTTATCCATGTATAGCAGTCACTGAACACTGTGGGCCAATAATACCCTGCCTTCATTATCTTGAGAGCTGTTACTCATGGGGTGAAATGTCCTCCAGAATCTCCATCATGAAAATCTCGTAACACCCTCTCAATTTGACCTGTCCCAATGCACCTCAATAGAACTCCATTGATGTCTTTTTTAAACAAAACACCATCAACAAGCACATATGGAATGGCTTGTAATCTGAAGTATCTCCTTTTTTCTTTGCTCATTTCTGGAGGGCATAGGCCTGCCTGTAGGAAGTGTATCATATTCTGAGTCCAACAAGGAGTGGGCACATCATCATTTTCTTGTTCTTGACCATCCTGTAGTACCAAGACAGTCTCTTTTTCATCACCTGCTTCAACTTGCTGACTCAAAGCTAGCTTTTCACATAGTCCTTTTCCACGTACTAGCTTAGTGACCTTAATTTCGATGTCATATTCCATGACACGAGTGATCCATCCTGCACGTTTCTCATTCAGATCCTTGTTTAGAAGGAAGTCCTTGACTCCCGCATGAGAGACCAATAATTGGATCTTGTTGTTTGAGACTAGGTGCTTGAATTTCTTTAAGCTCCTGATCACTGCAAGGACATGATTTTCAATGAAAGAGTACCTAGTTTCGTATTCCTCCAAGCCTTGACTGAAGAAAGCAACTGGTTGTTCTAATCCTTCTTTGTTTTGTTGTACCAGGATTGCAGAAATTGTGTCTCCACCACCGAAGGCATATAACATGAAGTCCTTGGAGAAGTCTGGATTGACGAGAGTCGGAGCTTGAGATATAGCCTCTTTTATTGCCTCAAAACTTGCCTTGCCTTCAGATGTCCACTTAAATGTCATGCTCTTTTTCAACATTAGCGTTATTGGCTTTACGAGAGCTGCAAAGTTTGGAACAAACCTGCAGACAAAATTGATCCTTCCCAAGAAGCTTTGAAGAGCCTTCTTGTGACTTGGCAATGGCAACGCTCGAATTGCTTCAACTCTTTCTGGGTCAATCGTCAATCCCTCCTTTGAAACAATATGGCCTAGAAGTTTTCCTTCGTGAGCCAAGAATATGCATTTTTTGGGATTCAATGATACCCCAAATCTTCTACACCTCTGAAATACCTGCCTCAAATGAAAGAGGTGATCCACTACATTTTTGGAGAATACAGTGATGTCGTCAAGATATATCAGAACTATTTTATTGATCAACCCCTTGAATGCCATATCCATTGCCCTTTGGAAAGTGGCTCCAGCATTTGATAGCCCAAATGGCATCTTCTTGTAGGCATAGGTGCCCCATTTGGTGGTGAAAGCCATCTTGAACTGGTCATCTTCTTTCACCATTACCTGATTATACCCTGAGTAGCCATCTAGGAGAGAGAATCTCTCTGAACCAGATACCACTTGCAATATTTGTTCCATTGAAGGAAGTGGGTAATGGTCTTTGAGAGATGCCCTGTTGAGGTCTCGGAAGTCCACACACAACCTGATTTCTCCACTCTTCTTCCTGACCGGAACCAAGTTTGCAACCCAGCTTGAGTGCTTGATCGGGAATATAATGCTTGCCTCTATTAGCTTGTTTAACTCTTTCTTCATTAGAGGCTCAATGTGAGGGTTGACTGGTCTCTGCTTCTGCCTGATGGGCTTAGCATCTGGATCCAATTCTATGGTATGTTGTGCCAACTTCGGATTGAAACCTCTCAAGTCTTCATAGCTCCAAGCGAAGACATCTGGAAATTCTTGGCAAAGTTGTATGAAATCTGATTTCTCCTGCTCAGTGGCCACTTTACCAATTTGAAGTGTTTTGCCTTCCCCAACCGGAATTGGCTCTGAATCTTCTCTCTTGACCTGTATGTTAGCCTTTTCCTTACGGAACTGGTCGTTAGGGTTGAAGATAGACTCCAATGTTACTAAACCCTTGGGAAGCTTGTTTGTCTGCAGCTGCACTACTTGATCCCCATACTGCTGCTCTAATCTATCTTGATTCCTAGCTGAGAATTCAGCCTCTTCTTGTAAGAAATTGACGATCTGTTGATCGTTCTCAAACACCTGCCAGCTTGTGTTATTATCTGGAACTGCTGGCCTCACAATCACATGGATATGTGGTTGTGTTTTTTCCCTTCTGATGTTGTCAACCACATCAAACGTTGCTCCAACTGCTGCGAGCCTATCCGCGGCTTCATTTTTCTTCCTGGGTATGGACATGATGTTGAAAGCTTCAAAATCCTCAACGAGGTCCCACACCCTGTTCTTGTAGTTCTTCAGCAGGTCATTCTTTGTAGCATGTTGTCCCCTGACTTGATTGATGATTAGCTCACTATCCCCGAACACCTGCAAGTTCTTTATGCCCTTTTTCCTGGCCCAATGAAGTCCATGAATTAAGGCCTCATATTCAGCTGTGTTGTTTGAACAGGAAAACTGGAAACGGAAAGCTGAATAATATTTGATGCCTTGAGGTGAAACAAGCATAGCTCCTCCTCCTGCACCTTGCCTACTCCTTGATCCATCGAAAAATAACTGCCATACCTCATTGTCATCCTTATGGTCTGGTTTGGTGATGCTAGGAATAGGCTGGTTTTCTTCATGTATGCAATAGACTCCTAGCTCAGATTCTTCTATTTCTTGGTAGGGATCAAAAGCATGTACCTTGCTTGCCCATTCATCAAGAGTCAAATCTGGGATGCTTCCAACTTTGGTGTCAGCTTCATCTGTGCTTGGATAATCTTCTTGATCAAATGCTGAACAGTTGGCATTGATTTGGCTTGGAGTATGAGGCTCAATATGAAAGTTTGCAATTGGTTCAGATCTGATTGTGACCTTAGTACCATATCTTGTTCTGAACAACATGTGTGACCAGTCAGCAGATAAGTAGCCTCCAATTTTAGCTGTGAAATCCCTTGATAAGCATAGGGCAAAGAGTGGTGGCAAATCTATCACTGACACATCTTGCAAAATGGTAACGTTGGGGCATGCATGCAAGGTAAGATTCAAACCTTTAATCACTCCCACCATTGCTACTGCTGTCCCATCCAATTGCACTACCCCCTTTGATATGACTTCATATTGGAGACCCAGCTGATCAGCTATTTGCTTGGGCATGACAGAACTACTTGCCCCAGAATCAATCATGCAATTGTGTACTAGTTTATCCCCAATGATTAATGAAACATAGAATGGAGGGGGTTTCAAAACTTTACCTTGTTGTCCTCCATGATTCCCTTCAGGCTGAGCAGCATTTGTGAGGACATTCTCTTGCATATGGACCTGCTGGTTTGAAGTTGACCAATTCTTCATGGCAGCTTGTAGAAGATCTCTTTGGCCTGGGATGGATAAAGATTCCCACATTGATATATTCACATTTGTCTTCTTCATTTGATCAATGATGCTAAATGGGGATGAAACATCTCTTTGTTGTCCTTTAGGATGCACATTCCTTTCTTGTGCATGGGCAGCAACAACTGACATTTGAGTTGGTTTAGAAAGTGGTTTGGGCTGCCCTTGCATGTTTGGAACTGTATTTTGCTTACCAACACCTTGTGGAGTGATGGAAGGTTGTAGATCACTTGGAGCCAATGACTGCCCTTCACCAATATTCCTCTTCTTTGATCTTGTGTTAGCTGCTACACTCTGAGAAATTGTTTGATTCATGCCACAAAAATCCTCAGCTTGCCAATTCACAAGTGCGGTATCACTTGGAGCTGTGTTTTGTTGAGATGTCCCTTGTTGCTGATTTGTTTCTTGACTCACTTCACCCTCTATGCCAGTAGTTGTCACCATCAAGGCTTGGTTTAAAGCACCATTAAAGCACATAGATTGGTTGTGAGGTTCATTGCATGGGAAACACCAATCATACTCTTGAGCTATGTTGTTTTGCACTGGCACTAATGCTTTAGAAGCAGATGCAACATTGGGGTTATAGGGCTGAAATGGTCTATTAGTGGGAGGCCTTACTTGGCTTTGATTTTGATTTGCAGCCTGATTGGTGACCTATTGGGTTGGTATGGGGGCCTAGCCTGGTACTGCGCTTGAGGCTGATACGGTCTAGCACTTTGAGCTTGTTGTCTTTTGATAGTCACCAGCTCATTTCCAAGGTTCTGCAATTGTTTCATAACCTCTTGGAGTTCATTTGAAGCACTAGAGGATGAAGTAGAAGTTTCATTTGAACTTTGATTTCTAGGAGTGGGAATAGGAGCCAAAGTGGGTGCTTGACTAGTGCTTGGATTTTCTAAGTTTGGATACAAGGGCATGGGAGGCCTAGGAGCCAGCTTACCAGCTTGAATAAGACAGTTTTCAGCCCTAATGGCAATGCTATAAGTAGCAGGTAAGGTTGTGCCTCCCATAGATTGAATTAACATAGAAATATCAGAATTCAAAGCCTTAAGATAATATAGAAAAGCACCTTCAGCTGTTGGCCTAACGGCCACTGGAATCCTATCCCAAGACCTTTGAAATCTGAAGTTGAAGTCAGTCAGCTACTCATTGGGAGCTCTCTTGATAGTTGTCAATTGTTCTAGTAGAGACAAATTGTCTCCCTTTTCTCCAAACTGCTCATGGAGAACTATGCATAACTGATTCCAATTTTGGATAGAACCAGCTCCAAGGCTCCTAAACCATTGCAATGCCTTCCCTTTGAATGAAGATGCCAGTAATTTGACAGCAACATCCATTTCATTTATCTCATGGATTGCACAAATGTTAGCAATGTCTTTGACATGATCACCAGGAGTGGTATGATTTTCTCCAGTGAAAAATGGAATGTTCTTCAATGCTGCAATTGGAACTGGATTCTGTGCATTGAGGGCAAGTGGGCTGCTGCCAGTGAAATTGACAAAGGGATTCGGTGGTAGATGTGCCATTATGATTGGCCTAAGAACTCTGGTTGATGCGAGAAAAGGTCTACCAGGTGGAGGTGTAGACAAAGTCCGGTTAGGTGGAGATGGTGATCTTTGTGGTCTTCTTCCTCTCCTTCCTCTACCTGGTGATAGTTGCAAGTGAACAAATAGCCCCTCTTCTCGAGTATCAGACCTGGTTCGAATTCTTCTCATGTGCCTGGGCAACCTGTGCTGCTATACCACTGAATTCTATCCCTTCGGAGTCACCAGATGTGTTAGAAAGTGAGCCTCAAAAGGCTAGATTCTGCCAAGTTACACACCAAACCTGACAATATTAAAAAATAATTTAAAACTTTGAAGGACCCGAAAGATACAGTTCTTCAATTCAGTTATCGGGTATTGTTGTGCAGCTACTAATCCCCAAAAGGTATAGGCAAAACTCAGGTCATGCAAGGCAACTTACAAAACCTGAAATACACCGTGTCAGAACTTGGGACATGCTCAATACCTGGGAAAACCTGAAATACTAAAAACCATGAAATTTTGAAAGTCAAAATCTCAAAAATATAAGAATACCCTTTTGAAGATTATCCCCCGATCTATCAACTGGTGAAATTTTGACTTGTTTTGAGCAAGTTAAGCCCTTGAAAATCGATTTCAAAGTTCAGCCTGGAAGGTGAAAAATCTGAAATTGTAAAACCTGCAATTTTTTAGTCCAAATTTCTTGAAAATTCCTTCAAATCTTGTGGAATGACCTCTTTGTCCCATCGGGTGTGCCAAAATTTTTGTTGGTGAATCACAGCACCCCTGAATGTCTGCAACTCGATGGGTTGAGACTCTCAGTGTGATTGCATAACATGGAGCTTTTCCCAAGTGTGGGACCTTGTGAATCGAAAAGCTCTCCGGATGAAGGCCGGTTCCTATTCCTCTGTTCAGATGCACACATAAAAATGTAGAGGGTTTACTAAAAAACCTAATCTAACTTTCCAAGGAGACAGGGTAAGAAGATGCATAAAAATAAACCTAAACTAACAAAGGTGATGCACCGAGGAATGAAGAACACCTGTCTTGCCAATAAACACAAACCATTAAAATGCAATGCAAGATCATGCACAGATAACTAAAATTTGTAGTGAAAGATCAGGAGGATGCAAATGAACACAGAGAGGGTTGAGAATCATCCACAGACATGCATTATTTTCTCCAAAGATTGATACAATACACTACAAAATGCCAAGAGGCAAAGTTGCATTACAGTTTTAGATGGGAGGTTTGAACTCCACAAATTCACCTGCCAAAGAGAAGAAGGGAGGGGCAAAACAAGAATGTCCAACCTTTAGAAAGAAGCCCCTCCTTACAATTTATAGGAAGAATGAGAGAGGAAAGAGAGAGGAATTCCAAATCTACCCCAACCACCTCTAGGTTGCATTTAATTCATCTCATTATGGTGGTAGGTGAGAACCCTAGCAAACCCAAAAAGTGGTGAACTGTATTTTGCATTTTTAAGAATTTTTTCCCACCTAATTAAAGATATCCAGTCATAGTTGGAAAGAGGACCTCGTAAGCTTTCTGAAAATTCCAACCTTGCATGAATCCGAGCTCCCTGTGAAAAGTTATGGCCATCTGAATATCTGGGTCAGGGTCTGCTTCCTGTCAGCGCTCAAAATGTTGCGCCTCCTGAAGGTGCACCTTGGCACATCCATATTTGTGTCGACATCCTTCTTACCTGCGCCATAGGTGCATCCATATTTGTGTCGACATCCTCTGACTCATTTACTTGTGCCATAGGCACATCCATATTTGTGTCGACACCATTTACCTGCGCCATAGGCACATCCATATTTGTGTCGACATCCTCTGATTTACCTGTGCCATAGGCACATCCATATTTGTGTCGACACTCATTTACCTGCACCCTTTACCTGCACCTTGGCACATCCATATTTGTGTTGACATCTTCTTACCTACGCCATTTTATTCTTTTGTTTGTCTATATCTACCCGGTGGGGAGATATTTACAATAAGACCTTCACAACTCCATGGGGTATTTTTTCCTATAGCATAATTCCATTTGGTCTTATCAACGTTCGTGCAACTTTTCAATGGGCGATGCATCTTGCCTTCAAGGACCTCAAACACTACATTTTTTTCTATCTTGATGACCTCACGGTCTTTTCAAAGAGGGAAATGGATCACATAAAACATCTAGAACATGTACTCATTAGATGTTCATAGCATGGAATTTACCTCAATCATAAAAAGTGCTTCTTTGGTGTTACCGAAGGGAAACTCTTTGGACACATCATCAACAAGAAGGGGGAAATATTGATCTAGAGAGGATAAAGGCAATCCAATCATTTTCCTTTCCCTCAAGTAAGAAGGGAGTCCATTATTTATTTGGCAAGGTGAACTTTCTCTGTCATGTCGTACATATTTTTGTCAATCTGACTAAGCACGTCACCAATATGATGATGCCTCAAACAATTTTCAAGTTGAACAAAATAGTAAAAACATCATTTAATGCAATCAAAGAAGAAATAACAAAGGATCATATGCTGGTATGTCCCAAATTTGATAAATATTTCATTTTGTATTGTTATGCCTTAGAGAACATGCTTTCGGCCATCCTACTTCAGAAGCACGAAGAAGGCATTGAAGAACCTATTGATCTTATGAGATGTCCAATGAAGGACCATGAGTTAAGATACAATCACATGAAAAAAAATCTTATTCCATAGTCAAAGTAGTAAATAATTTCAGATTCTACTTCCTCAACTCCTACATCTTGGTGATGGTCCCAGGCTTTACAATCTTATCAATCATAACCAAACAAGATCTAGGATCCAAGAGAGACAATTGGGTGGATAGGATCCAAGATTATGAACTAGACATCTGACCTTCAAATCTTGTCAGAGGAAATGGACTATGCTGGCTAATGACTGAGAATGAATCCCTCTTTACTCAAGATGATACAAAGGAGTGTTTGTGTTGTGAATGTGTAAATAAATAATTTCCCCTACTATTTTTTGTAAATACCACCAATGACTGGTATTATGATATTTCATACTAACTCACTTACGGAGAGTGTCTGGATCATCTTGACTATAAGAAAAGGATAACTCAAGCTCAAGCTAGCCAAATGTCATCTGGGATCACCTGCTATACAAGAGAGGATTATATGGATGCTTCCTAAGATGTGTTGACAAAGAGAAACAAGAAATTTTTTTAAAATCATATCATGACCAGGCTTATGTTGGGAATTTATTTATGATGGTAAATGTGCACAAGATCCTCCATGGTAGATATTATTGGCCTATGTTGCTTGTAGATGCTCAACAATGGGTTTCTAAGTGCGAACCTTGTCAAAAGTTTGTTGGAAGACCACAACTTCCTACGATTCCTCTTCAACCAATAGTTATTGAAGAACCTTTCCAAAAATGGGGCCTTGATTTCATTGGAGTTCTCAATCCTCATTCAATCACAGGGCATGCCTATGTACTTGTGTTATATGAATACTTCACCAAATGGGTTGAGGTGATTTCGTTCAAACAATCCAATTCTAAAATGATATGTAACTTCATCAAAGAGAACATTATCATCCATTTTGGAATTCCTCGTAATATTTTATTTGATAATGCAACATAATTTTCTTGTATGGACTTAATCAAGTTCTATTATGGTTATGAAATATTTCTTTCACATGCATCAGACTACTACCCATAAGGGAATGGTCATGCCAAATCAAGTAACAAGAATATTTTAACCATTTTCCAAAATCTAGTTGATTAGAATAAGAGAAACTTGCATAAAAATCTCTATGATGCACTGTGGGAAGAAATAATCACCCCAAAAAAGGAAATCAATATGTCACCATTCTAATTTCTTTATGGGATCAATACCAAGATTCCAACAACTGTTGAATTTCTAGCCCTCCAATTGTTCAAATAAATTTAAGATGACCAATTTTTTTGTTCTCTTGATAAGATAATCTTGTATCTTGAAAAGTTTAATGAAGACATATTCAAGGTGGTTGATCGAATAAAGTAACATCAACTGAAAGTGAAGAAGTTATTTGATAAAAAATAAAAGGCAAGAGATTTCAAATATGGGGATTTTGTCTTATCATGGGACAAAAGGAGAGAACCAAAAGGAAGTCATGCAAAGTTTGATTCTGTGTGGTTAGGACCATTCCATATTTGAGAATCCTATGGAGAAAACACTTTCTACCTCTCATATTTGGATGACACATATTTGTAATTTCCTCGTAACAAGATATACTTGAAGTTGTATAAACATTGAAAGTAGGTTTTCCCCCGCATGTACCATAGGTGAATTTAGGATTTAATGTTTACCTTTCCCATTGTGTATTTTTTTCCTTTCTAATGTGGTGTGTTTCTCTTTCTTGTGTGTGTGCGTTCATTCATTCATTATATATGTTGCTTATAATGAGATTTTGTATAGCCTAATGGATAAGGAACTGGTCCATGGTATTGTGTGTTGAGATTCTAGATTTCATGTTTACCATGTAATAACTTCATTCGATCCATAACAATTCCCCAAGTGAGATCCAATTGTTTTCATTTGTTTTTGCAAGGTCAAAATTCAAGTTGAAAACATGACAACTTCACCCTAATGTCAAAAGAAAATTTTGAAGCCCCTCCTGAAGCATTATGTGGATCATTCTTCTTAATGTTTCATAACAATCCCATCCTTGAAAAACTTTATAATTTGATGAATAACCTTTCCAAGTTTTTAAACTGTGGTCTTGTGGTCATTTATTCCATTCAGTTAAATGTTGTCAAAAGATGAAATCTTTAGTAAGCCTAAAAAGGTTATTCTTTAGCCTTTACGGTAAATATGTGAATCCTCTAGGGTTTATAAAGAGGCCTTAAACCATATGAAGATGTTATTGAGGAGTTTTTAATGCAATGGAGCAGGTTTAGGAAGATTTATAAAAGTTTCAGATGTTTTAGGAAAAAAACGTTGAAAGTGGGGTTTGGAGCCTTAAGGAGCTTGCAGTGGAAAAAGGTACTTGAGCTTCAACGGTGGATTCTAGGATCTTTGACATGAGTTAATATGAAAAAATAATATAATTTTAAATATTAAATAATCCTCTATATTATGGAGCTTTCACATTCTTCACAAGACCCAAGCACTTCTCATGGCATCTCAATTTTAGTGTACTCACTTGGTGGTCCTGAATGTAAAATAAGTATTTTTTGGAGGAGGAAGAATAATGTATTGAAACCATCCCATTTATCTTGAAATGATCTTAGGAGTCAAAATTATATAAAACATTTCCTAAAAAGAGTTCCTAGAGCTCCAGGAAAATTGAATTCAAGTTTTTGGGAGTTAGTCATTTTTACAGTTGGGTGGGTGGTGCATTTTGGTGTCCTAAATGTCCCAAGGATATTGAGGATAGTGGGGAAACTTGGCATAAGAAAACTCACCCCACTCCTAAGTTTTATCTCTTGGACTCCTATATGACCATTTTTCTTCCCGACGAGTGTTAAGGGGTTGTGCATTGAAATTTGGCAAATTTTTTCTCCTCAACCTGTTAGTGCAAATTCACAGCACCCCCAAATGAGTTATGGATCTGATTTTCTAATGCAAATTCATTTGGTGTGATTTCACAACATTTATCTTTCCCAAAGTGTGGTACCTTTAAAAATGGGGAAAGCTCTCCAGAGAAGGTTGGTTCCTCTTCCTAAACTACCTGCCACAAGCTATTCCAGTGCAGGCAAGCTAATCTAACCTAATCTAACTTCCAAGGAGACAAGGAGAGGAAGAAAACAAGGAAAAAAAGAGCCTACACTAAAATAGTGATATACCAGAGAAGGAAAGTGTTGATTATCTATCAAAAATGCCATGGAACAAGAAGAGGTGAGAAATGGAAAGGATGGACAAGTTCATCATAGACCAAAGATGGATTTCACACAGAAAATGTTCCAAAACTCCATGAACACAGCTCCAAAATCTGCAATGAACATCGAAACATGCACAAATACCCTGTAATGAACAGAGGTAAGAAAAACACCAAAGAAAACGATCCAAGGATGGATAAATTCATCACAAAAACACATTTTTTTTATTGCTCATAATTTACACAATGCATCATTTCATGGGTAAGAGGAAAAAATTCCATTACAGAGTAGGGGAGGAGGTTTAAAATCCATTTTTGACCCTGGGGAAGAAAAGAAGGGAGAGGCAGAGAATAAGCATGAACAAAATTTTTCAAAATGAGCCAAAACTGGCTTTTATCACTCAAACAGAATGAAGGAAATGAGAAAACATGGGAAAATCAATTTTAAAACTCCAACCACTTATAAGATCCATTTAATTAGCCTAAAAAATGATGGGTTTCCATGAAAAATCCCATACTTCATCGTACATTGCTTCGCAGAGCAAGAAAGAGGCCCATACTTCATTAATTTTGGTGGTTGGGGTCGTTTTCTACAATTTTTTCATGCCAGAGACATTTTCCCATTTTTCTCCCGTAAAACTCCATCAAAATTTAAAATTGAATTTTCCATCATGTAGAAGATTTCAACAAATTTCCATTGATACCAAAAATCCGAGCTCTAGATCGAAAGATATGGCCTTCTGAAGATTTAGGGCAAACAGGGCAAAATTAGGGTAAAAATCAGGTTGGCGGGCCAAAACTTGAACTTTTTCCCTTTTCACAAAATCAGGAAATTTTTCCAAAAATCTCCGTGGCCCCACCACTCTGATGAAATGTGGCACTTTCTAATTGGTTCGCGGGGATGCAGTTCCATTTTTGCCTTTGCGCTTTTCACACTTTGGTGACAATTCCAAAATCCTCTCAATGCCCCAATCCCTGTCAATGAATGGACACATGGCACCTTTTGATTGGTTGGTGGGGATGCACTTCCATTTTTTCCTTTGACACATTTGGACCAAATGCCAAAACTAGAAATCCCTCCAATGCCTGCCGCTCCACCTTGACATGTGGCATCATTTCATTGGCTGCGGGCCTTAAGGAATTTCGTTTCCTTTATGGGCTCATAGGAGCATAAATGAATTTTGCACTTTTACCCCAAAAAGTGCTAAGTTCTCAATTTATTCCTCCACTCCGCGGGTCTGAGCCTCTTTGGCATAAAACTCTCCCAAGCTCCACGGCCCCACCTTAGGAAAATTTCCCCTCCAAACTCGTCGAGCCATAACTCAAAAAATACAAGGAGTTAGGAGGACTTCTTTACCTTTCTAGAAAGGGGAAGAAAAATACTATCTTATGAATCCATTTCTAGAATATTTTGAGTGATTTAAATGTGTGAAAATTTAATTTGAAGCACAAGGAAGGAAAGAATGAAGGCAAGTTAGCCAAAATAAGCAGGGGCTCATTTTGGATAACAATTTTGGTGACTTGGAGGGATCATCTGCCTGCTAGATGAATGATTAGTGGCCTTTTGAAGCATCCATTGGGCATGGAGTCAATCTTGATATCCAAATCTGATCTAAACTATGAAAATATGACCTTTAAGCCACTTGGAAACCCACTGAAACTTGGAGTTGATCTTCACCAAAAGCCACTGAATGCACTATGCATGAGCAACCAAAACAGCACCAAACAACTATGTACAAAATTGGAAATCATACATACCCCAAGTGGGATATATAGAGTGTGCACAAGAAATTCTTCTGCTGAAAACAAACCTACCTACATTACTCTAACCAAGAGCAAAGGGAGCTCAAACAAAACCTATAACTGGCAGGGAGAAATAACTTCCCTTCCTCAAAAATGGCAGCCATGCAACTGATTTAGCACTGAACATGGCTGGTTAGATGAGTGAAAAACTAACTACAAGATGATATTCCACCCAAATCACTAAAGTATCAACTAAAGACAAAACCAATACCTCTTTTAGTTGATCTGCATTTGGATTAAAGAGGTATGGCAGCTAATCCTTGGTGCTTTACATATCATCCTCATGCTTAGAAGCAAGCATGACTAGTTTTTCCTTCTCCCTTAGCTCCAATGAAGCCAAGTACTTGATTGGGAATGGTCTGATCCTTTGGATGTGCCCATTTCTATGAAATTCAACTCAAAAAATGGATTCTTCTTGTGGACCTTCTTGGGTTGATGGTGTGAGAGATATGATGACATCCTCCTGCGTTTTCTTTTCCTCCTCTGAAGAACATTGAAGATCAAGATCTTCCAATCTTGGTTCCAGAGGGCTGTAATGAAGTACAAGCTACTGTTCTCAAATGTTCTCCTCCATGGCAGTAGGCTCATATGTTTGGAAGATGGATGATGAAGGAGAAAACAATGGAAACTCAACTAGTTCTTCTCCATCAAAACAGTCCTCCAAATCAGACAAATACATTGCCTCATCGTTGTCCTATTGCAAGTGTTCAACCTCTTCCATGATGTCCTCTTGATATGCAATTTGATCACAATGCTTCTCCTCATCCTCAAACATGAAGTTTGAAAGATCAAACTCATCCTCAACGTTAGAGATTGAAGGATATGAAGTGGGAGGAAGAACTGAAGGTTCCTTTGTGGCTTGCTCCTCACTTGGAGTATTTGAAACTATATGGTCCTCCTCCATTATGGGGTCATTAACCAAAATAGGCCCATCAAATGAAATCAAGGAATCTTCAATGATGATTTCTTCATTGAGTGGCTTCAACTCTTATTTGATCTCTCCCATCTGCTCCTCTTCAATGGGACTTGGAGCTGATTTTCCCTCCTTTTCAACTAGTTGTGCAGCTTGGGTTAGATCAATATCTTCTTTAGGAAAAGTGCCATAAATAGAATTTTTATTCTTTTCCTCTTGTTCTTATTCTTCTTCTACCACAAACTTAGCCTCAAGCACCACTATTTATTCAACTCTAACCTCCTTCATTGGTTTGACCATCAAGGGAATCTTTGTAAACCCAAATTCGGTAGCCCAACTCTTCAGATTGTCTGTCATTTATTTTCTGTTGGGCTCCTCTTCTTGCTTTCCTCCTTGACTGGTTTCTTGGGTCTCTTCCCAACATGGACTTGGGAGAGCAAGAGGAGTGGCAGGTTGGGGTTCAACCAGATTTGTGATTATTTTTGGTGGGGAGGGAGGTGGAACTTCTGGTTTGTTTGGAGGGCATGATTGTTTGGAAGGGAAAGAGAAAGAGGAACTGAAATGGGGTGGAAGAGTAGGGAATGGACAAATGGAATTAAAACTTGGGGCAGCAATTGAGGGGCTTGAATCTTGATCATGCTGAAATGGTAAAGCTTGAGAGGGTGAAAAAGAAAGACAAGGAGTTGTTGAATGACTTACCCATGACAATGTTGATTCAGACTTTTCTCATATGCTTCTATCTCCTCAATTCATTGTGCAAGTTGGGGCAGCATTTCAGCCATGAATTCAAGCTTCTCTAGAGGGTTGTAGTGTCTTGGAAAAGGGCCTTCCCATGGACAAGGTGTCTTACAACCAATTCTGAACGCCTTCATTTGAGCTTTTGCTCTTTATTACACCATGCAAATCTCCATTTTTTGGGATTTTTCCAGTAGACCAACATCTTGCATTTGATTATCTTCATCATTTGCATACCCTTGCTCTTGGAAAGCTCCATAGAGAAACTGATTTTGGCATTGTTGATCAGAGGGGTAGGCATGATGATTCAGCAGAGTTGTAAAACATATTGGAGATGGATTTGAATGGAACTGCTGCTGCAAATGTGAATTCCATGATGGAAATGAATTCATGATTGCACAACCTCATAGAATGGAAAATAATGAAGAGATGGAAGAAAAATGGGTGAAAAAGGAATGGAAATGAATGAAAAGGAAGGTCTTCAACTTCAAAGATGGGTTGTTGACCATATGGAGTCACCAGATGTGTTTGCAATTGCATCCAAAGGCTGAAATCTTCAAAGGAACACACCAACCTACAAAAAATGAAATGGGAGACCTCTTGGTCCCACCGGGCATGCCAAAAGTGTTAGTGTAAATTCATAGCACCCCAAAATGAGCTATGGATCTTCTTTTCTAAGGCAAATCCATTTGGTGAGATTACACAACATTGATCTTTCCCAAAGTGTGGGGCCTTGCAAATGGGGAAAGATCTCCAGAGAAGGCCGGTTCCTCTTCCTAAACTACCTACCACAAGCTATTCGAGTGTAGGCAAGCTAATCTAACCTAATCTATCTTCCAAGGAGACAATGAGAGGAAGAAAACAAGGAAAAATAGAGCCTACACTAAAATAATGATACACCAGAGAAGGAAAGTTTGATTATCTATCAAAACTATCATGGAACAAGAAGAGGTGAGCAATGGAAAAGATGGACAAGTGCATCACATACCAAAGATGGATTTCACATAGAAAATGTTCCAAAACTCCATGAACACAACTCCAAAACTTGCAATAAACATCCAAACATTCACAAATACCCTATAATGAAGAGAGGTAAGAAAAAAAAAAAAGAAAATGAGCCAAGGATGGACAAATGCATCACAAAAACATGTTTTTTTATTGCTCAGAATTTACATTGTGCATCATTTCACGGGTAAGAGGAAAACATTCCATTACAGAGTAGGGGAGGAGGTTAAAACTCCATTTTTTACCCTGGGGAAGAAAAGAAGGGAGAGGCAGAGAAGAAGGATGAACAACCTTTTTCAAAATGAGCCAAAACTGGCTTTTATCACTCAAAAAGAATGGAGGAAATGGGAAAACGTGGGAAAATCAATTTTAAAAATCCAACCACCAACAAGATCCATTTTATTAGCCTACAAAATTATGGGTTTCCGTGAAAAATCCCATACTTCATTGTACATTGCTTCACAAAGCAAGAAAGAGGTGCATACTTCATTAATTTTGGTGGTTGGGGTCGTTTTCTGTAATTTTTCCATGCCAGAGACATTTTCCCATTTTTCTCCCACAAAAATCCATCAAAATTTAAAATTGAATTTTCCATCGTGTAGAGGATTTCAACAACTTTCCATTGATACCAAAATCATGAAAATCTGAGCTCTATATCAAAAGATATGGCCTTCTGAAGATGTAGGGCAAACAGGGCAAAATTAGGGCAAAAATCATATTAGCGGGCCAAAACTTGAACTTTTTCCCTTTTCACAAAATTCTCCACAGCCCTGCCACTTCGATGACATGTGTTGCTTTCTAATTGGTCCATGGGGATGTGGTTCCATTTTTTCCTTTGTGCTTTTCACCACTTTGGCGACAATTCCAAAATCCTCCCAATGCCCTAATCCCCGCCGATGAATAGAC
This sequence comes from Taxus chinensis, assembly GCA_019776745.2. Classification (NCBI taxonomy): domain Eukaryota; kingdom Viridiplantae; phylum Streptophyta; class Pinopsida; order Cupressales; family Taxaceae; genus Taxus; species Taxus chinensis. The sequence goes on from JAHRHJ020001799.1 coordinate 185,888, forward strand.
ACATGGTGCATTTTGATTGGTCGGCGGGGATGTACTTCCATTTCATCCGTTGCGCTTTTTACCAGTTTGGCAAAAATTCTAAAATCCTCCCGACACCCTGATCCTAGTTGATGAATGGACACATGGCACATTTTGATTGGCTGACGGGGATGCGCTTCCATTTTTTCCTTTAACATATTTTGACCAAAATCCAAAAATCTTAAGTTCTCTTTGGCACCCACCGCTTTGACTTGACATGTGGCGCATTCTGATTGGTTACAGTCCTCAAACAATTTATTTTACTCTGCGGGTTTTCGGGCTGAAATTTTCCTTTGAGTTTTTTGCCCAAAAGGGCTAAGTGCCAAAAATTTTCCCGCCGGCCCGCCAATGCACTTCCTTCCCCTTTATGGGCCTGCAGGTTGCCAAATGACTTTGTGTCTTTTAGCCAAAAGGGCTAAGTGGGAAACTTTTCTCTGCGGGTCCGCCTTGGGCAAATTTTCCCTCCAAACTTCACCTAGCCATAACTCAAAAAATACAAGGAGTTAGGAGGACTTATTTACCTTTCTAGAAAGGGGAAGAAATTATCTATCTATTGAAGCCATTTCTAGAATATTTTGAGTGCTCAAAATGTGTGAAAATTGAATTTGAAGCACAAGGAAGGAAAGAATGAAGGCAAGTTAGCCAAAATAAGCATGGCTCATTTTGAATAACAGTAGGGTAAGAGATCTCCCAAACCCAAGGCCCCTACTAACACCATCCCCAAAATCAGTACATAAATACAAGCCAATGGGTGAGGAGTGCTTTTGGATTATACTCAAGTGTCAAGGTTTTCTGCTAGGGTGTGACTATCCATCTCTAAGTATGAAATACCATAAAAGGAAATAAATAGGGGTGGTTCGGGTTGCAGCTTCGATTTGGTTCCTCAGACTACAGAGTAGGAACCTAACCTCACTTCCCAGATTCTCATTCACACATGGAATAGGACCACACTCTGCATTATTTTCCCCTCACATGCCAAGGGTATGGATCTTAAATCATCCATTTCTCTTAAAATGTGCTACAGATTAGATCTAATTAATATTACCTTTGGAGGAAAATTTCTAGAGGACAACTCTGTGTTAAGCTCTTACGGGGTTAGAAGGGATTATCTAATTTTCATGTGAGGATTTTTGAGGGGAAGAACCATAGCTTGAAACCTAGCTTCATTAAAAGAAGCTCTATTCAAGAATGTTGCATCTTCTTTTGTGGCTACACACCCCTTCCCCAACCTAAATTATGGAACAAGCTGTAGATAACCCTTCTCGGGAAATAACCAGTGTAGAATCTCTAACCTTCCAAAAAAATATGGAGAAAAATAATTTCATCTATAGGTTTAATTGGTATCTGGAATTCAATGAATGACCTTATCTTGTGGATCCATTCCAATTGGACCAAAAATTGTGATCATTTTTTCTGTGCCAGAGGATTTTTCATCATTCTTTTCATTAATCAGGATGATTATCACATGGTTGTTAATGAAGGCCCTTGGTTTTGAGGCTCTATAGGTTTGTTCACTACACCATGGTTTCCAGAATTTGAGCCATGAACCTTCTCCATCTCACGTGTCTCAGTTTCGGTGAGGCTACCCAACCTCCCTCTCAATTTTTATCCTTGCTGCGAAGGATATTGGGAATTGCTTAGGGAGATTCATAAAACAAAGATGACTCAAAGATTTCATGGTTGGTTACTCACTTATGTTAGAATTTGTGTTGAATTTGACATTAGTAAAGGAATTACAAATAAAATGAACCTCAAAATGGGTGAGTTATCCCATTTTCAATCTCTAGACTACAAAAATACAACATTCAGATGTAAGAACTACAGGTCTACATGCCATCTCCAGTCTGCCTACCCTCACAAGAAAGCTCAATATGGAAATAAAAAGTATTCCAAATGGTGGAATATCCCTAATCTTGAGGAATATTCAGATTCTAAATTGGAGGTATAAGAAGTGAAGAGAGTAGATCTATTGGTCGCTGCTCAATTTGCTGCAACAACTGAGTGTGTTGTGGCTAGTTAACAAGTAGCATTTTCCCACTTGGGGGAGAGACCTACTCTGGGAATCAAGAGGCCTCATGAATATGATCATTCTAATTTAGATAAGGAGGGTCCCATCTCTCTGAACATGGAATTACAGACTAGATCTCCTCTAACTCTACCCTTAACAAGCATGTTGGATTTAGAGGAACCTTTTTTCAGAGAATTGGTAGTTGGTATGCTCAAAGAAGGGAAAGAAGGGTAAAAATTGATAGTCGTATCCTTTCACTTTTCTCACTTCTTTTTCTTCTTTTGTGGTTGCCTCATGGTTGTCTCCACTTCTTCATTTGGTAACTTACTCTGGATTTGCATCTTCTTTTTACTTCTTGGCTGGTCCTTCTTGTTATTTTTGGTTACAGCTACGGGTGCTCTTCCTTCTCTTCTTCATTTATATTTTTCAGCTGCTGACTCTTTGAGTATAGCAGCTTATTATCTTATTTCTAGTGGCTTTGTATTCTTTTCTCCTTCTATTATGTGGGAGTGTTCCTTATTTTTCCTCATCCTCCTCTTTCTACAAGGTTGTGGGTCCTTTAAAAACCCTCATATTTTTTGGATTGTTGCTTTAAACATGTCTGATCTTCACACTGGTTAAGGATTTTTCACAGTGATAGGATTCAACTTGTGTTCCCCATCCATGGCAAAAACATAAGGAGGATTCCAGAATGAGGAATAAAGGGTCATTTGTTTCCTCCACGAATATTAATAGTTCTCCAAAAGATGGTTTTTCTTTCCCCCTACCTCGAGGGATCATTGTAGGATATCTTAATATCTTTATTGGTGACATGATTCCCCCTCATCTCAAATTGGAATTCAAATATCTCTTACATCATGGATAAAGTTCTAAGCTTCATTGATGAAGGTTTAAACTATGAAAATGACCAAGAACCATTTCCTTCTTCTTCATGGTTTATGCATCCCCCCCAACACCCCTTCCCTCAGATCTGATTTAAAGATCTGCCCACTATTTAACTCAAAATCCTCCCCTTAAAGATTCATACCTGGTAGGAAAAGGAGATTTATGGCCCTATTAGATGGTAAGTATATCTTCTTCCTTTTGGCTCAGATTTGTCACAAATTGATCTCATCAATACATGCCACTGGTTCTTGATACCAAGATGTGGTTTTTGGGCTTCCATAGAATTTAACATGCTAGTCTACCTCATCTTTTTCTGGAAGAAAGGGATTATTTATCCTGTCTACCCTCAAGGTCCAAGGTATGAGTTGCGGATGACCAATTCATCTAAATTTTCTCTCCAAGTCTTGGCAAAGCTTGACTTAGTAAACCATTCTAAATTACACAGCCAGGAATTTAGTTACCAACATCATCCAATTTTTTCCAGTTCTTCGAGGAAAAGATCTCTAGAAATAGGGCCAGAGCCACCAATGCATCTTTGATGACTACAAGTGAGAATTTTTGATCCCAATTAAAAGATCCAAGGAGGGTGGGAGGATCCATTAAGTTTTGCTAGGAGCCTTGGCAACCTTCAAAAGGCATCATGGTGTCTGAGGAACCTGAATCCATATTAAACATAATTTTTATTACTATTCTCCAACAAGAAGGAAGATGTATCAAGGATAGACCTTGTCAGTCTTGGATGCACTAAGAATTATTGTCAATGTTAGACCTGAGGGAATCATAATAGGTGGGTTTGGAAACATGCCTTTGGAAACTAGAAGTGATACAGCATGGGTGTTAGAGAATGGAAACTCAGAAACATGCCTCTACTCCCTTCTTTTTCCAGAATTTTTGTATATTGTACCCAATTGGAGCTTATGAACAAGCTCGAAGGGTGACCAAGGGGATTCCATTGGACATAGGTTTGGATAGAAGTGTTTGATGCTAAAGATTTGAAACCTTTTTGAAAGGTACACTTCTTCAAACATTCAAAGTACCCCCCACCAAAGCATATTTAGATTTATAATTTGAAGAGGCATCCCCTCCCAATCATACTTGGAATTATGGGGCCTTCCTTACTTGCTAAAGATCAGGCCTCAACAATGCAGATTCCCCCCCCAAGCAAAAATTGATCCTTGACTGAATTTTTTTTTACTGTATCGCCCCGTGAGGATAATTAATCCTTACATCTTTGCAGCCCAATGGATGAACGATCCCCTTTAAATACTTGAATGAGTGTTATCCCAACACATGAAAAGTAAGGTGGTTGTCATTGTTCCCCCTTAGAAGGAGCATGAATTTGGATTTGTGTACCAATTCTTGAAACCCCAAATCATCACTTTCTAGGGTCATCATCACCTTAACTTTCAATCCTTCAACTCAATTTTCTTTGTTCAATAGATTACTCCTACAATTTGCATTGATATTGGTCGCAGCAAGGGGCCTCCGCCTAGGGTTAGTGCAGAGTGCTTCGGAATGCTTCAAGCTGCAAATCTAATTTCCCTTGCTTATCTCGGGAGAAAGAATCTCATTAAAGAATTTCTCCTCCTTAATGAGGTCATAAAACCCCCATTTTCATAAAGAATGGTTAAATCCCAAAAACTTTCATCTCTAGGACATTAAGATTAATTTTGAGGGATTCTGGTTTTTTTCCCAAGGATGAGAAAGTCATCAAGTTTCTAATGGTTCAATCTTTTTGCTTCTGCAATATCCCCCAATTTGAACAATCTCCCGCAAAGGAAAAGGATCACCCACCTCCGGTGAAGAGCTTAATTTGGCTAATCTCTTGACATTATTTTTAGATTCTATTTTCTTCTTGTGGTACAACGCATGAAACAACCTAAACCAGGTGCCCAACGGGCCACGAAGTTTAAATTTGGTTAATTTCTCAGAATTTCTTCATTTTTCCAACTCACCCCCCTAATTTGAGATAAACAGGAATTCAGTTGATTTATTCCCCCTGACTCCCAAAGGTAGTCTGAGGGTCCGCTTTCAACAAGTGATGGAATAAGGCAGGAGATAGAACCCTGCTTAGGTCCTGGAGATTTTGACACTAACCCATTGCACCCCCCCCTTATAAAGCGACACCATCCTCTGTTGGACCTCACAGGATTAACATGAAGTTTTTTGGAAATTAATGATGACTGTTATTCAGGCATTTGTGTGCCCCCACCTTTGGGCCCCCCCCTTTTATTGCAGAGGGTGGAGACCCCACCCTTTGTTCTACCTCACTTTCCAACTTTGGATTGAAAAGCCACTTCGAGCATGTATTTGAAATCTCCCCGACCACCCCCACGTCCTTCAATTAGGAGTTTCTGCTTATACTTCCAATTGCAGATTTCTTCCAGCTTCTGATTCAATCTCTTGCTTCTACAAATTTTATGCTCTCTATTATTGGTCCCACATCCCCAATTCCCATGGTTTGTTTGAAATAAAATGTGGAGAATTTTCACGGGTATGGCCAACCCCTCCACTTGATAGGATTTCCAAAAATTCCTGTAAGAATCAGATGTTTCCCTTGAGATTAAGAAATTTGGATTCATCTGGTAGGTAAAATATTCCCAGCTGCTCTTTTTGAGTGGACCAAAACCAAAAATTGGAAATCATGGAAACCTATAGATTGTTAAAACCTGGGTTGTTCTTTCCTTGGCATCCCCCCTTTGAAAAATTCATAGTGGGAAAATGATAAGACAATGTGGGATAAAATGTTGTTGTGAAGAATCCAATATGTGGCTCTTTTCATTAATGGGCTTTAGCATGATTTTGTTTTTTTTTGATTTTTTAAATTTTGGGTTTTTTTTTCCCCATTTTTGAACCTTGCAATTTGGGGTTTTGGGTGCAACATGATTTCCTCTTTCCCCCCCCCCACAAAATAAAAATAAAGGCCAGAGAAAATTTTTGGGGAAAACTTGTGGGAATTTTACCACCACTGGGGTTTTGGTCCCTGTGCACTCCCCCAACTTTTCAATTGATCATATTTTTGCGAAAGTGCCCCCCACCCATTTCCTGTCCATTTGGTTGGGGATCCAAAAGTAAAGTAGGCAACTCCACCGACCCTCCACCCTAGAATCAATTGATAAGAGGAAATTTCTTGAAGTGGGAAATGGATTCCCCAACAAGATTATTGAGAGGTAGACATTGGAAATGTTCCAGGAGAAAATCTCATATTCCTGCACACACTAGTGTTATTGCCCAATTCCTTGACAAAAACTTGTCAAAAACTTGACATGTACGTCGGAAAAGTGACAGGTGAGCTTGAGAATTTTCGAACAAGTAACTCTTTCCGTACCCGACCTCCCTGAGGTCGTGCCCCCCCCCAGCACCGTGTGGGGGGTAGAATGTTTTTACAAACTAGCCCCCAGTCTAATGTCTTCGACATGCCCCTATTTATGGATTAATTTGCCAATCTAAGGCAAAGAAGGCCCTTCTAACTTGGACTGGTGTGATAGATCGATCAGCGAGGATGACTGCTCGAAGGCTCCAATCAATATCGAGCTCTGGCGTGATTCCATCTATGGTTGTGGGATGCGTGGAAAATGAGACCCGGGATGGTTTCGTGTATTTCTCCTGATAGGGTCATATGGTGGAATATAGTCAATCTCTCTATGGACGATTCTTCTGGCCTAGTCCAAAATTCCTAGCTTCGTTTAGCTGTTGTATCTAGTAGGGATAACTGTTGAATGATGATAGGTGGAATCGGGATGTAGACTGAAATACTAATTTGCGTAGGCCAGTGTCTATATCTAATTCTCTTATGGATTCGTTAGGCTTGTGGGATCTGTGGATCACAACCATAGACTCTCTAGTTGTTGCGGTCCCGTTATGGTCATACGGGAGATCAAGTTCTGATCCCTAGTATCCAGTAGTCGTAAGCTTTTCAGCTTCTATGTTTAGAACCAACAGTTGTGCGATCTTCTCAGAATACCTTACAGGTGTTCTCCAACTTGGATTCTTAAGCTGGTATCTATATCTACTGAGGGTGTCTCCAGCGTCTGGCCTGTGGAACTAAAGGATCACCCCGAATGTTTGTTCTCTTTCGAGCCCTTCTACAGTCATGTGGGTATGTTCTTCTAGGGTAATCTGTAGTTTGGCTGATTTGACCAAAACAGATATGTGCTTGGTCGTCTTCGATGTTTAACCCTCTCAACTGTGCCCTGATCTGTTGGAAGTCTGTGTTGTTTGGAAGACTTGTATCCTAAGGTTTTGGTCCCCTGTCAGTTATTGCCACTACGGTATTGGGCTGGGGCACAATTGGCTCGAAAATGTATTCCCTGGGCTCCCTAGGTCCCGTAATTGTCATGCAAAAGTAATAATGTAAAACCCCCTATAATAAAGTAAAATCTAAGTGCAATTTCTAGCATATATAATTTTTTTTTGTATTTTCTTTGTGGCAATTTATAAGAAAGCAGCTATTTAAAATATTTAGAATTGACAACTAAACAAAATTAAAACAAAACAAAATAGCCGAGTGTAGCTATTTGTCTGTGTGTAAATTTGTATATCTATTCTAAAACAACGAAATAACTAATCTATCTGCAAGATTCTCGATCCTACCCCCAGAAAGTGAGGAATGAATCATAGTTTCTCAGAAACTATCAATCCCCACAACCTCCCTGGCAATATCGAGAATGAAATACTGAAATAAAGTGATTAACTACTCTTTTTTGATAAGTTCTAACTAAAAAACTTTGAAAGATGGAACCTGGATTTCGCAGAACAGTGGCGAATCCGATGGTGTGTGTGTTTTTGTCCCCTCAGTATGATCTCCCCGTTCTTTGTGCTCACGTGAATCCAGAAAAGCGTGGAAATGCTTGCATCAACAGGAATAGATATTTGGATCAATGGACAGCCTTCAGAATGCAGACAGAATAGAATGCGGATAGGAGAGGGATAGCGCAAGAGTACAGAGCTTGGCCTATGTAATTCCTAGCGGGGTCTACTACTGCGAATCATGCAACAAAAGCGTCCAGAACCTGAAACTATCTGTATATGAAGAGCCAACCTGCAACTTTAATGGCTGCCTAGACTATTCCGTACTCCAAAAACAATAAATACTGTTTGCACAAGTTGGATCTGTGGCTTACCAACAGTAAACACAAAATGCTAAAACAAACCTGCAACAAATATATCTACCAATCCTAAAGCAAACTAAAGGACACAAGCACTGAAAACATGAAATTGGAACCCGAAAATGTTGGCCCAAAATGTTTGCACTTGCACAAGTTGGATATGTGGCTTACCAAATCTGCAACCCCCCCTAACCAAAGCACTTAATGAAAAAATAAAAAAAATCCTAAGCAAAGGAAAACTAAAATCTCCTTGAACAAGAACAGAAAAGAAATTTGGAAAAAATTCAGACAAAAATCAGAGCCCCATTTGCATGTGCACAAACCATGCATTTATAGGAATCCCCCATGAAAATCCCCCCCAAACTGAACTCCTAAACAATTAAACAAAAAAAAACACTATTCCAGGGGACCAAAAACATAAATGCATGCTCAAGTCGGCAAGAAAAGCTGGTGAAATCGTGATATTTCACGCGGGTTCGCGTCAAAAGAACCCCCCCCCTGGAAAACCTGCACAGGACCGCCGCCCTGAGCAGGGCGGCGGTTTACAGGACCGCCCCCTGTTCAGGGGCGGCCACGTCACGCCGCCCTTCAGGGCGGTTGGTTTCGTCACTGAAGACCAAAAAGCCAAGAAAAGAGGAAAAATAGGGAAAAACAAAGCACGCGGGGGCTAAGCGGGGCATGCGGGATGTTAACGCATATCCGAGGGCTTTTCTGGATCCCGAACACCTTGCGAAGAGACCTGTATCATCATTGGGGCACTTATTACACCGTTCCGCAGTACAGTACCTTTTGGGTTTGGGTACGTACATATTTGCCCCCCTCGGAGAAGCGTTTTAGCCATGAAGAGGCATAAAACGGTGGGTCCGAGTATGGCCGTCCCCCGAAATGGGGGAGTTAGAAGTTATACCTTACACCCCCGTGTGTTGAAAAATGACGCCATCCCCCCCCCCGCTACCTGCAAAATGAAAAGAGAACTCAAGTGCAGATAGATACAATAATTTGAAAATAAACGCTAAAATAATAGAGAAGAGAACGGACCATTCATTTGTCCGGGATAGAAACTTACCTCCGTCAGCGCTCCAACCTGTGAAAAAGATCATTTAAAACAAAAAGTCGAATTATATATATATGAAAAAGTGGGCCCATTTTCCTATTCATTTGCGCGAGTCGATTTGATTGATTTTGAGCTCTGGGACCCACGGTGACGGTTTCTTGACGCGAGTAGTAGAGTCAAAACGTCCGGAGTGAGATAGTGATCATGCCTCCACGTGCGGAACGCCACCCCCCGAGATCACAGTTGGTTTTTTCTTCAATTTTGTGTTTTTCCCCCTTTCAAATTTTTAAATGTTAAATTTTTGTAATGGGGGGGGGTTATTTTTTGAAAAATGTTTGGTTTTAAAAGGTCCATCTAGGGGGGGGGGGGGCCCTACTGGGTAGGCTTTTTTTAGTTAAAATGGTCATTTTTTTTGCATTTTTTGGGCTTTTTTAAGGGGTTAAAAACCCCCCCCCCCCCCCGGGGTTTTCGGACCGCCGACCGCCCGCCCCCCCAGGGCGGCGGTTACACGACCGCCGCCCTGTCAAGGGCGGCGGTTACGAAACCGCCCCCCCCCCCCCCCCCCCCCCCCAAAACCCCCCTGCTCAGGGGCGGTTTTGCACAGAATGCAAAAGAACCTTACTTTTTGAAAGCTTTTACTTGTATTTTTTAGCATTTTACTATGTTTTTTATGACTTCTCTTGATATTGTTAGAGATAACTTACTCTTTTTTTTGTGTTTTTGGGTGTATGCAGGCAAAAGAGGAGTACATTAGATGGAGCCGAGAGAGAGAGTGTGACTGGCTGCCCGGGTATTGGATGCCCTCTCAGCAGATGAGGAGGACACATTGCAAGAGGGCCCCCCATATTGCGTATATCGCGTGTTTCCCCCACGTTCTGCCCATCCAGTCACATTCTTTGTGACCTATTTTCATATTGGGATGCAGATCGGAACACCTTCCGACTGCCAGGGGTCCGTGGTGAGTGGACCATTACTTTGGAGGATGTTTACCGCATTCTGGGGGTCCCGATCATCGGGAGGAGACTCACACTGAGACAGAGGCTCAATAACAGGGCCAGGGCACAGATTGCACAGTGGGCTGGTTATATGGGGATGCAGCCATCTCCACGGGGCCGAAGAAGGGAGTGAGAGTTAGATCCATTCCTTCTTTGCCCATCCCTATATTTCGACAGGCCCTTCATGGGGATCCTTGCCTCGAGACTGATCGGGGACAAGGGAGGGGGGACACTTTTATATACTGCTGGGGCCCCATCATTGCACAGATAGAGGGACATGGCCGGATATACGCCTGGGGCCCCCCACATTTTGGGGACCACCTACCACGTTTATACAGGGTGGTCCGTTTACAGGGACAGTCCTTGAGCCACCCCCTCTAGTCATGAGTTGGGTATATGAGCGTTTCATTCCTTATGGCAGAGGCGTGGAGGTGGCAGATCCCGGGGGCTGTGAGGGCAGCCCGATGGTCAGATATGTCAGTGCTCAGAGCACCTCACCAGCCAGTAGCCACCCTTACCACGGCAGACATGGAGGCCAACACACCGTACCAGCTTATGGCCGGTATATGGGGAGAGGAGACCTTACGACATTGATCTCCTGCTCCATCCACAGGGCAGCTTATTGACCGTGTGGGACCGGGTGGAGGTACATCCCTTCAGCAGGGTTCCTCAGCAGTTTGGCCTCCCCCCGCCCCTATGCTTCCCCAGTAGCACCCCCCAGATCAGTTCGAGAGGCTAGAGGGGGGCCTAGAGGCCGTGGTTGGACAGTGGTTACCCCTGGCATTCCTATTGCAGCCAGGGGGATAGTTCGGGCCAGAGGGAGAGCTGGTGCGCCTCAGGCACCCTTACTTCAGATTGCCGCAGGTCCTGCTCATAGCAGCAGCGACGACCCCATAGATATTGACTCCGATTCTGAGGAGCACACAGAGGGGGGTCAGAGGAGCAGACGGATGAGAGCGATCCTGAGTGGCATGACACTCAGGATATTTTGCAGGCAGAGAGGGAGGAGCAGAGTGCAGAGAGAGAGACCTCTGGCCTCAGAGGAGCCACTCTCCCGGGCCATGGTGGAGATGATGAGTCCGTTGCGGGGGTCATGTTGCCCCTAACTACAGGAGCAGCCCCTCAGTCAGGCAGCGGCATCCCCAGCAGGTGCTGGCCCCCCCCGACCCATCTTGGAGGCCTGGTGATCCGAAAGTAAGTTATCTTCTCTCCTCCTTTTATGCTTTGTTTGTTTTAGGATTTGTTTTTGAATGTAACTCTCCTTATATTTGTATTGTGTATATCTTTAATCTCTTGCCTAGTTTCTAATTTCGTTTTTCTTCTTTGTTTTGCAGAGACTGTTGATGAGTGGCGGGATCTAATCCGTAGGGTATGCACTGATTCTCTGATGATCCCTATGGATAAGACCCGTGCGGAGTATCCGTAGATGCCGGGGAGCCCTCAGCAGCCGGCAGGCACATAACTGACCGTCTTTTCCCCCGTTTGGCATGTGGCCAAGATGGTGTCAACTCTCCGTACAGAGTTGGCAGGCTATAGGACAGCCGAGCGTCTTATGAGGAGCCATCTCATGGCGAGAGACCACGACTGCCCCTCGGGACCCTGAGCCCTCCGTCCATTCAGAGCGCCAGCGTAGCCGGAGTCCTAGGCGAGGGGGTGCGCACCTTCAGCGGGATCGCGTAGGGGTTGAGAGGCCACTTGGCTTCTATGTTTTTTTATTATAGATTCTTTTGTGTATCACGGGCTCTTTGAGCATTTTGACCATGCCTAGTGCATGATGGCATTGTATATAAACTTTGATTATTTATATATATGCATTCGGTTTTTGGATCAAAAAACTGTCACTCATTTGTTTCTTTCTTTCTATTTTCCAACTTCTTTGTGTATACTACGATGTATGTTTTATATGCTTTCTAGAATGTATGCAATGGAAAACAGATGATGCAAAATGTTTGCTTTCTTTTTGTGTTTCATGATGTTGATACATGATTTTGTAGATATATTGTGATCTTAAATCTTAGTTTCTGTGAGCAATTTGGATACCTCATGATTTGTTTTGGCAAAGTGATGAAAATAAAAATCAGTATGATGAACAGATTAACTTGCCCCACTCCTAACTCCACGCAACTAGTAAGATGCGAGGGCTCATCACCAAGAGCCAAGAAGGGCGCAAGTTAAGTTATGAAATATGGTGAAAAATGATATGATAGTGATGAAAGACAGACAAAGCTTTGGTGGAACCAAATTGAAAAAACTACAAGCTTACTCTACCTGAATGACTTCATAGTTTTGGATGCAACTTGCTTTGCGGTTTATCCAGACTTAGACCCGTAGATGGCCACATAGTAGACAAAATCTGGGTTTTTTTTAGGATTTTTAACTCTCTTGGAATTTTGAACATCTGATTCATTTCGTTTTTTTGACTCAAAGTTTGAATTGATTTGTTTATGACCTTTTAACATTTACTTTTGTTTAAGAGGACCCCCTACACTTTGCCCCATGCTACCTGTAAGAAGCATGGGTTTATCACCGTGGGCAAGGCATAGGCGAGTAAGGGCATTTCCATCCTTTCCCCCCCCTACGTCACTAGTAAGAGACGCAAGCTCATCACCGAAGGTTGGTGGGGCAAGGAAATGTGTAAAATAAAAATTTTCTTTTTTCACTTTTGACTTGTTTTTTTGAGTAAAAAATGTCAGTATATGCTTATTTCCAAAGAGATGTGTATATGGGATAGATGTGACACCATGAAGCTTCTAGAACAGACCATAGGCAAGACACCTATCCTAAGAAGAAATCAAAGCGAGAAAAAACTTGCAGATCTTGGTATGGTTACCGTTAAGACTTCGTCATGTCTGATTTTTTATTTGATAAAAGATTCTGAGTTGATTGATGATATCGAAGATGGAGAGGTATGATTAAAAAAACTTTGTGCCAAAAACATCATGAGTTTGTAATGAATTGCTTTGAGAATAGATTCCTTGATCACAATTTGTGTAAGAACAAGTGGACAAAATGATCCTAATCTATATGAAAATGCAATGTAGATAGTTATATAGGTAGTGCTTAGCTGCTTATGCGTTAGAAACGTTTGAGGTGGAGGAATTGACTGTTTCGCCAAACTCCTCACCTTCTAGCGTGCATAAGAGGTATGCACCATTTCCGTAGTCCTTTTGACTCGGTATGGGCCCAACCATTTGGGCCGGAATTTCCTTCCTTCGCCGTCTTCTTGTCGATCCGGCTGTCTAGTCCTTAGAACTAGATAGGTCACCTTCGTATATGTCACGTTCATAGACCTTCTTGTTGTACTGCCGGCACATCCGGTCGCATAATAGCTCTATGTCATTGTTCAGCATCTAACCTAGTTTCATCTAGGCTTTCTAGTTGGGAAAGACGTGCTTCTTTGTAAGCGTCTTCATCCAGAATCCCTTGTAGTGAAATGCGGAGACCCTGGGGATTTCAACTTCAAGTGGGAGAACTGCTTCTGACCCCAAATACCAGCGAGAAAGGAGTTGCTCCCGTTGTTGTGTTCTTATTGAGGTTCGGTGGGCCCACAAGGCCGGATATAACTTTAAATGCCAATCCGTTTTTTTTCTTTACCGTTTTAAGGAGAATGGCTTTCAGTGTTTTTTTTTTTCAGCCTGCCCATCCCTGGGGGGATATACAAGGAAGCCGTATGATGGCTTATTTTAAATTTTTGCATAGTTCCACGAACTTCTTCATTCTTTAAAGAAGTTCCATTATCTTTATAATGATTTGCGGGATACCGTACCTACAAATGATTTGGTTCAAAATGACTTAGCGATTACAGAACCAGGTACAGTTGTAAGAGGCATGGCCTCTACCCATTTAGTGGTAAATATATCAGTGGCCGTGATTATAAAATTGTGGCCCCCTGTGGATGAGGGAGAGAGAGAATTTCCCTATTAAGTCTAGGCCCCATGTAGAAAAGGGCCATGGAGTAGTAATATTTGGTTGCAAAGCTTGTGCCGGCATGTGGATCTCATGAGAGAATTCTTGGCATTTATGACACCTGCGTACAAACTCTATTTTTTCCGTCCATGTTCTAGAGTGGGCCAAAAATAGCCCATTCGATCGTTTTTCCCCCAGTGGGCATGGCCACCGAAGTGGCCTCCACATATACCGCTATGGGATTCATGGAGAATCCTTGGACTCTTCTGTGTCAACACCACCTTAAGAGCATTCCATCGAATGCTTTCCGATAGAGCACCTGCTCTATAATGACGTATTTAGCTACGATAATGCGTAACCCCTTCTTTGTTGAGGTGTAACTCCTTCTGGGTACCTATGGTCCATGATATAATTAATGATATCAGCGTGTACCAAGGGCACTCAGAGATAGCAGGTCGGGTTTCGACGTAGTAGTATACGCATTTCATCTGGAAAGTCTAAATCTACTAAATCTAATATCCATCCGTCTAGCCCCCCCCAGCTAACCAATCCGCGATGATTTGTCCTTTAACTGACTTTTGGTTTACAAATTGTTAATTCGAACTCTCCCCATTAAGGTTATAAAATGTCCCTTCCTTTTTAGACAAGGACCCTTGTGTGAGAAAAGTCCGTAAATGGTCCGTTTTTACCATGACCCTTGTTTTCTTGATTTAGCATGTAGTGTCTTAGGCGTTTTTAGTAGCAAAAGACTATGGCAAGGCATTCTCGTTCTGCTTGTTGTGTATAGCGTGTTTCCCCTAGTCGAGCAATGTTTCGGCTAATGAAAAATAAATTGCACGCTCTCTTTTGTCATCGTCTTCTTGGGCTAGCATGCAAGCTAACAGAAACAGACATTGGTAGCCCGAGTATAAAATTAAAGGGCGATCTAGCTTTTAGGTGGCATTAGCGTAGGTGGTGATAACAGCAGAAACGCTTAACTGCATCAAAAGCTTCATTGCAATCTTCAGTCCAATCAATGCTATAGTCCTTCTTGAGTAAATTGTTGATTGGATGAATAGAACGGCGAAGCTTAAGATCTGGGATAAATCTCCGGATTGCACCCAACTTTCCCGAGAAATGATCTGATTCCAGATTCACTTCGAAGAAGGGATTCATTTCATTTCCAGGACAAATGCCCCCCCCAACCCCCCAATTTTGGTCGAAACATCCCCTCGTGACGATATGATGTAACCTAGGAGCTTTCCTCCTGTTACACCAAAGACGCATTTCTCTGGGATTTAGCGTGAACTCCGTATTCTATTAGGCGTGAAAGAATGATGCGGAGTACTTCTTCAAGGGATGGTCACAACGCTTCTTGGCCTTAGCCAACAAGTCATCTTACGTAGGATCACCCCCCCATGATTTTATGATTAAATCGTCCCTGAAATATGTATGTCATGCCCCGCTGGTACGTGTAGCACCGGCGTTCTTGAGACCGAATGGCATAACAGACGTAGCAATAGGTTCCCCAAGGAGTTATAAACGTGGTTTTAGCTTGATCTTGCTTGGATATTTTGATTTGATTGTATCCCGAGAATCCATCCATGAGAGACAAGAAAAGTCCAAAACCAGCTGTTGCATCAACAATAACGTCTATGGATGGTAATGGGAAGTCCTCCCTTAGGAAGCTTTGTTGATGTCTCGAAAATCTATGCAGATGCGTATCTTTCCCTTCTTCTTGAGAACGGGAACAAGATTTAGATACCCTACCCATTGGGAGTAGTCAACTGGCTTTGATGAATCCTACCTGAAGGAGTTTTATTACCTCCTCTTTTACCATGAGAGGGCTCTTTGGGCTTCATGGGTCTTGATTTTTGTTTTTTTTGGCTTTGCATCTGATCTAGTGACGAGGTTGTGTGCACCGCAATGTGGGGTGCGACTCCTGTCATCTCCTTTAATAATTAAATGCAAATGCCTTCTGATGTTCTTTGAGAACTGAGTATGTATTTCTACTTCTTCTGGGGTTAACGAAGAACCTAGTTTCAAATTCTTGGTTCATCCCGTTCCGATGTTGACATCGATTGTTTCTTCAATTAGAAGAGGCCCCGTTACCCTCTTCGAAACTCAGGTGGTGCCCCCCTAAATCCATCAATCATCCCCCATTTTCTATTGCGTATATGCTTAGGTTCCTTTTGTGAGGGAAGATCCCCATACCCCCCCCCCCGAAGTAGGAAGATGAATGTGGGAGATCAGGATAAATCTAAACTATGCCGATAGGAGAGATGTAGTGCCCATTTAAGGCATTTAAGTAATCCAAAGTAGCCGCATCATTTCCAACATGGTCTAGGATGGTTTTTCACTTCCGCTTTTGAAAGAGGATTTGTCATTGTTTTTATTAATGGTTCCATCACGAATGGATACCGTGAAAATGAGTATCTTCTAGCTCATTGCTTGGAGTAAAACGTGATGCTGAGGTTGCTATTGAATCGGCGAGAAGATTTTTTTCTCGCGGGATTGCTTCAATGGATATGAAGTTAAACGCCTTGCTTAAATCTAATTACAACGTTTTTTGTAAGTTGCAAAATGTTCGGCTTTAGTTTCATATACCCCCCCAAAAACTTGGTTTTTACTACTAATTGCGAGTCTCCTAAAACTCTGATTGTTATCCCCCAATACCAATTTTTGGCTAAGGTAAGGCCAAGGAGGAGGGCTTCGTACTCAGCGCCCCCCCTTGTGCATTCAAAGTTTAACCCCCAATGGGAGGAACCTTCTCCTTTTATGGGAGGGGGGAGTAAAATTAATTATACCCCCCCCCCTCTCCATAACGGCATTTAGCTCCATCGAAATGGAGAGTCCAATACTTAGCCGGGAGTATAGGATGTTGGGGGGGGGTATCTGCTTGTGTTTTTGCACACTCTACTTCTACCATACAGAGATCTTCTGCTGGCAAGGAACCCCAACACCTAGGGAAAATCCCCCCTACTGAATCAAAATGGTAAGAACATTGGTGAATCTTGTTCTATCAATCAACGATTTCCAGTAGTCCCCCTAATGATACTGTTTCTTTTAGTTTACCTTACCTTTGGGGGTTGGATTGTTTTGGACTATGTTGGTAGTTTCAAGATCCGTCGTAGGTATCAACTTTTCCCTGGTTTTTGGTCAGGGCTTGTAGGGGTTTATTAAGTTGGTTTTTTGCAGTTTTTCAAATTCAATGAGTGTGTACCTGGTCTTTCTTTAAAATCAGCTAGGTGCACATCAAAGGCTTTGGATCACCTTTGGCTACAAAATACCTTTCCCAGATGCAAGAATCTTATTCTTGAAATAGCGTGGAAGGGATTGCCTTCATTCGGTGTTATCCATGGTCGGCCGAGGATCATATTATAGTTAGTTTCCCCCCCTATAATATAAAAAAAACTCAGTCAGGAGGATTGTTTTGGGTCCCTAAGGTGACCGGTAGTATTATAGTTCCTATCGATGTGGCTTTAAGGCTATCATAGCCTCTCAAGGTATTTCGTGTAGTAGTGGAACAGTTTGTTTCCCCATATCCCAATTTTTGGAGGAAAGAGAGAAAGGGACTATGTTAACTGCAGCCCCCCCATCGTCAACCATTGCCCGTTTTTATAGTTATTATAAAACCCACACTTGTAAGTGTAAGGCTGGATCACCTCGGCGTGCGATCTCAGCATCTGTAGGCATTTTACTTATTTCGAATATGAATTCGACATCCCTATCCCCTGTCCCGGAGGGTAAACATCAAAGTCTATATGATTTACTTGTGTTTCAGGAGGTGGGTGAGTGATACTAATTAAATGACCCCCCCCTAACCCTAATGCTCTAAAAGAGCAGCCCTGTGAGCAGGGGAGAGAATTTTTTAGTAAATCAAAAAATGAAATATGTAGAAGGTTTTGTTAGGTCATTAATTAATCATAAGCACCCATAGGTTTTGCCCCCCCTTGCTGGACTGTTATCTGTTTCTTCCCAGATGGCTTGGGACTTGGTTGAGAGAAATACTCTCATGTTCTTGTAATTGCTTCATAGGTAATTCAGCCCCCTAATTCTACTAAACCAACTACCTCTAGGTCTGGTTGACTTCCCCAAGTGGGCGCCGAAACTGAACCATTTAATGAAGTTTGAGGCCTCATGTGATCATTGTTTCCCATGTTTTGCACCTTGTTTGTTCCAGTTGGTTTCAACCTATTGCTATCATGATTTGGGAGTGGATCATTAAAGATCTTGAGGGGGCATTCTGAGGGGAGGGGAAACTGCCCCTGAAGGTATTTGTTTGTTGGTGACGTAGGATCTGCCAAAAAACATATCCATAAAAAAATTTTTTTGTTCTTTTGGCAAAACGTTTGCATGAATTTGTTGTAGTCACGACACGTTCTTTAGTGTCATGACCCCCCCCCTTTATGGAAACCACAATAAGAATTGGGGTTGTAATTCCCGTTTTTGTTTGGTTTGGTGTGTATTTGGGCCTAAAATTCTGATCAAACTGTTGCCTATTAGGAGGAAAAGTTTTGGAATTGTTGTTTTTTTTTTTTGACTTTGGTTTTGGTAACCAAAAATGAGTTTTGGCTTGGCCCCCTATGGGATTTCACCGTTGTTTTGTTGTTGTTGTGGTTGGGATGGTTAAAATCCACCCCCCCCCCGTGGGGTTGATTTTTGGGGTAAAGTTGTTTTTTCGTTGGTTGTTTGTTTGACGAGGATTTATTTAACAAACATTTACCCTCTTGGGGCTGGTCAGTTTACCCCATCCCCCCCACGATTTTTGTTAAGGATTTTGGGTCCTTGATTGATTTGTTGTGTTTGTAGTGTTTGTAGTTTGAGTGGAGGTGATTAACCTCCCCATTTGCTCTATTCTTACGACCCACTATCTATTGCTGCTTGATCAATTCGCAGAGCGCTCTCAAGTACTTCATCATAAGTTCTTAGTGGGAACTTCTGGACTTCTTCCTTCACTTCTGCTAAAGAGAATGAAGGAATAAATCCATAGTTCCATCTGATCCATGTTTGGAGCACTTGCCGAAAATAAAGGACTGTACGCCACCTTTGGATGAAATGAAATGCGACAGAAATTCGTTATGTTCTTGTTTGATGTGCAAGAACTCCCTGATTCCTGTTCCTTAATAGTTTGTTCATGTCGAAGGCTTGAATGAAAAACAGACACGAGTTGTTTTTTGAATGAATGTATGGAAGCCTCAGGTATTCTATAATATACCAATCGAGGGATGCCTTCCAAAAAATTAGGGAAATATTTTAGCAACAACCCCCCCCCAAGGGAGTAATTCTCGAAATGGCTGTAGCGTAAGCTTTGATATGCGCATTGGATCTCCCTCCCCTTTGTATTTGGGCAAATCAGGAGAGGTCCTTGGAAGCATGACGCTTCGTATGGTGAAATCTAAGGGCTCCTTTAAATATTCTGAATAAGTCCCTATCGCATACGTTCAACCATTGATGGTGCCTGTTGAGGAGTGGTGGTGGATAGGTGGTTGGATGGGGTTGTTGTTTTGATAAAACGTATGCATTGGCAGGGGCATAAGGGAATCCCCCCTGTTTTGAGTAAACATGCCCCCCAACATATCCCCCCTGGTGATTTGGAGTACATGTTTAAGTACAAGAAGGGGGTACTCATCCAGGAATGGATTGCTTGAACTAGACCCCCCCCCCAAATAGTGCCAGATGTGGGTCTAGTTGGCCTTGTTGTGGATACTGAGGAGTCATACCTGAACATCCCCCCCTGCCTACTCCTTGTGAGGAGATCTACTTGGCCAGGATGGTGCTATGGAGGATTGGAACTTCCCGTTTGTATGAATTTGAATTTTTGACTTTGCTTGAGCAAGTTCTAATCCTCTAACCTTTTTTACTAACGTTGAAATGAAATGACTTCATTTGGTGAAAGTCACGGTATCTTTGCCTTGGAGCGGCGTTTGTTGTATACCCTTTGGTGTTGTAAGGCATGTGATGATATCCTGTCATGAACTGATTGTATCCTGCCAAGTTTCTCTGAAGAATATTTTCCTACTATGTAGTGCATGGCATAGAGGTATTTTCTTGAAAAGAGATCTCGGGTTGTATTTGTATTTGTAAACCCTCCTATAGGGTGGGTACATACCCCGAGAGCGTTGTTCACTCCTAGGATAACGTACTGACTTGTTCATCATCTAATCTAGAACCATGGATCTGATTGTCTACTAATTTGGTCTAGTAAACCCCCCCCCCCCCCAGATTCTCCAGTTAATGTCATTGTGTTCCCTGAAGGCTCTGTTTGTGTTTGAGCCCCTCCCCCCCCCCCCTTGTTTGAAGGACGAGTTATATCCTAGTTTTTTGGGTTTGTGTTGACAACTGATTAGTTGAATAGTTGTCACCCCCATATTTCCAGAGTGAGGGGGTGATGATTGTATTCTGTTGGGCATAGTATGCCTCAAGACCCAAGGAGGGGGGTCTGCCCATATGCATCGAATCCCCCCATATTCGGGGGGGTATATGAATACCCGCAGAATAATGGGAAGGAGCGAAGGTGATTTGAAAACAAAAGATGAATCCCCCTTCTCAAAGAGAGGAAGGAAAAATTTTTTTTTACGTTGGGTTCACCCCCCCCCCACACCCCCATTTTGTAAGGAAAAAGTGACAGGAAAGCGTGAGAATCAACAAGTAACTCTTCCCGTACCCCCCCTCCCGAGGTCCCCCCGTGCCGAGACAGCCGGTGGGGGTGGGGGATATTGTCCTGGGATGCCCCCCCCCTAGTTAGGCAATCTAATGTCTTCGACACGCACTAATGGAATTTGCGAATCTAAGGCAAAAAGGCCCTTCTAACCCCCCCCCTGGTGTGATAGATCGATCAGCAAGGATGACTGCTCGAAGGCTCCAATCAATATCGAGCTCTGGCCAGTGATTCGATCTATGGGTTGTGGAATACGTTTATTAAGGGACTGGAAAATGACCTGGGATTGTTTTAGTTTCGTGTATTTCTCCTGATAGGGTCATATGGTGGGAAAAAATAAATCCTCTATGGACGATTCTCTGGCCTAGTCCAAAATTCTCTAGCTTCCCCCCATGCTTGTTCTAGTAGGGATAACCTGTTTCCCCCCCCCTGTGATGATAAAATGGAATTCGAGTAAACCCCCCCCCCATACTAAGTGTGCGTAGGCCAGTGTCTATGTCTAATTCTGACTTATGGATTCCCTTAACTGTGGGGATTTGTGGATCACAACCATAGACTCCGGTTGTTGCCCCCTGTTATGGTCCCCCCGTGGAGATCAAGTTCTTGATCCCCCCCCAGTCCCCAATAATCATAATGCTTTTCAGCTTCTATTCCCCCCCCCCAACCAACCCCAAAGTTGTGCCCCCCCTTCTCAGAATACCTTACAGGTTTCTATCGCCCCCCCTGGATTCTTAAGCCCCCCTATATCTACTACCCCCCTGTCTCCAGCCTGGCTGTGGAACTAAAGGATCACACCCCACCATGTTTGTTCTCTTTCGAAATCCTTCTACAGTCATGTGGGTATTTTTCTAGGGTAATCTGTAGTTTGACTGATTTGACCAAAACCCCCCCTTGGTCGTCTTCTATGTTTAACCCCCTCAACTGTGACCTGATCTGTTGGAAAGTCTGTTGTTGTTTGGAAGACTTGTATCTTTTCCCCCCCCCCCCCCCCCCCCTATT
>JAHRHJ020001799.1:215000-343054 GCA_019776745.2 Taxus chinensis
TTAATCCCAACTTAAACCATTTTACAACTTGAACATGTTTTTAATCAAATTGATGATTTTTTTTTTTTAAAAATGATCATTTTTTTTTCCCCCCCTCCCCATTAAAACTTTTTCCTTGAAGATCTTCATTTTAACCCCCCCTTTCCCCACTTTTTGTCATTTTACCATTTTTTTTTTCCTTTTTTTTTTTTCCCCCCCCAAAAATTTTTCCATTGTCTAATTTGTTCCCCCAAATTCCCCCCCTTTTCCCCCCCCCCTTGTAATATTCAAAACCCACCCCCCTATCCCCTTCCCCCCCCCCTTTCCCCCCCTCATGAATGTAATTTTGTGAATGCATAAAAAATTTTAACCATTTAGGAATCTTTTTTTTTGCTTTAATCTAAATTTGATTTTGTATCAAATTTTTTTTAACCCCAAAAAAATGATTATCCCCCCCCACCCCCTGAACTTAAAGGGGGTGCATTCCCCAAATTAACTTTTCCATTTTAATTAAATTAAGCCATTTTTCCCCCTAAAATTTACAATTGTTTTCCCCTTGACCTGGCAATCCCCCCCTTTCCCTATTGAACTTTTTTATTGGCAGTAAATTGAAAATTTTTTTTCAAAAAAAAATTTTTTTAGGAAAATTTTCCCCCCCCCATTTTTTTTATCCTTTATTTTTTTTTTTTTTTTCCCACCAAAACCTTTTCCCCCCTTTTTATTCTCAAAGGTAAGAATTTTTGTTCAAATCAATACCAAAAAACCATTTTCAAAATTTTTAATGCATCAATAGTAAAATGTGTATTTTTCTTCTTTAAATTTCCTTCAATTTTTTTTTTCAATTTCAAGAAATCAATTTTAGGATTCTTTTTCAAATTTCAAATTGGCAAGTTTATTCTAAAGTTAACCCATGACATTTAAAGTTCTTTTGGGGGTATCTTTTAAATTCAAGTTCCTGGTTTTTAACATTTTATTTGCCCCCCCCCATGCCCATTTATCCCCCATTTTTACTCCCCCCCTGAAAAAAACATTAGATGTTGTCAAAAAATTTTAAAAAAAAAATCAAATAACCCATCTTTAAACCCCCCATTAAAGTGGCTTTTTCAATATAAATTTTTTTCATCAGGGTAAATCAAATTTTCCAAGAAATCAAATCTCTTTCCCATTTCAAAAAAAAACTAAAAATTTTTAATTTTTAATTTTTGGAAAAAACCCCCCCCCCCCCCCACTTTTTTGAAACCCCCCCCAATTATTTTAAATTTAAAAAGCCAAAATCGGGATTTCTTGAAACCCATTTTCCCCCCCTAAATTTTCCCCCTGGAACTTTGATTTATTATTCCAAATTTTTTTTTAGATTAAGTAATTTTGAAGATTATCATAAAACCAAATTTTTCCCAATTGATTTTGAAATTTCAAATCATCAATCATCTGAATTTTTTTTTAAAATTGATAAGTGTTATTTAGATCTTAAAAATTTGGGTTTGCCATTCCCCCCTTTTCCCATTTCAAAAATTTTATCCCATCATTTTTTGGCTTTGCTTTAATTTTCAATTTTAAACTTTTTGGATGTTTTTTTGATCAAAAGTTTACAAAATAAAATAAAAATCCACAACCAAAACTTGAAAAAATGGATGTTCATTGGGCTACATTTTTTCCCCCCCCATTGAAAGTGAATCATTTTATTATTCCCAATGAAGTGAAATTCTTCTCCCATTACCCTTCATAAGTAATTCATAGAAAATTATAATTTTCCAGGCATCCATACCTTTCAATTTTGAATTTACCTTAATGAAAAAATTCTAATTGGATTTCATACTCAAGGTCCCCCCCCTGTAAATTTTGCTTTGAAAAATTTTTTTTAAAAACATGAACTTTGAAATTCAAATTTGAAAAAACTTTTTTATAAAAAATTTGATTGAAAAATAAAGTAATTTTAAAATTTAAAAATCCCCCTTACCCCCCCCCCCCTAAAATGAAACCATAAGTGGTGGTTTAAAATGCATATTTTGCCTCCTATTTTTGATTTTTGTGAAAACCTCCACAAAGTTAAATTCTAAATGGGGCCCCCCCCATTTTTAATTTATGATATAATAGAATTAAATTATGGAAATTTTTTTAATTTTTAGGGTATAAAAGAATAATTGAATGAGTGAAAGAGAATACAAACTTGAAAGATACAAAGGACAATCCAAAAATATGATACTAGGTCCCTTAAAATAGAAGTGATCTCATCTTCTACTACTTGCTAAAAACTGGTGGGTTGGTAAATATGAAAAGTTATTTTGGCATACGTAAAGGGTTCAAATCCCCCTTCCATATGTTTAGGCACTCAATTTAGCCATTGACCCCACATTTGGTGGCAAAGGAATACGATAAGCCTTTAAATAGCTTTTGACAACAAAATCCTCCTTATCCCATGGGATTAGGCTTATTCACGTGGAATGAATTAAATAAATTATTATTATTATTATTATTATTATTATTATTATTATTATAAATCCAAATACACTAAAAACCTTCCAAATATCATGCCCATAATATGTCATTTGTCCATGTCAGAGTGTGCCACGTCATCATTTGACCACAACTTTGACTATGCATATCTTTTGCATACGAACTCAGATTTGGTCCGTTCAAAATGTGTCAGAAAGCTTGTGACAAGATCTATACCATGGAACTGATTTTAAAACATTACAATACAATAAATTTTTCCTTATCACAAACTTCCATGTGTCACCTTGCCAATTGTCCACTTGTTGACCTATTGACCAGGGTTTATCCATTTACGGCCTTAACTTTGAGCGGTGATAGAATTTTCATATGAACTCCAATTCTAAAGTTTAAGATACCATTAGAAAGGTATCAAGAATCCCATAAACATTTTTTAGGTTTGGGGAAGTTTAGAAAATATATACATAGTAAAAAATCCTCTGGATCACTCCTTAAGACCATTTTGACCTCAAAATGGAAATTCACTCTGCTGAATTGTACACACGTTCTCTGCATAATAAAAAACAAAGAACCCAGTCTATAACATTGTAATTTTCCCAAAATTTTTACTAAGTAAAAACTAATAAAATTTATTTCACCCATGGCTTATACTGCAACTACCATATTCTTCTTCTGTACATCCTGATGCTACACTCACCATTGTCAACAATGAAAATGTAACATGTAATCACATATTGTTAGTGAAAAACTTATACATATTATTTGCAATTATACCTGACAGTTACAAATATTAATCCTATCAATAAGACTTACACACATGCAAATATCATGTATAGTAAACAAATAGTTTTAATAAGTTGTACACTTACAAACAATGCCTACATGCCATAATTTACACAATAACAACATACTAACTACAATACAAATATGACATCCAACCAATGATCATGCCCACTGAACTGTAAATGTTGTTGAAAGATGAAGTTGTAAAACTGAAAAAAGAAAATTACTTCAAATATTTTAAACCTGTCACCTGATTATTTCCTCTTCGGGATACTTCACCAACACCAAAGAAGAAAAATAAATTTGGATCTTATCCATTTCACAATCAACAGAATTTCCAAAACTACCTAATTATTGATTTTACATACTAGTCAACAAAGCTACTATGTAAACATAAAATTGATAAACTATTTTCCCACCTTTTTCAAGACATTTTCCTTTTTAGGTGGTTATTTAAACTCAATTTTTATCTGTGCCACTGAAGTGGTCATAATAGTTGGTTTTAAAATTTTATCCTTTTCAAAAAAAAATTAATTTTTGTTCAGGATATAGCTTCCAACATTTTTCAATTAAATGACCTTTCTTTTTACAGTGATTACAAAATCTTTGATCTACCTTTTTAGGATCCATAATTTTAGGAACCTTACCTTGACTACTCTTCACCGAGCCAGGTTTAGGAGAATGCATTTTATCAAACTGTTCCAATATGAATTTATACTTCCTACACTTGGCCACATAATGATTAGAGAAGCCACAAAATGTGCATGGATAACTATTCATCATTTCTTGAAAATCATAGCCAATTTTTTCCAATGTAGACAAGGGATTAATTTGTTTACCTTTATTTTTAGAACCATGGTAAACAAAGGTGGAGGGATTTCTATACCTCTCTGTGGTGAATTCTTACTAGACCTTCTTGATGAGGATGAACCACATGATGCTAAGGGGGAAGACTCTTGGCTGTCAGAAGCTTGTCTTCTTCTAGCTGATTTGGAACTCTATCCAGTTAGCTTTTCCCCTGGACTAGCATATCCCAGTCCTGCATGTCGAGGCCTTTCCTCTACCAAGATTGGGTTAGTTATGGCTTGGTTTTTCTTACCAAGCCTAATTCCATTAAATCCCATATTTTGTAAAAGCTTAGATCATATACCATTAGTGTGTTTTTCAAATTCACCAAGCACACTTTTTTAATCTAACTTAACTTTGGGAGAGGAATTAAGTGTTGTCATACATACTATGCTCTCATCTGTCATAATGGATGCATCAAGAGTAATAGGTACCTCTTTCTTAGTTCCTTCAATCTGCAACACCATCAAGAGCTCAGTTTTGGATTCTAGCTCTCTTTTGATTGTGTCAAGTTTCTCCTCTTGAGTTAACACCTGACATCTTAGGAAGGAATTATCTTCCTGAATATGATGATTACATGCTTCAAGCTCCTCAAACTTGGCCATGTTAGACAACTTGCACATGGTTTCCATGCACACCTGTTCTTCCAAATTCTACACACGGCAACTGAAATATCAAGCCCAAAAAATGCAAAAAAAAATCTGAACCAAATTAACTGAAGAAAATCAAGAGCTAAACTAGCACTGATACCAAATTGCTCAGAGATTAGCAAGTTTACAAGCACGATCACCTGATCTGATACCAAATTGATCTGAAAATGGTACATAATTTTTCTTCAGTACTTAGAAAATTCTTATATTTTAAAATTTGACGACTGATTAAGAGTTTAAGAAAATTTTGAGAGCTCTTGAAACCCAAATCCTTAAATTCTTATGAATAAATAAATTATCCTTAATTTTATCAACTTAAGTGAATGTACTTAATCTATTACAAATCCATTTTAAAATTCACAATTGATTTCAAATCATACACTCAAACTAAAATTTTAATCCAAGTTGATAAGTGTATTCAAATTTTGTTGTGGGTTATGGATACTGAAATTTCCATTCAATCCATTTACCGCAGTTGTGTTCTTTCTTTAATTATTAATCAAATAAACTAACTTTCATTTTTTTTATCTTATTAAAATCTTCTAAAAACTAAAATCAAAGCCACAATACATGAACTTGATAATGGAGTTCACCTGAAGGCTATGTCTTCGGATTCACAAAAAGTGAAATGATTTATTACTTCCCAATGAAGTACAATATCCATTCACTATTGACTTATTAGACCTTTATACCTACAAATGAGCTGATTCAGACCTCTTAGAGCTCTGTAATTTACCATAAATGTTCCCAAGTCCATCTCTGGCCCCTACAATATTTTCATTGATAGTTTCTTGTGAAATTACGTTTAAAAATGTCTACAAATTTAAATGTAATAAACCTAAATAAAATAAGTTTAAATTTCTAGAAACTAAAGTAAATTATGAAAAACTTCCCTTTTTACTCCATCGCCTGATACGAACCATAAGTGGTTGGAAAATGTAGATATTTTCTTGCTCCTCGTGCCTGATCTATGAAACTGTGATGGAAAAACACATACATAGGAAAATATAAAGCACTTCTTGTAATAAAAAATTTTATAATGGAAATCACAAAATTATGAACAAATTTTATTTTTACACCATTGAAAAATTAATATTTAAGTGCCTTGAAAATGGTGATCTCTGCAAACTGGTCCTTCGTTGTCCCCTTTACAAACCTACCAAAAGGTCCCTTTAATAAAAGTGATCTCATCTTCTACCACTTGCTAAAAAGTGGAGGGTTGGTAAAGCTGATAATTATTTTGGCATACGTCCAGGGTTCAAATCCCCCTTCCATAGGTTTAGGTGCCCACTTTAGCCATTGACCCCACATTTGGTGGGAAACGGATATGATAAGCCTTTAAGTAGATTTTGGCCACAAAACCCTCCTTATCCCATGGGATTAGGCTTATTTGTGGAATGGATTAAATAAATTATTATTATTATTATTTTAAATAAAAATCACCTAAAAACCTATCAAGTGTCATGCCCATAATATGTCATTTTTCCATGTCAGAGTGTGCCACGTCATCATTTGACCACAAATTTGACTATGCATATCTTTTGCATACGAACTCAAATTTGGTCTGTTCAAAATGTGTAAGAAAGCTTGTAATGAGCTCTATACCATGGAACTGATTTTGAAACATTAAAATAAATAAATTTTTCCTTTTCCCCAACTTCCATGTGTCACCTTTCCATTGGTCCACTTGTTGACCTATGTTGACCACGGTTGACCCGTTTACGACCTTAACTTTGACCTGATAGAATTTGCATATGAACTTTGATTCTAAATTTCAACATACCATCAAAAAGGTATCAAGAATCCCTTCAGCATGTTTTAGGTTTAGGGAAGTTTAGGGGAGATCTGTATAGTGAAAAATCCTCTGGATCACTCCTCCCCAGTAAGATCCTTTTGACCTCAAAATGGAAATTCACTCTTCGGAGCTGTACACACGTTCTCTGCATAATACAATAACAGAACCCAGTTTATAGCATCATAATTTTACCAAAAATTGCAATGAGTAAAAAACAATAAAAGTAATTTCACCCATGGCTTATATTATAACTGATATGACACTACAACTTACCATATTTTTCTTTTGTATATCCCGATCCTACACTCGCCACTGTCAACAATGCGAATGTAACATGCAATCACAACTTGTTAGTGAAAAACTTTCACATACTATTTGTAACTATACCTGAGAGTTACAAATATTAATCCTATCAATAAGATTAACACACATGCAAATATCATGCATAGTAAACAAAAAGTTTGTATAAGTTGTACACTTACAAACAATGCCTACATACCACAATTTACACAATAACAACATACTAACTAAAATCCAAATACAGACATCTGACCAATGATCATGCCGACTGAACTGTAAATGTTGTTGAAAGATGAATTTGTAAAACTGGAAAAAAACAAAAATTACATCAATTTTTTAAAACCTGTCACCTTATTAGTTTCTCTTCAGGATACTTCACCAACACCAAAGAAGAAAAATAAATTTGAAACTTATCCTTTTCACAATTAATTATCCTTAATCTTATCAACTTAAGTGAATGTACTGAGTCTATTACAAATCCATTTTAAAATTCACAATTGATTTCAAATCATACGCTCAAACTGAAATTTGAATCCAAGTTGATAAGTGTATTAAAATCTTGTTGTGGGTTATGGATACTAAAATTTCCATTCAATCCATTTACTCTAGTTTCATGCTTGCTTTAATAATTAATCAAATAAACTAACTTGAATTTTTCTGTCTAATCAAAAGCTTCTAAAAAATGAAATCAAATCCACAATACAAGAAATTGATAACGGAGTTCACCCGAAGGCTATGTCTCTCCAGATTTACAATAAGTGAATTGATCTATTATTGCCCAATGAAGTAAAATATCCATTCATTATTGATTTAACAGACCTTTATACCTACAAATGAGTTTATTCAGACCTCTTGGAACTCTGCAATTTACCATAAACGTTTCCAACTCCATATGTGGCCCCTACAATATTATCACCTATAGTTTCCTGTGCAATTACGTTAAAAAATGTCTCCAACTTTAAATGTACAACACCTAAATGAAAGAGGTTTACATTTTTTAAAACTATAGGAAATTATAAAAAAACTTCTCTTTATTTCTCCATGGCCTGATACAAACCAGAAATGATTGGAAAATGTAGATCTTTGTCTGCTCCTCGTGCCTGATCTATGAAACTGTGATGGAAAAATGCCTACACATGAAAATTCACAGAAATTCATGTAATAAATTTTACATTTCTAGAAATCTCTCATAAATATAAACAACATTTATTTTTACACCATTAAAAAATTTGGACTATAAATGCCTCAAAAATGGTGATCTCTGCAAATTGATCCTTCGCTGTCCCCTTTGAAAATCTACCAAAAGGTCCCTTTAAATAAAAGTGATCTCATCTTCTACCACTTGCTAAAAAGTAGAGGGTTGGTAAAGCTGATAAGTATTTTGGCATACGTCAAGGGTTCAAATCCCCTTTCCATAGGTTTAAGCACCCAATTTAGCCATTAACCCAACATTTGGTGGGAGAGGGATATGATAAGGCTTTAAATAGCTTTTGGCCACAAAATCTTCCTTATCCCATGGGATTAAGCTTATTTACGTGGAATGGATTAAATATATTATTATTATTATTATTTTAAATCAAAATCCACTAAAAACCTGTCAAGTGTCACGCCCATAATATGTCATTTTCCATGCCAGAGTGTGTCACGTCATCATTTGACCACAACTTTGACTATGCATATCTTTCACATACGAACTCAGATTTGGTCCATTCAAAATGTCTCATAAATCTTGTGACGAGATCTATAACATGGAACTAATTTTTAAATATTACAAGACCATACATTTTACCTTGTCAACCACGTGTCACCTTTCCATTGGTCGACTTGTTGACCTATTGACCAGGGTTGACCCGTTTATGACCTTAACTTTGACTGGTGATAGAATTTGCATACGAACTCCGATTCTAAAGTTCAGCATATCATCGGAAATGTCTTGAGAATCCCTTTAACATGGTATAGGTTTAGGGAAGTTTAGGGAAGATATACATAGTGAAAAATCATCCAGATCACTCCTCCCCAATAAGACCATTTTGACCTCAAAATGGGAATTCACTCTACTAAACTATACACATGTTATCTGCATAATACAAACATAGAACCCAGTTTATAGCATGGTAAATTTCCAGAAATTTTGTGCATTAAGTAAAAACAAATAAAAAGAATTTCACCCATGGCTTAAACTGCAACTGATATGACACTACAGATGCAATATTCTTCTTCTGTACATCTTGATCATGCACTCA
The DNA here is from genome assembly GCA_019776745.2 of Taxus chinensis. NCBI lineage: Eukaryota > Viridiplantae > Streptophyta > Pinopsida > Cupressales > Taxaceae > Taxus > Taxus chinensis. Next base: position 224,048 of record JAHRHJ020001799.1, read on the forward strand.
CCACTGTCAACAATGCAAATGTAACATGCAGTCACAACTTGATAGTGAAAAACTTGTACATACTATTTGAAACTATACCAGACAGTTACAAATATTAAGCCTATCAATAAGACTTACACGTGCAAATATCATGCATAGTTAAAAAAGAGTTTTTATAAGTTGTAGACTTACAAACAATGCCTACATGCCACAAATTGCACAATAACAACATACTAACCACAATCCACATATATACATCTGACCAATGATCATGCCCACTTAACTATAAATAATGCTGAAAGATGAAGTTGGAAAACTAAAAAATGAAAATTACATCAAGTATTTTAAAATTGTCACCTAGATTATTTTGTCTTCAGGATACTTCACCAACACCAAAGTAGAAAAATAAATTTGGATCTTATCCTTTTCACAATTCAACATAATTTCCAAAACTTCCTAGTTAGTTTGCATACCATTCAACAAAGCTACTATGCAAACATAAAACTGATAAACTGTTTTCCCACCTTTTTCAATACATTTCCTATTTAGGTGGTTGTTTCAACTCAAGTTTTTACCTGTGCCACTAAATAGGTCATAATAGTTGGTTTTAAAACTTTTATCCTTTTTCAAAAAAAAATATAATTTTTGTTCTGGATGTAGCTTCCAACATTTTTCAATTAAATGACGGTCTTTCTTTTTACAGTGATCACAAAATATTTGATCTACCTTTTTAGGATCCATATTTTTAGGAACCTTACCTTGACTGCTCTTAGTCGAGCCAGGTTTAGGAGAATTCATTTACTCAAACTGTTCCAATATGGATTCATACTTCCTACACTTGACAACACAATGATTAGACAACCCACAAAATGTCCATGGATAAATATTCATCATTTCTAGAAAATCATAGGAAAACTTTTCCATTGTAGACAAGGGATCAATTTATTTACATTTATTTTTACAACCATGGTAAATAGAAGGCAGAGGAATTTCTATACCTCTCCGCGGTGAATTCTTACAAGATCCTCTTGATGAGAATGAACCACCTGATGCTAAGGGGGAAGAATATTTACTTTCAGTAGCTTTTCTTCTTTAAGATGATTTGGAACTCTCTTCGATCATCTTTTCTCCTACACTAGCATATCACAATCCTGCATGTCGAGGCCTTTCCTCTACCAAGAATGGGTTAGTTATGCCTTGGTTTTTCTTACCAAGGCCCATTCCATTAAATCCCATATTACTTAAAAGATTAGATCCTATACCTTTAGTGTGTTTTTTAAATTCACCAAGCACACTTTCTGAATCTTACTTAGCTTTGGGAGAGGAATTAAGTGTTTTCATACTTACTATGCACTCATCTGTCATAGTGGATGCATCAATGGTAATAGGAACCTCTTTCTTAGGTCCTTTAATTTGCAACACCACCAAGAGCTCATTTTTGGATTCTATCTCTCTTTTCAATGTGTCAAGTTTCTCCTCTAGAATTAACACCTGACATCTTAGGAAGGCATTCTCTTCCTAAATTTTATGATTACATGCTTCAAGTTCCTAAAACTTGGCCTTGTTAGACAAATTTCCCATGGTTTCCCTACATACCTGTTCTTCTGAATTCTGCACACTGCAACGGAAAGATCAAGCCCAAAAAATGTATAAACTAAACTGAACAAAATAAATTGAAGCAAATCAAGAGCTAAACCAGCTATGATACCAACTTGCTTGGATATTAGCAAGTTTACAAGTGCGATCACCAGCTCTGATACCAACTTGATCTGAAAATGGTACATAATTTTTCTTTAGTACTTAGAAAATTCTCAGATTTAAAAATTTAACAACTGATTAAGAGTTTAAGCCAATTTTGGGACTTCTTGAAACCCAAATCCTTAAATTCTTCTGAATAAATCAATTATCCTTAATTTTTTCAACTTGAGTGAATGTATTGAATTTATTACAAATCCATTTTAAAATTCACAATGATTACAAATCATACACTCAAACTGAAATTTCAATCCAAGTTGATACGTGTATTTAGATCTTGTTGTGGGTTATGGATACTGAAATTTCCATTCAATCCATTTATTCCAATTTTTGGATTTCTTTAATAATTAATCAAATAAACTAACTTGAATGTTTTTATCTAATCAAAATATTCTAAAAATTGAAATCAAATCCACAACACAAGAATTTGATAATGGAGTTCACCCGAAGGCTACATCTCTGGATTCACAGAAAGTGAATTGATTTGTTATTGACTAATGAAGTGCAATATCAATTCACTATTTACTTAACAGACCTTTATACCTACAAATGAGCTCATTTATACCTCTTGGAAATCTGTAATTTACCAGAAATGTTCCCAAGTCCATTTGTGGCCCCTACTATATTTTCACTTATAGTTTCCTGTGTAATTACATTCAAAATATGTCTACAACTTTAAAAGCACAACACCTACATAAAATAGGTTTAGATTTCTAGAAACTATAGGAAATTCTAAAAAACTTCCATTTTTATTTAATGGCCCGATACGAACAAGAAGTTGTTGGAAAATGGAGATTTCTGCCTCCTCCTCGTGCCTGATTTGTGAAATTGCGATGGAAAAATGCCTACACAAGAAAATATATAGCATTTACTATAAAAAAACTTTACATTTTTGGAAATCTCTAAGAATTATAATTTTTTTTTAATTTTTACACCATTGAAAAATTTGAACTGTAAGTGCCTCAAAAATGGTCATCTCTGTAAACTGGTCCTTCACTATCCCTTTTACAAACCTACCAAAATGTCCCTTTAAATAGAAGTGATCTCATGTTCTATCACTTAATAAAAAAGTGGAAGGTTGGTAAAACTGATAAGTATTTTGGCATAGGACAAGGGTTAAAATCCCCCTTCCATAGGTTTAGGCTCCCAATTTAGCCTTTGACCCTACATTTGGTGGGAAAGGGATAGAATATTCCTTTAAATAGCTTTTCGCCACAAAATCCTCCTTATCCCATGGGATTAGGCTTATTCATGTGGAATGGATTAAATAAATTATTATTATTATTATTTTAAATCCAAATCCACTAAAAACCTACCAGGTGTCATGCCCATACTATGTCATTTGTCCACATCAGAGTGTGCCACGTCATCATTTGACCACAGCTTTGACTATGCATATCTTTCGCATACGAACTCAGATTTGGTCCGTTCAAAATACCTCAGAAAGATTGTGTCGATATATATACCATGGAACTGATTTTGAAACTTTACAAAACCATACATTTTTCCTTGTCACAAACTTCCACGTGTCACCTTGTCATTGGTCCACTTGTTGACATGTTGACTAGGGTTGACCTGTTTATGAGGATAACTTTGAGCGGCGATAGAATTCACATATGAACTCTGATTCTGAAGTTCAGTATACCGTCAGAAAGGTATCAAGAATCCCTTCAACATGGTCCAGGCTTAGGGAAGTTTAGGGAAGATCTATATAATGAAAAATCCTTTGGATCACTCCTACCCAATAAGACCATTTTGACCTCAAAATAGAAATTCATTCTGTTGAACTGTACACACGTTATTTTCATAATACAAACACAACACCCAGTTTATAGCATGGTAATTTTCCCAAAATTTGTAATAAGTAAAAACCAATAAAAGGAATTTCACCCATGGCTTATACAGTGACTGAAATGACACTGCAATTGCCATATTCTTCTTCTGTACATCCTAATCCTGCACTCACCACTGTGAACAATGCAAATGTAACATGCAATCACAACTTGTACATACTTTTTACAACTATACCTAATAGTTACAAATATTAAGCCTATCTATAAGACTTACACACATGTAATCATCATTCATAGTAAACAAAGAGTTTGTATAAGTTTTACACTTACAAACAATGCCTACATGTCACAATTTAAACAATAACAACATAATAACTATAATCCAAATATAGACATCCTGAAAGATGAAGTCTTAAAAAAAATAAAATTACATCAAATATTTTAAACCTATCACCTGATTATTTCCTCTTCAAGATACTTCACCAACACCAGACAAGAAAAATAAATTTGGAACTTATCCTTTTCACAATCAATAAAATTTCCAAAACTACCTAGTTAGTTTGCATACCATTCAACAAAGCAACTATGCAAACATAAAACTGAAAAACTATTTTCCCACCCTTTTCAATACATTTTCCAGTTTAGCTGGTTGTTGCAACTTAGTTTTTTACTTGTGTGTTGGTTGGATATTTTTTCAGGCCAAAATATGAGATTCAACCACATTGCATGGGATGAAATCCCTCCTCATAGATAGGTGAGGCTTCCTGTTTATTACTAATATAAAACACAGAAGAAATAATATATACAATATCCACACTATTCTAACCATTGGGTTGGGATACAATCCCGAAATCCATATCAGCATGAAATGGAGATGTTAAAACTTTAGAAATGGAATGGATTAGAAAGGGAAACTTATTATAGATGAAATAAAATCAGGAAGGGAATGAGAGGAACGTATTTTCTTTCAAGTAAAAACAGATCAAGAAATACTTATACGAGTTTTAGATAATGAGTGTAATATTCGAAATGATTAAAATAATCAAGAATACTAAACAAAGAATAGCTCAAGATTTTGGATGTAAGAACAATCTTCTCAAGATAGATGAATCCCATTACACAAAGTTTGTAAAATAACACTAGTTTCTATTCTTCAATGATTAAAAATAAAATACAAAGTTTTTCTTCTTCTTCACAATAGCTCTTAATATTAAAAAAAAGTGTCCCTTTTGAAATACACAAGCATCCCTTATTTAGAATAGAGAGAGTAGAGAGAAAATAGGATAAATCCTAGAAAATAGTCTTTTAATGAGAGTCCTATTTTTCTTGACTCTCACGTAGAACAAGTCAAAATTTTCTTCCTATGTGATGAAATGAAAATGAAAAAGACATGACAATTTCTTGATAGAAATGACATGAAACATTATGTTTATTCTACTTCGTCATCCTTGTCTTCTTCCAGTGAAGCCTGCTTGTCTTGAAATTCTTGGAACTTCCAGATTATGCCCTACATCTCATCTTCATCTGGCACACTAGAATAATCACTTAGGACCTCGCAAGTTTCCTGAGTGTCACTTGCGTTACCAGGAAGTTTCTTCAATTTCTTGTTGAGTTTCCTTAGTGATTCCAAAACATTCTTGATCCTTATGAACTTATCAATGATTGACAGATCAAAGACAGAAGCTTGCTCATGCTGAATTAATTATTAAATTTTTTTATAGAGATCAATCAGCAGGTAGAATATTCGAGCTCTCATCCAACACCTTGGAAAATATCCTAGACAGCTCCTCTTCTATGTCATTGGTGGCATCAACCAACTGATCTCTAGATTCCCTCAACTTGCTACAAGCTTCACTGAGAATATTTATCCTGAATCTGATGGCTTTGGCTAGCTGGAAATGCTTATCCCATGTGGAATGATTCCTTCTTCCATTAAGATCTAGGATGGAACCTATTTCAGTGCATTGAGAGCTTCCAAAGTTAATTCAAGGTTCCTGACTTCCTATGAAAATTCATCATCCATCTTGTCACCATCTTTCTTTATTTCCTCCAAGGATTTATAAACCTCCATTGTGTCATCTATGACCTCTCTTCCTTGTAGGAGTAGCCTCTTTATCCATTCTTCAACCATTCTCCCCTTCTCGTTGATCTTTTCAATCATAGGCACCGATGAGAAATCAAACCTTGATAGGAGTAGGGGTAGAAGATGATGATGTTGACTGAGAAGGATTTGAAAGCTTGAGTAATACCTCCATCAACTATTTAACTTTATCCTTTAGCTCATCCTGCTTACCTTTGTTTCTTTCAGCTTTTTACAAAGCACATTCATGGCATCATGCGCATCTTGTTGTGCTCCTTCTATTGTTACTTTTCCCAGATCAACCCTTGTAATCTGATAATCAGTCACTGCTATATCCTCCTTAGTTTTTTTGGCCACGGGAGTGGCAATATCTACAAACTTATGCCCTGAGGCATCCACTAAAACCCTTGAAACCATTTTGGGTTTCTTGGTAGATTTGGAAGGAGAAGCCTTGAGTGAATTGAAATCAAAGGATGGTAGGGGAACTACCACCTTCCTCTTCCTTAGGGTCTGTTCAATTAACCATTGAGGTACAGTGGAAGAAGTTTCTCCTATTAGAGGTGTTATGGTTGTATCTACAGGTGGAGGAAGATTTACTTGTGGAGTTGTGATGACTAAAAGTGTGGTGATTGTGGGGATATATTCAAGGAATGAAGGTGCAAAAGGAGGAGGCATTTCTATGGCCATCTTAGATCCGACAGAGAGAGGTGAGAGATGAAGAAAATGTTGGCCATGAATGATGAGAGTGGCATCGAAATATGAGATGAGGAAGATTGGGAGAGAGGAGGTAAAGATTCTAAAGCCAAAGCTTGAGAAGTAAGAGAAAGGCTTACTCTGATGAGAAATCATCAAAAGGAGAAACAAGAGGTTGACCAACCTCTGATTTTGAAGTAATTTCTCCTTGTTCTGGTGAAGGAGGTGAATCCAATATCTTCAACTATTTGTGTAAGGAGTAGCAGATGATTCGGCCCCTTGATTTTCTCCTTTTCTGACAAACTTAAATTTTATTTTCCTCTTGGTAGGGATTTTATCCTTTTCCTTTTCTCCATTGGAGGGTCCCACTTCTAAAGTAGTTATTTTTGAAAAGATCTTTTCCTTATAACTCATTCCCCAAGAAATGAGCCATGCCTTAGTATGGACAAGAGTCTGAGTAGCTCTTTCAGTGATAGAAGCTTTTTCAGCAACAGACCAATCAATGGCTGGGAATCCAAGTTGGTCTCCATCTGAACTGTTCATACATGGGTTCCAGAACACTTTCATTATCTGTGGTGCCTTCAGGGATATCAGCCATATCTAACATATGAAATTCTTCAAGTGTCAGTCTATTGTTGTCTTTTCTTCGGATGGAAATTTCATCACAAAGATCAACCCAGATATCTTCAATAATGGGCACATGCAGGTACAATGTTCCATATGACTTGAGGAATCCCTCGATGTCAAATCCCTCCCTCATCTTCATGTGCTTCTTCAATTTTTCTTGAATCTCGTGCACCAAATTCTTGGCCTTAACCATAGTGGAACATGTATACCTTCCAATGGAAATGGGGAAGGAGATGGTGGATTTGTGCCTGCTTTGTTGGAATTTGTGAAAATCCAACAATTGTTTGACCAACTCCATAAGGATCAGTTTGTCACCTGGGAACCTGGGAAAATGGAAAGGATTACCATGGAACCTTACCACCCAAATATAAGTAAACTTATTGAATTGCAAGAAGATGCAACCCCATTTTGACACTTTTGTCCATGCTTCATTGGAAACCCTTCTCTTCCTCAGATCAGGATCCAATCTGTAAATGTTTTCATAGAAGAAGGCATCATTCACTCTTCTAAATTGGTCTTCAGACCCTTTTATTGTCAGTTGTGGGAAGTATCGATATATGTGTTTCATTGCTCAGTTTCCCTTTGCATCCATCCCTGGATAGTTTCTCATGCTTGTTGCCGCATAGGTGACGTATGACATCATATAGAACTTTCCGGTAGACAAGACCATTTTCATTTGGGAGTCTATCTCATTACTTATTAGGCTACCCCAATCAATCCCTTGGTCATTTTTCTTTATGACAACCATGAACTGGTACATCCACCCTTGGAATTATTTTGAATCTGGGAGTCCAAATAACCGGCTCAGCAGGGTGATGATATTGCTGACTTCAAGAATAAAATCACTTCTAGGGACCGACTTAGGAAACCTAGAAACAACTAGCTTAGCCTTGATCAAGAACTTCTTATTTACATGCTTGATGTAGTCTTCCTAATCTTTGTCCTAGGCCTTTTCTGCTGATTTAAGGTCTAAATCAACATATTCCATAAATTTGGGAAACTTTAGGAGTTGGTCAAAATAATCTCCATCCAATTTCACTATAGACTCCCCTGCTTGATTTCTTACTGAGTGGGAGGCTGAGTCATAGTGGGAAGTGCAAGCCAGGATGAATTCAGGGCATTGAGCTGATATTGGAAATCCTATTGCAAGAGGGAGACCACTGCCAGCTATTGACTTCATCCATGAATTTTGAGAAGAATCCTCAATTCTTTTCCAGAAGTCTTCCATATCTATATTGCCGAGCTCTATGTCCCAGATGTCATAATTACATCTTACATAAGAAGAAGAACTCCATCTTCTGATACTTATACTTCATCTTTCCTGACTTATCTGACTTATCCTTAGATGGGCCAGGGTCTGACATGAAGAGTCTTGAAAATGCCTTGATGACTTCTGGAAGAGTAGTTGGGTGTGAAAGCTTGTTGGACAAGTGCACAAACCCGACACACCGTTTGGGTTTTGAAACTTGCAGAACACCTTTAGAAACCTGACAGACTAGATTTTATGTCAGAAATTAGGCTGTTTCAAACACCAACGGAAACCTGAAAAAAATGGTCGAGTTTGGAGGATGTCATACACCTTGAGAAACCCAAAACACTGGCGGGGTGTATGTCTGAAGTTAGGGCATGCGGCGCATTGATGAAAACCCAACATAAGGCGGAAGTGAGATGATGTCGAGTAGGTAGAAATACCTGACACACTATGGAACTTGGAGGATGTTCAAACACCTGTCAAGACCCGACACAAGGTGGAGAAAGTGAGATGTCAAGCAGCCTAGCAAAACCCAAAACAAGGTGGAAACTGGATGATGTCGAGCACCCTGCAAAACCTGAAATCAATATATCGGGTTTCTGACCTGTCAGAACATGAAAAATTTCCCATCATTTGTTTATGAATTTTTGATTCTTTTGAAATCCACAACTTACAACAAGTAAATAACCAAGGGGTAAATTCCAAATGAAAGCCCTCATGAAAAAGACAAGAAACAAGAAAACAACCTAAAACCCTAAAACCAGTAAAGAAGAGGAAAAGAAATGAAAACCCAAACAAAACACCTCAAAAATAACCCCAAAAATATTCAAAAAGAAAAGAGGAGAAGAATACCTTCAACAAGATTGAAAAATGATCAAGAATGGATGGTGAAATCGACTAGGAAGCTCAATCGGGTCTGGAGGTGGAAGAAGCATGCACAGAAATCCAACGCATCAAAAAATGTACCAGGTAACAAATGACGTGGAAAACCACCTATTTATAAAACCCTAACATTAATTACACCTCATTTGATGTGTGCCAACTACCAGACAACTGGACATTAATGACATGTCATCATGCATGGAGCGTCTGAAAACCTGACACAAAGGGTTTGGTTTAATTCAGGTTTGGGTTTTGGAAAACATGAAGCATGATGCATGAGATGTTGAGATGCTTCTAAGTCCCTGAAATCCTGACACAAAGGCTTCATTCAGGTTTCAGGGTTTTGGGAATCATACAACATGAAACATGTATTGGATAAAGCATGTTCTGATGCTTGGGGGTTCCAAAAACCTGACACACTGCCAAGACAATCAGGTTTCAGGTTTCGGGGAACATCAGACATGTAACATGCAAGAAACATGCTTTCATGCAATGAGAACCCGAAAACCCAAAAATATCCTTCAAAGGGGAATTTTAAGAGATATGTCCAAAAATTTTCTATGGTTATCTCATTTTTAGCTGGAATCACTAAAACAAGATAACAACTGGCTCCAGTTGGGGACTTTCTTTGAGACATCAAAGGAAGAGAACTCAGAATCAAAAAGCTTTATCCATTGGGCTACGGAGTCAGAAGAAGAAAATAAAAACAAAAAACAAACAAAGAAAGAAACAAAGCAAACACACAACAGGAAATAAATTATAATACAGTGCAAGAGAGCATCTTGCATTACTGATGGAACAACTTCAGATGTTGACCACTGAAAGGTAGAGGGAGAAACTCTCCATCAAGATATGATAGACAAAAGCTATTTTCACCATTCAGCTGATGGATTTTGAAAGGACCTTTCCATAAAGAGTCAAACTTGCCATGCATCCCTTTCTGTTCCCTTCTCTTATCCCAGAGAAGTACTAGATCTCCAATCTGGAAATCACGTTGCTTTGATTTTTTGTCAAATATCTTTTTGACTTTTCTCTGATGATCTACAATGTGATCCACCACCTTGCTCTGTTCTTCTTCTAGCCTGGCTAGGTACATTATCCTTTTCTCAATAGAACTTTGAAAAGTTTCATCCTCAATTGCTTTAGCCAACCGTAAGGCTGGCAATTCTACAGAGATAGGAATCTCAGCATCAATTCCATACAACACCTAGAATGGGGACATTCCAATAGCTCGCTTAGGAGTAATCCGATCTGCCCATAATGCATCATACAATGCTTTATGCCATGTCCTTTGATTCTCATCGACCAACTTTCTAATTATGGTCACCAGGTTCTTATTGCTTGATTCAGCCTGACCATTTCCTTGGGGGTAATAATCAGATGAATGAGCCAATGTGATCCCAAATCCATAACAAAATTAGTCAACTCATGTGATGAGAAATTGGAAGCATTGTCAGCAACAATCTTGTGAGGAATGTTGAATCTAACAATTATATTCTCCTTGAGAAAATTACACACAACTTCGGAGGTTACCTGCTTGATTGGTGCAGCTTCCACCCACTTGGTGAAATAATCTGTGGTGGTGAGCACATAATTATGACTGGCACTGGAGGTAGGATTCAGTACTCCAATGAAATCAATTCCCCATTGGTGAAAAGGTTCTTCAATTACCACAGGCTTCAAGGGAAGAGTAGCCAGCTTAGGGCGGACCAACGAAATGTTGACAAGCTTCACATTTGGCCACCCATTCTATTGAATCTCGAAAGAGAGTAGGCCAATAGTACCTAGCCTGTAAGATTTTGTAAGCCATCATGGAGGAAGAGAAATTTCCTCCACATGCTAGATTGTGAAAGGATTCTAGCAACCTTATCTGCTGAGACTTATCAACACAATTCAGGAATACACCATCAATGCCCTTCTTGTATATACCATTATCCCATAGAACGTATCTTACAGACCTTAATTTAACTATTCTCTTTTATTTTTGGCTCAAATGTGGGGGACATTTTCCATAAGTTAAAAATAAAGTGATGTCTGCATACCATTCATCGGTTGTGCTTACAAAAAGCACCATGGGAAATTCTGAAGAAGTATCTTTAGTTTCTTCGCATTCTGTCTCAGACTTGTTTTCTGCAATCAATTGGCACAGGCCTCTTCCTCGTACCAACTTGGTAGGTCTGATGTCCAAGTCATATTCTTGGACTTTGGCTATCCAGTTACCCCATTGACTACCCAACTCTTGTTGAGTCAAAATGGACTTAACTGCAGTATCAGGAATGAGAACGAGAGTGTGAGAACTCAACACATAGTACCTGAAATGCTTCACCACTCTCACCACTGCATAAGCATGCTTTTCAATTTGTGACATTTTCAATTCATGTTCCTTTAGTGGGAAACTCATGAAATAAATGGGAGCTTTTATTCCTTCTTCGTTCTCCTGCATCAGGATGGCTGATACTGTATGTGTGGAAGCGTAGTTGTACATGATGAAATCCTTCTTGAAGTCTGGGCATACCAGAATAGGAGCGTGAGAAATTTCTCTTTTGACTTCTTCAAAAGAAAGCTTCCCTTCAGTGCTCCATCAAAATGGATTTTTACCTTTCATCATCCCAAGGATATCCTTGGTTTTATCGGCAAAATCAGGTACAAATCTTCTTAGGAAATTGACCTTTCTGAAAAAGGAATGCACCCCAGTTTTTCTTGTAGGAAGGGTAAGGCTTTGGATGGCCTTCACCCACTCTGGGTCAATCTTGGTTCCTTCTTTAGTCATGATATGACCCAGCAACTTTCCTTTTATTACTCCAAACATGGAATTTTTAGGATTTAATGAAATCCCATGACACCTGCACCTTAAGAGTACCTGCTCCAGGTGATTGTAATGATCACTTCACTTCTTAGAGAAGACCGTCAAGTCATCCAAATATACAACTATGACCTTGCCCATCAAATCTCTAAAAGCTAAGTCCATAGCTCTTTGAAATGTGGATCTAGCGTTAATCAAACCAAAAGGCATCCTTCTGTAAGCAAAGGTCCCCCATGGGGTGGTGAATGTTGTTTTATGTTGATCCTCAGTGGCTACCTCAACCTGATTATACCCTGAAAATCTGTCAAGCATGGATAACATTTCTGATCCAGTGACAGTCTGTAATACTTGGTCCATGATAGGCAATGGGTAATTGTCTTTCAATGAAGACTGATTAAGGTTCCAAAAATCAACACAAATACGGATCTCACCATTCTTCTTTCTGACAGGGACAATGTTAGCAACCCATGTGGAATGATGGATTAGAAAGATAATCCTTGCATCTAACATCTTTTGAATTTCTACAAGGATAGTCCCTAAGATCTTTGGGTTGTAATGCCTTTGCTTCTTCCTATAGGGTTTAACCTCAGGCTTCAAAGGGATGCTATGTTGCACATCCTTGGGCTTGAAAGACTTCAGATCACATATGACCATGCTAGGACATCCATATATCTCTTCAGGAGTGAAGTGAATCTTTCTTTCTCCTCCAGAGAACAACATTTCCTGATGTTTACCATCTGTGGTTGGTCAGGAGAGCCCAGATTAACTTGATCTACCTCTGACGAGGAAGCACCTTCAGCTTTCCTTTTATCCTGAATGAAACAGTCATGCTTGTCAAACAGACCTTCCAGAGAAACTAATCCCTTCAGAATCTTATTGCCTTTGAGCTAGATGAATTCACCATCAATCTCTTGATATGAATTCAAGATGGACTCATGGAAATCTGATTCTGATCCTTCAAAATAAAGCTCACTAAAATTATCATCTTTTTCAAGAAAAGACAATAATTGTTGATCATCATTAAACACTTGCCAATGTGCTGAATTATCTGGAACACTTAGACGATACACAATTTCAATGGTATACTTGTCCTGTTTGAACTTTGGGTGAGGAAGGAGAAGAGATGCAGACACGGCTAAAGAATCAGCTTTATCATTGTGATCTCTCAAAACTGCCTTAATGGAAAAAGCATCAAAGCATTCTATGTTGTCCCACACCTTGTTCCTGTAATGCCTTAGGCGATCATTTTTCACCTGATAGATCCCCCTTACTTGATTCACAATCAACTCGGCATCTCCCTGCACTTTGAGATTTTGGATTCCTTTTTTCCTTGCCATTTCTAATCCTAATAACAAAGCTTTGTATTCAGCCATGTTATTAGTATTGTCAAACTGCAACTTGAAGGCGAAGGGAAAAATCTCGAAATCTGGAGATATAAGAACCACACCAGTGCCTGACCCAGTAGTTGAACAACTCCGTCAAACTTGAGGGTCCAAACAACATTAGGATCTTCTTCCTTGACTTCTATAGAGGCACCTCAGATGTCATGAAATAATTACCCAAGCCTGCATCTTCGAAGAGAATTTGGGCCTTGGGATCATCTGATTTAGTGACTAGGTACTTCACCTGTGCTTCAGGGTGGAGGACACGAGGAACTCCATTTACTAGAATTTTAGCTTTGGTCTAGTCCATATTGATTTCTCCTCCAACATCTTTGCAAAAACCTCTTCCTAAGAGAATACCATAAGCAGCTGGGATATCAGCAACCAGGATAGTCATTTTTACTCTCTTTTCAGGGAAGGCAACAAATGCAAACTGTGCATCCTTGATTTGGCCAATCAAGGGGACTTGTTTAGTTTCCATGGAGTAACACCACCCATAAGATTTAGTCAAGGTAAGTCCAAGGGCATGGGATACTTTTTTGGGCATTACGTTATCAGAGGCTCCTGAGTCAATTATGCAATTATTGAGTTTAAAACCGTTTATAAGTAAGGACAAATAAAATGGTTCAATCTTTCCTGAAGAAGCAAGCAGAGGTCATATTATTCTAAGGTAAAGGCTGAGTGGGGCTAGGAAAAATGCCTTTTGAAGATGAAGGGATAACAACCTTGCTTCTAATGAATTTGGCAAGTTTCTCAAATTGCTCAGGATTTGACTAAAGGTATTTGGCTTCTGACATTTGGATCTTAGTTTTCTTTGCATGATCAATAATGTCAAAAGTGGTATATGAAGGAATGATGGTGGGCTCAGTTCTAGGTTACACTGGTCTGAGCTGAGGTACTAGCCTTGGGGGTAGGAGAAAGAGAGTTAGAAGATGAAGTTACCTTTTTAGTTGTCTCCTTTTCAGTTTTGCACTGAGATAGGAGAGCCTCTTTTAGCCATAACCACAGGGAGCTTCTTTACTTTTCTCCTTAGAGCCTTCAACCAGCTTTCTGGGGTTCTGGGATTGAGATCGAGGGAAGACTACAAATGATTGACCATCATGCTCACATTCATCTTCCTCGTATTCCAAGTACCCAATGCTGGAGTCACCAGCTGAATCATCAAAAGACTCATCAGCATATCCTGAAGCTTCAAAAGCTTCATGAGAATCTTGATCTTCTGGTTCTTCACCATCCTCAACTATTTCCACTATTGCATTGACAGGAGGAGCTTCAATGGCCAGCCTGGTGGGAGCAGCAATCAACCGATTCCTATCTCTTGTGGGGGCACCATTGGTATTGTTGAAATTCCGTCTAGGAATATCCCGATAAGGAATGTTGGTCACTTGTTGAGACATTTTCTTCTTCAAAGTGATCAATTTGTCATTGGCCATCTTCTGAATCATAGGATCAGTAGTACTCTGAGAAGAACTCTGATTTTTAGGCTTAGATGACTCTCTTCTGATCTTTCCAGCCAGAATAAGATCATCTTCTATTTCAGTGGTTGTAGCTTGAGCAGTGGCCAAATCAGGAATAACAGACCTTCTTAATAAGAAGCTCACATCAGGGGGCTGAGTGTTGATGAAGAAACACTTTTGATTTTCAAGAGTGGGAATGGCTAGGTCTAGAATCTTATGAATCATCTTGTAAAATTTAATTATGAAGTCCCGCATGGATTCATAAGACTCCTTCTTCATATGTGTAAGTTGTGCTAACAAGGCATGAGAATCTTCAGCTGGTTTGAACCTTGCTTCAAATATGGATCTCATGGTAGCCCAGTTGGTAATGCATGCATTCGGAAGATGGTAGAACCATTTTGTTGCTACACCATGCAATGTTTCAATGAAGAGTCGAACAGAGACATCTTCATGAGAAACCCCAAGAATTCCACATGTGATAAAGAATGAAATGATGTGTTCATCAGGGTGTTGCTTCCCATCACCGTTGAACTTAGGAATATTCTTACGAGATCCATGTGGTAGATCATGCAATGGTGGAGTTAGGGAAAGAGGACCAATAGCTGCACCCCAAGGCACAAGTTGTGCTACCATCCTTTTGAATGAAGTGCATATAGGAATCTGAGTATCAGACAAGAATAATGCATGATAGGTTGCAGAAACTTCTTGTTCTTGAGGAACCTGAGTTCTTTGGATAGGAAAATAACTTCTTGCTCAGCTAGATGCAACACTGTTGGGGGAAAGTCTGAAATTATGTTGTTGAAGCAGATCAAAGAACGGATCAGTTTCACCCCTGGCTCGGCTTGACCGAGTGAAGATCTTTCTAGCCAGCTTGAACTGGAAAATGGATCTTCTGAAAATAAGGCAAATACGGAGTCGCCAGACACCAATAGGATAAGCTTAGTCTTATCAATCCGTATTCCCTAGTGGAGTCACCAAAAACTGTTGGTTGGATATTTTGTCAGGCCAAAATATGAGGTTCAACCACTGCATGGGATCAAATCCCTCCTCAAAGACAAGTGAGGCTGCCTGTTTATTACTAATCTAAAACACAGCAGAAATAATATATACAGTATCCACACTATTCTAACCATTGGGGTTGGGATACAATCCTGAAATCCATATCAACATGAAATGGAGATGTTACAACTTTAGAAATTAAATGGATTAGAAAGGAAACTTATTATAGATGAAACAAAGTGGAAAGGGAATGAGAGGAACATATTTTCTTTCAAGCAAACACAGATCAAGAAATACTTATACGAGTTTTAGATAATGAGTGTAATATTTGAAATGATTAAAATAATCAAGAATACTAAACAAAGAATAGCTTAAGATTTTGGACGTAAGAACAATCATCTCAAGATAGATGAATCCCACAACACAAAGTTTGTAAAATAACACCTGTTTCTATTCTTCAATGATTAAAAAGAAAATACAAAGTTTTTCTTCTTCTTCACAATAACTCTTAATATTCAAAAAAAGTCTCCCTTTTGAATGCATAAGCATCCCTTATTTATAATAGAGAGAGCAAAGAGAGAAAATAGGATAAATCCTAGAAAATAGTCTTTTAATGAGAGTCCTATTTTGCTTGACTCTCACATAGGAGAACAAGTCAAAATTTGCTTCCTATGTGACGAAATGAAAATGAAAAAGACATGACAATTTCTTGATAGAAATGACATGAAACATTATGTTTATTCTGCTTCGTCATCCTTGTCTTCTTCCAGCGAAGCCTACTTGTCTCAAAATTCTTGGAACTTCCAGATTATGCCCTACATCTCATCTTCATCTGGCACACTAGAATAATCACTTAGGACCTCAAATTTTCCTAAGTGTCACTTGCGTTACCAGGAAGTTTCTTCAATTTCTTGTTGAGTTTCCTTAGTTATTCCAAAACGTTCTCGATCCTTATGAACTTATCGATGATTGAAAAATCAAAGATAGAAGTTGGATCATGCTGAATTAATTCTTAAATTTGTTTATAGAGATAATCAGTAGGTAGAATATTTGATCTCTCATCCAACACCTTGGCAAAGATCCTAGACAGCTCCTCTTCTATATCAATGGTGGCATCAACCAACTGATCTCTAGATTCCCTCAATTTTGCTGCAAGCTTCACTAAGAATATTTATCCTGAATTTGAAATATTTGGCTAGCTGGAAATGCTTATCCCATGTGGAATGATTCCTTCTTCCATTAAGATCCGGGATGGAACCTGTTTCAGTGCATTGAGAGCTTCTAAAGTTAATTCAAGGTTCCGACTTCCTGTGAAAAATTCATCATCCATTTTGTCACCATCTTTCTTTATTTCCTCCAAGGATTTATAAACCTCCACTGTGTCATCTATGACCTCTCTTCCTTGTAGGAGTAGACCTCTTTATCCATTCTTCAACCTGTTCTCCCCTTCTCGTTGATCTTTTCAATCATAGACACCGATGAGAAATCAAACCTGATAGGAGTAGGGGTAGAAGATGAAGGTGTTGACTGAGAAGGCTTTGAAAGCTTGAGTAATACCTCCATCAACTGTTCAACTTTCTCCTTTAGCTCATCCCTTCTTACCTTTGTTTCTTTTAGCTTTTGGAAAAGCATGTTCATGGCATCTTGCGCATCCTGTTGTGCTCCTTCTGTTGTTACTTTTCCCAGATCAACCCTTTTAATTTGATAATCGGTAACTGATATATCCTCCTTGATTTTTTCAGCCATGGGAGTAGCAATATCTACAAACTTATGCCCTGAGGCATCCACTGAAACCCTTGAAACCATTTTGGGTTTCTTGGTAGATTTGGCAGGAGAAGCCTTGAGTGAACTGAAATCGAAGGCTGGTAGGGGAACCACCACCTTCCTCTTCCTTGGGGTCTGATCAATTAACCATTGAGGTACAAGTGGAAGAAGTTTCTCCTATTGGAGGTGTTATGGTTGTATCTGCAGGTGGAGGAAGATTTACTTGTGGAGTCGTGATGACTGCAAGTGTGGTGACTATGGGAATAGATTCAGGGAATGAAGGTGTGGAAGGAGGAGGCATTTCTATGGCCATCTTAGGTCCGACAGAGAGAGGTGAAAGTTGGGAGAAGATGCTAGCCATGACTGATGGGAGTGGCATCGAAATATGAGATGAGGAAGATTGGGAGAGAGGAGGTAAATATTCTAAATCCAAAGCTTGAGAAGCAAGAGAAAGCCTTACCTCCGATGAGCAATCATCAAAAGGAGAAACAAGAGGTTGACCAACCTCTTATTTCTGAAGGAATTTTCCTTGTTCTGGTGGAGGAGGTGAATCTAATATCTTCAACTGTTTGTGAAGGAGTGGCAGATGATGTAGCCCCTTACTTTTCTCCCCTTCTGACAAACTTAAATTTTATTTTCCTCTTGGTAGGGCTTTTATCCTCTTCCCTTTCCCCCTTGAAGGGTTCCACTTCTAAAGTAGATATTTTTGAAAAGATCTTTTCCTTATAACTCATTCCCCAAGAAATGAGCCATGCCTTGGTATGGACAAGAGTCTGAGGATCTCTTTCAGTGATAGAAGCTTTTTCAGCATGATAGACCAATCAATGGCTGAGGAATCCAAGTTTGTCTCCATCTGACTATTCATACCTAGTTCCAGAACACTTTCATTGTTTGTGGTGCCTTCAGGGATATCAGCCAGATCTAATGTCTGAATTTCTTCAAGTGTCAGTCTTCTGTTGTCTTTTCTTCAGATGAAACTTCATCCCAAAGATCAACCCAGATATCTTCCACATGGGGCACATGCAGATACAAGGTTACATATGACTTGAGAACTCCTCAAATGTCGAATCCCTCCCTCAGTTTCATATCTTTCTTCAATTTTTCCTAAAGCTCATGCACCACATTCTTGGCCTTAACCACGGTGGAACATGTATACCTTTCAATGGAAATGGGGAAGGAGACGACGTATTTGTTCCTACTTTGTTAGAATTTATGAAAATCTAACAATTGTCTAACCAACTCCATAAGGATCAGTTTGTCACCTAGGAACCTAGGAAAATGGAAAGGATTACCATGGAACCTTACCACCCGAAGATAAGTAAACTTCTTGAATTACAAGAAAATGTAACCCCATTTTGACACTTTGGCCCATGCTTCATCAGAAACCCTTCTCTTCCTCAGATCAAGATCCAATCTATAAATGTTTTCATAGAAGAAGGCATCATTCACTCTTCTATATTGGTCTTAAGACCATTTTATTGTCAGTTGTGGGAAGTAATGATATATGTGTTCCATTGCTCGGTTTCCCTTTGCATCTATCCCTGGATAGTTTCTCATGCCTGCTGTTGCATAGGTGATGTATGACATCATATAGAACTTGTTGGTAGACAAGACCATTTTCATTTGGGAGTCTATCTCATTACTTATTAGGCTACCCCAATCAATCCCTTGGTCATTTTTCTTTATGAAGACCATGAACTGGTACATCCACCCTTGGAATTATTTTGAATCTAGGAGTCCAAATAACCGGCTCAGCAGGGTGATGATATCTCTGACTTCAAGAATAAAATCACTTCTAGGGACCGAATTAGGAAACCTAGAAACAACTGGCTTAGCCTTGATCAAGAACTTCTTATTTACATGCTTGATGAAGTCTTCTTGATCTTTGTCCCAGGCCTTTTGTGCTGATTTAAAATCTAAATCAACATATTCTGTAAAGTTGGGAAACTTTAGGAGTTGATCAAAGTAATCTCCATCCAATTTCACTTATAGACTCCCTTGCTTGATTTCTTACTGAGCGGGAGGCTGAGTCATAGTGGGAAGCACAAGCCAGGATGAATTCAGGGCATTGAGATGATATTGGAAATCCTGCTGGGAGAGGGAGGCTGCTGTTGGATATTGAATTCATTTATGAATTCTGTGAAGAATCCTCAATTATTTTCCAGAAGTCTTCCATATCTATATTTCTGAGCTCTATGTCCCAGATGTCATAATTGCAGCTTACATAAGAAGAAGACTCCATCTTCTGTAGTCCTTATACTTCATCTTTCCTGACTTTACTGACTTATCCTTAGATGGGCTAGGGTCTGACATGAGGAGTCTTGAAAATGCCTTGATGACTTCTGGAAGAGAAGTTAGGTGTGAAAGCTTGTTGGACAAGTGCATAGACCAGCCACACCATTCAGGTTTTCAAACTTGCAAAACCACCTTCGAAAACCTGATTGACTAGAGTGTATGTTGGAACTTAGGCCATGTCAAACACCAACGGAAACCCAAAATACTAGTAGAGTCTGGAGTATGTCGGAACACCTTGAGAAACTTGAAAAATTGGTAGAGGTGTATGTTGGAACTTAGGGCATGTTGGCGCATTGACAAAAACTTGAAACATAAGGTGGAAGTGAGATGATTTCGAGAAGGTAGAAATACCTGACACATTGTGGAACTTTGAGGATGTCGAGAACCTGACAAGACCTAACACAAGGTAGAGAAATCTGAGATGTCGAGAAAACTAGAAAAACCTGAAACAAGGCAGGAAACTGGATGATGTCGGGGAAGCACCCTGCAAAACCTGAAATTAATATATCAGATTTCTGACTTGTCAGAACATGAAAAAATCCCCATCTCATGATCACTTAATAATTTTAGAGAACTTTGAAATCCACAATTTAGAATGTAAGTAAATAAACTTTGGGGTAAATTCCAAATGAGAGCCCTCATGAAAAAGACAAGAAACAAGAAAAACAACCTAAAACCCTAAAAAAGTAAAGAAGAAGAAAAAGGCTTTAAATGAAAACCCCAATCAAAATCACTTCACAAATAACCCAAAAATCTTCTAAAATAAACAAAGAGAAGAATACCTTCAATTAGATAAAAAAATGATCAAAAATGGATGGTTAAATTGACCGGGAAGCTCAATCGGGTCTGGAGGTGGAATAAGCATGCACAAAAATCCAACACAGCAAAATAAAACATATCAGGTAACAAACAATGTGGAAAACCACCTATTTATAAAACCCTAACATTAATTACACCTCACTTGATGCATGTGCCAACTACCAGACAACTGGACATTAATGACATGTCATCATGCTTGGAGTGTCTGAAAACCTGATACAAAGGGATTGGTTTTATTTAGGTTTCAGGTTTTGGAAAACATGAAGCATACCGCATGAGATGTTGAGATGATTCTAAGTCTCGAAATCCCAACACAAAGGCTTCATTCAGGTTTCGAGTTTCGGGAACCACACGACATGAAACATGCATTGGATAAATCATGTTCTGATGTTTGGGGGTTTCAAAAACCTAACACATTGCCAAGACAATCGGGTTTCAGGTTTCGGAGAACATCAAACATATAACATGCAAGAAACATGCTTTCATGCAATGAGAACCCGAAAACCTAAAAATCTCCTTCAAGGGGGAATTTTAAGAAATATGTCCAAAATGTTTCTATGGTTATCTCTTTTTTAGCTAGAATCACTAAAATGAGATAACACTATGCCACTAAAGAGGTCATACTAGTTGGTTTTAAACTTTTATCCTTTTTCAACAAATTTTAAATTTTGTTTTAGGTGTAGCTTCCAACATTTTTCAATCAAATGACCTTTCTTGTTACATTGATGAAAAAATATGTGATATACCTTTTTAGGATCTATATTTTTAGGAACCTTACCTTGACTTCTCTTGGTCGAGCTGAGTTTAGGAGAATGCATTTTCTCAAAATGTTCCAATATGGATTTATACTTCCTACACTTGGCCACACAATGATTAGACAACCCACAAAATGTGCATGGATAACTATTCATCATTTATTGAAAATCATATCCAAATTTTTCAGTGTAGAAAAGGGATCAATTTGCTTACCTTTATTTTTAAAACCATGGTAAATAGAAGGCAGAGGTATTTCTATACCTCTCCGTGGTGAATTATTACTAGATCCTCTTGATGAGGATGAACCACTTGATGGTAAGGGAGAAGACTCGTGGCGGTCAGAAGCTTGTCTTCTTCCAATTGATTTGGAACTCTCTCCAATCACACTTTCCCCTGCACTAGAATATCCCACTCCTGCATGTCGAGGTCTTTCCTGTAAAAATATTGGGTTAGTTATGCCTTGGTTGTTCTTACCAAGGAAAATTCCATTAAATCCCATATTACTTAAAATCTTAGATCCTATACCTTTAGTGTGTTTTTCAAATTCACCAAGAACACTTTCTAAATCTAACTTAGCTTTAGGAGAGGAATTAAGTGTTTTCATACTTACTATGCACTCATCTATCATAGTGGATGCATCAATAGTAATAGGTATGTCTTTCTTAGGTCCTTCTATCTGCAACATCATCAAGAGCTCATTTTTTATTCTAGCACTCTTTTTAATGTGTCAAGTTTCTCCTCTAGAGTTGACACATCTTAGGAAGGCATTATCTTCCTAAATTTGATGATTACATGCTTCAAGTTCCTCAAACTTTTCCTTGTTAGACAACTTTTGCAAGGTTTCCCTGTACACCTATTCTTCCAAATTCTACACACTGCACCTGAAAGACAAAGCCCAAAAAATTCAAAAACCAAATTGAACCAAATCAATTGAAACAAATCAAGAGTTAAATTATCTCTGATGCAAACTTACTCCAAGATTATAAAGTTTACAAGTGTGATCACTTGCTCTGATACCAACTTGATTTGAAAATAACACTTAATTTTTCTTCAGTACTTAGAAAATTCTCATATTTCAAAATTTGACAATTGATTAAGAGTTTAAGCCAATTTTGGGAGTTCCTGAAACCCAAATCGTTAAATTCTTCTGAATAAATCAATTATCCTTATTTTTATCAACTTAAGTGAATGTATTGAATCTATTACAAATCCATTTTAAAATTCACAATTGATTTCAAATCATACACTCAAACTGGATTTGAATCCAAGTTGATAAGTGTATTTAAATCTTGTTGTGGGTTATGGATACTGAAATTTCCATTCAAACCATTTACTCCAATTTTGTGCTTGATTTAATAATTAATCAAATAAACAAACTTGAATGTTTTTATCTAATAATTATTCTAAAAACTAAAATAAAATCCACAACACAGGAACTTGATAACAGAGTTCATCAAAAGGCTACATCTCTAGATTCACAGAAATTGAATCGATCTGTTACTGCCCAATGAAGTATAATATCCCTTCAATTTTTACTTAAAAAACCTTTATACCTGCAAATGAGCTGATTTAGACCTCTTGGAACACTGTAATTTACCAGAAATGTTCCCAAGTCCATCTGTGGCCTCTACAGTATTTTCATTGATAGTTTCCTGTGCAATTACGTTCAAAAAACATCTACAAATTTAAATTTATAGCACCACCATAAAATAGTTTTCAATTTTCAGGAAACTAAAGGAAAATTCTTAAAAAATTCCCTTTTTACTCGATGCCCTGATACGAACCAGAAGTGGTTGGAAAATGCAGATCTATGCTTGCTCCTCGTGCCTGATCTTTGAAACTATGATGGAAAAATGCTTACGCAGGAAACTCTACAGCACTTCATGTAAAAAAAATTACATTACTAGAAATCTCTCATAATTATAAACAGCTTTTATTTTTACACCATTGAGAAATTTAGACTGTAAGTGCCTCGAAAATAGTGATCTCTGCAAATTGGTCCTTCGTTGTAACCTTTACAAACTTACCAAAAGGTCCCTTTAAATAGAAGTGATCTCATCTTCTACCACTTGAAAAAATTGGTCGGTTGGTAAAGTTGAAAAGTATTTTTGGATAAGTAAAGGGTTAAAATCCCTCTTCCATAGGTTTAGGTGCCCAATTTAGCCATTGACCGCACATTTTATGGGAAAGGGATAGGATAAGCCTTTAAATAGCTTTTGGCCACAAAATCCTCCTTATCCCATGGGATTAGGCTTATTCATGTGGAATGGATTAAATAAATTATTATTGTTATTATTATTTTAAATCCAAATCCACTAAAAACCTTCTAAGTGTCATGCCCATAATATGCCATTTGTCCACGTCAGAGTGTTTCACGTCAACATTTGACCACAACTTTGACTATGCATATCTTTCGCATACGAACTCAGATTTGGTCCGTTCAAAATGAGTAGGAAATATTATGATGAGTTTTATACCATAGAACTAATTTTGAAGCATTACAAGACCATACATTTTTCCTTGTCACCAACTGCCATGTGTCACCTTGTCATTGGTCCACTTGTTGACCTATTGACCAGGGTTGACCCGTTTATGACCTTAACTTTGACTGGTGATACAATTTTCATATGAACTCCAATTCCAAAGTTCAGCATACCGTCAAAAAGGTTTCGAGAATCCCTTCAACATGGTTAAGGTTTAGGGGAACTTTATGGAAGTTATACATAGTGAAAAATCCTCCAGATCACTATTTCTACAATCTCTTCTATATCAGCAAACACTAATGTAGCTACCAAAACTACTCTAGCATCGAATAACCCCATCTCACAAAAAACCTACTTCACAAGTGACCTCCATACCTTTTATATATTCCATCCCCTTAACATGTACCATCCCCTTGACGTTTGCAAACACCCATATCCACTACCCCTATCACATTATCATTAGTAACTTATGTACCTATATCTATGCAGCCGTCAGTTGCGTCAACATCTTATACCCACTTTTAGAATTTGGTCCTTTCTATACCCCAAACTCTTCTGCCTATGATAAACAAGGATTTTTCCAAAAGTTCCTCCCTCATATACCTTACCTTAGACACAACCTTTCACCTCCACTTCATATTCAAGGTATTTCTCCTCCTCTTTTACCATTGCCTATGTACCTATATCTCAATTCGCTTACTTAGCACCACCACATACTGGTGTGCCTTCCACAAACCACTTATCTTATCCACCCCCTTGTACCTCAGGGAGAGTCCCTTAGCCTAACCTCATAAATAGATATCTTTAAAACGATGATGGAAAAAATGCAGACACTTGAGGCCTCCGTTTCCATATCTCTTAACATCTTAGCCTATGATGAGATTTGTAATGAACCCATCCATCTCTCTATACCTATTCATCCATATCCCGCAACAATGGGAGCTATTCCTAAATTCAACCGCTTCAATGGTAAGGAGGACCCACAACAACATTTGCATTCATGGTTAGACATGCTTGTTATTTTAATAGGCCATGATGATGCCTTACTCCTTTGTACCTTTCACAATGTCCCTATCAGGACCCGCCTTCGACTGGTACAATGCTTTGCCCAAGCACTCGATATTTTACTTTAATCAAATTGGCACCAGAAAATTTCTCGATCACTTTTCAATCAACATTTATAAAAAAGGTCTCTAGGATAGATTTATATTATATTCTTCAATATGACGATGAGTCTATCACTGATTTTGTCGCACCAATGGTGGCAAGCCCTAATCAATCATCTTTCCTTCATCTCTCCTACAGCTTGAGCTCATATATTTTTCTTTATGAGGGTGTGTTGTCCAGACACATTTTCTCCAACTCTTCAGGTTCAAAAATTTCATACATTTGACGAGGCTTTTACCATGGCTATGGAAGATTGAGATCTAGTACCCTCAAAGAAGACAAACTAAAACTGCATGATAAAAATGCCACCTTCAAATCAAATGAGTCTTCTTCTAAAAACCACCCAATAAAATCCCAAGCCAGAAGGATCCACTAAAATAGTAGTTCTAAAATCTGGCCATTCTCATCCAACCAATCAACCTAAACCTCCTTCCAATCTCTCACTGGTGTAAAATTTTCAATATCGGTATAAACAACCCCTAGAATTACAATCCAATTGGGGAGCCTTATTCTTCATTATTGGAAAATATATTGAAGTGGTTTCATTTAGAGCCATCACTCTTCCTCCCATCTAACCACATAATAGTTTCAATCCTTCTCACCCCACACTGGCTTGGTATAAAGAAAATGACTTCTATAATTACCATTGTGTAAGAGGACATAGTGACATGGAATTGCAAAACCTTTAAAAATATAGGTGCAAGGAATGTTAGACTAGTGGTGATCTCATCCTTGATAACCCTAACGCATATACTAATGTCAAACTTGGATGTTTTTAGAAACCATAATTTCATAACCATGCCCCTTCATCAATTACATAGTTGGAGCATACATCTAAATAAGGAACCAATGTACATGTAGTTCATGTAGTCTTCAATATACCATGTGATCTAGTATCACTTCTATCTATTGAGGAAATCCTCCTATACCTCTAGTCTACCTTGATGAAATATTTACATAACAAACTCCTCTATTCCTTTAGACCAAATCCCACCTCAGTTTGTTCCTTTACCCATAGACCTGCCTCACCTAAACCTAGCTTACCTGTTCCTTTACCCACAGAGGAATTGCCCACCTTACATTGTTCCTTGTACCTATAGGAGGAACCCACCTTATCTATTCTTCTACCCATAGAGGAGTCTACATTACCCACTTTACCTTCTCCTCAACTCATAGCAGGACAAATTTCTATCTACTCTTCCTATTATGATACATCTACAAAGGTATTCAAAGATTCCATCATTCTCCTTACCTCACTCTTACCTACCGATCCAGAGGTAATACCTTCCCTATGTCTCGTGGGCCTTCAGAGCTCTTCATAGGATTTGGACTAAGCCATTTCATCATCCTCTTCATCTACTCCAAAACCCTTCTCTCAATTGGTTGACCGCTTGGAAGTACATTGATAACACTACCCTCTCTAGGGATGCCTTAGAATCCATCATTTCCACACAAATGTAGATGTCCTACCCCTGATACCTCTACCATATATCCAAAGATCATTCAAAATGACTAAGGCTATTACACCTTAACCGATGGTATTAGCCCCTTTTCATTAGCACCCCTTCCACTCAATCCTCCATCATGCTCAAAAACCTACTACCACCTTAGGGGTTTTACCTGTACCAAATTATGTTACATCCCCCTATGAAGTCTTAGACTTATCAACTTCTCCACCACTAATCAAAAAGTTCTACTTTGGCACCTAAATAGGAATACCCAACCTCTTAGGAATCACCCTAGTATCCCCACACCTTTTCACTCACCTTCACCTCTGCCATCAATATTGGGCCCACATCCTTCAACCTTGGTTAACCTACCCCTTTACTAAGGCAAATCCCAAAAAGTGTGATAACCTATACCTTGCCTTCACCTCCGTTGGTTAGTCCACACCTTCTTCACTAAAAACCTTTACCTTCACTCTTTCCAATACCCACACTTTCACCTTGGCTTACTTCAGATACCTACAAATTCTGAGTCTCCATTAGTCCTACCACACTCATGTTCCTCCACCTTTACCAACAAGAAGTGCGTGGCCTAAACCTCCAAACCTTTACTACCTACAAAAAAAATTAGTTACACTACATGAATCGATCTCGTCCTCACCCTCCTCATGAAGGTCACCTACCCCTTCACCAAAGATGACCTTCACCTTCATTGTGATCATTTGCTAGGATCCTACTCTAACATCCTTGCTTGGTGGAGTTATAGAAAGGACTGAATCTATATCACTTCCTGTCTATCAATCCTTACGATCCTCTCAAACCTAAACTAGTAGGGTTTGACGACATAAAAATTAGCACTTATCATCACTCACTAGGGCATGATGTTAAGAGTTGTAAGGATTTTAAAAACATTCTCCTTCAGCTTTGCGATTTCGATGGTCTCTTCAAAGAAGATGATCTTTTGAGGATAATTCCATTCTTATCCCATCACCAAGGAACCAAGTCCCAAACCCATTCTACAAATATTTTTCTTCACATCCACTTTAGGGCCATAAAAGGTAAGCCAAAAAACCTTTTTTCCTCCTCCTAACTTTGAAATTAACATGGTGCGTGTAGCCACTCAGTCATAACAATGTAAAATACAAAGGAAAGGAAATTCCACCTTTTGGTAACCCTTCTAGTTCTTCGTTTACCTACCATTACACTTTCCACCTCCCCCAATATAGATAACCATCCTTAGGAGGGCATCACCCACTTCTTATGGGGTTACACATCATTCAATGATCAAACAGCTTCACCAGTCCCCATTGAAGATGTATTTATATGACTTGATTCAAACTTCTGATTCTCATTGGCATGCCCTCATTGAGTTCCTGCAATCCATCGAGGTTCCACCCAATGACACTTCACCTATTTCCACACTCAATACCCCTCATTAGATTACTTCCATTAATTTATCCAAATCAGAGATTTCCCCTTCACAACCTGATGATCCTGATCCTATTCTTTTTTCATCTACGCTTACATTAATGATATTTTTTTAAACATGTTATGATTGATGGGGGCGCTAGCATCAACATCATCTCTTCTTATGCCTACAAAAAAAATAGGCATACCAAATAATTGTATGTCTAAAAACCCCATCATTATAAGAAATATATTTCGGAACTATGTCATGACCACTAACCTTGACACCATTGTCCTCCACATCCACGTAGGTCCCCAAACTATTCCTTAAATCTTCTACATTCTCGAAGGAGAGTTTAGTATAACATGTTGTCAGGAGCATCCCTGATTCACGCAACATTGGCTTATGTATACCTTCCACCCTTGTCATTGCCTCAAATTTGAATATGAAAGGGGGAACCTTACACCATTCAGGAATATCCCTCCCCCTTCAAAACTTGTAATATGATTTACCATCCAAATGATGTACTAACCCCAATTAAGGAATCTACCACTTAAAGAAGCTACTATCACTTCATCCTCACATCTACACCCACCTACCAAACCTCCTATTCCACCCTCTATTGATGCCCCATCTTCTTAGGCTTAGATATCTCATCTATACCTGTCTACCCAAGTACCAACCCAACCCTTGGTAGGAATTTTGCTCAATAATGCCTTACACTCTCAAGAATATCACCTCCTCATACATTGACACATTCCTTACTCCTAATAGGAGTATGGAAAACATACACCAACACCCATGTTATGATGATCATATAGGAGAGGTCATATCATATGGCCCTCCCCACCTTCACACAAACCTAACCAATGGGGGCCTCGACACTTCCTATTATTCTATTGAACCTCCCTTTACCAAAACTTAGGCACATTTTTCATCTGAATTCTCCTACCTCACCAAATACGTTAGCTTCGCACTTACTTTTCTTCACTATTACGCCTGGAAAGGCTTCATCTTTGGTTTTTATGAACAAGTTCATCACACTGTCATAGCCATGCACCACTAGGAAATAAAAATACCATTGTGGTCTTCCATTCCCTAGGAAACCTCCTCCTAAGAAGGCACAAATCACCCTTGTCGAAGACAAAAATCCTTCCCCACCTTCCTCATGTATCACACTACCTTCTCCCACGGAGTCTATGGATCTTGAATCCATTCTACCTAAAAAAAATTCGTGAACACCATCTCCTTGGGACTTTTAACCTATCAATGTGATCGGTCGAGTGTTCCCTCTTCCCTTCCTATTCTTTATCCTGATCATGTTGGATGATGATACACCCTTCTATAAATGTCATTCAATGTCAGGATGATGATTCTATTCTGACTATTTAGGTGTGAGAGGATTCTTATATTCAAATTTCATTACCCTCTGACACACAAACCATGTTGAATGAATCTACCATAGAAATCAACATTCACACTCAGGATGACCCATGAATTATAAAGATAGGCCAATCTTTAGACTCCATGTGGAACAAGAATCTTTCACCTCTTTTCTTTCCCAATCATAAAACACATTTTCTTGGTCTTATAGTGATATGTCCAGGTATTGACCCTAATATAAATGCTTTCGAAATATCATAAGCTAACCCTAACGCCAAACCCATGAAAAAAAAGTTTAATAAAATGCATCCTCGCACTTCTCTTCTTGTGAAAGAAGAACTTCAATGCCTTCTCTTTGTTTCCTTCATCCTACCTATTGACTATCCATAATGGATCTCTAACATTATTCCTATCATGAAAGTTACTGGTGGGACTTTGTATTTGCACTGAATTTTGTGACCTTAACCTTTCCTATCTAAAAGATGACTTTCCTCTATCAAGAATGGACCAATTAGTTGATATTACAACCAACCATGAGATGATATCTTTTATGGACAATTTTTTGGGTTATAATAAGATATTACTCACTCTGTAAGATCAACACAAAACCTGCCTTCATCACCCCCTTGGGGGAACCATTACTACCTATGTCATGCCCTTTAGCTTGAAAAAGGATGGTGCTACCTATCAGTGTGTTATGACTTACATATTCCATGACATCATGCATGACATATTCGAAGACTATGTCAAGGAACTTCTTAGTAAGTCCAAGTGTCGCATTAAACACTTGGTCATTCTTAAAGTTATCTTTGATGACATTATGCAATATTGTGTTCACCTTCAACCAAAGAAGTGCATTTTTACAGTTCTCTTGGGTAAGGTCATTGGTTTCATCATCTCTTTATGGGTTATCTAAGTTGGATCCCACTAAGATCAAGGAAATTATTGACATGCCTCCACCTACTAACCTTTGTTAACTTCTGTAGCTTATAAGGAAAATAACAATCCATTTGACGCTTCATCTCTCATACTTTTAGATAGATGCCAACAATTTCACCACCTCCTTAAAAAGTATGTTTCTTTCTTTCCATTAGAATGATGAGTTGTACAAAGATCCTTCGAAGCATTTAAGAAATACCTTATTCAGCCTCCTATGCTCATTCCACCTAAAGATGATCAAGATTTTTACCTTTACATTTATTCTACTGACCATTCCTTGGGTGTCATGCTCGCTCATCATGATGATAAACATAGGGAACAAGTGGTTTATTATATCATTTGTACTCTTCTAGACTAAAAAACTCGGTACACTCACATTGAAAATATTTTCTTAGCCCTAGTCTTTGTGGCCACCAAAAATTCACCACTATCTTCTTAATCACAAAACATTTTTGTTACCAAACACCGACCCTCTTCATTACATGTATGCCAAACCTTACCAACACCAATGCAAAACTCGTTGGCTCATGCTTCTTGCAAACTTGGAGTTGGATTTCTTTCATCAAAATTTTGTTAAAGGAAAAACCATTGAAAATCAACTTGCGGATGCTCCTCTTCCTCAAAATCAATCCTCAAACTTCGATTTTCCCGATGAATCTATCACCACCCTCTCCACTGATGATATTTTTTATCAAATGATATTATTCTTTGATGGATCCAAATTTCACTGTAGGGGAGGTGCAGGGGTCATCCTCATTCCTCTTGATGGTGAGCCTATGCCACTATCCTTTAAACTAGATTTTGACTACACAAATAACATAGCTGAGTATGGAGCTCTTGTGTTAGGTTCAAACTGCCATTGCCCTAGATGTTAAATCCATTAATATATTTGGTGACTCTCAGCTAGTTATGAACCAAGTCAATGGTTCATACTAGTGTCCTAACGATGAGCTTCAAAATTATAGACATCGTTTCCACCTACTTTTGACCACATTTGATCACTACCTCATTCAAGCCACTTCGCAATCCACTAAAAAATTCATAGAATACCATGGCTTATCTTGCTTCTCAAATACCTTACCTCACCTTTGACTCAAAAATATTTTTCATGATACAAACAATGGTTGAAATCACCTTCTTATATTATCCCCAACATTATTTTTTTGGGTAGCATCAATATTGACCCACACAAATTTGGTATAAACAGTTATGTTGACTACCTCTTACTTTCAATCCTACCTCTGGATCTTACTCACAATGGATGGAGAGCCTTCCTAAAAAGTGTCTCTTGTTACATTCATCATGGGATGTCTTCTCTATAAACGTGGATTTGATGGTATCCTCCTGTGATGCCTCACCAGTTCTGAAATCCCGTACACCATCAAAGAAATTCATGATGGGATTTGTGGGGGAAATTTTAGTGGCCTCATTGTTACAAAGTGTATCCTTCAACTCGGCTACTACTGGCCAACCCTTAACCAAGACTATTGTGACTATGTTAAACATTGTGTGAAGTGTCAGCAACATGCTAACCTTCATCATACTCCTAGTCATGCCTTACAAGTCACTAGATACTTTTGGCCCTTTTCTCAATGGGGTTTAGATCTCATTGGGGATATTAACCCTAATTCATCACAACATCATCACTTGAATCATCACGAAGACATAATATTACACTAAATGGGTGGAATCCATCCCTCTCATTTCTACCAAAGATAAGAAAATAGTCGAAATTTACCAACCACCATATCATTTTTCACTTTGGTGTTCCTCATTTCCTCATCACTGACAATGGAAAACAATTCAAAAACAAAACCCTACACCAATTGTGTGACAAATTTGGTATTCAACTTAGTTTCTCTTCACCATATTACCCACAAGAAAATGGTCAAGCCAAATCTTCTAATAAAACTCTCAACAAAATTCTTATGAAAGTGGTTGACGAATCTGGTAAGGATTGCCACACGCACATTCCTTTCACCTTATGAGCTTATTGTACCAACATTCTCACCTCTACTGCTACCACATCTTTCTCTTTGGTCTATGGTACAGAGGCTATCCTACCTCGCAAATTCCAAATTCCATCTCTCTGTATATCTCTAAAGATATCCTATTTGATGATTATTTTTGCTAAGAATTTTTGGTACAACTTGAGCTACTAGATGAACATCATTTAAACACTCTAGACCACCTCCAAATCTACCAAAAACACATTAAGCATGCCTATGAAAAACTGTGTTCAAGAATGAACATTCAAGATCAGCAATCTTGTCCTGAAGGAAAATCAACATGTAACCAAAATGGAGAAAAGTAAACAAGGAAAGTTTTCTCCTAATTGGCTTAGACCTTATATTGTCACCCATACCTATAGATCAGGAACTTATTGTTTATCTTCTCTTAAGGGTAAACTTGAACCTGAGCCCCTTAATGCCTTGCACCTTCTACCATTCTATTGTTGAATAAATTAATACATCCCTTTATGTCTCATATATGCTCGTCCCTTGAGCAAACCTCTCCTTCTAACTACCTCTTTTAAATATCAATGACTTAAATAGAATTGTGTGATTATCCATCACCATTCATTCTTATCTTGAATATGAGTACCACCACTCTACTCATGGCATGATTCTCAGGGATACTTTTCATCCTTTTCAGGATGTTATCCCATGGTCATTCATCACTTTAAACCCCTCTTTCATAGCTTACCTTTATCGTGTTATGGTTTTGCCTTCATAAAAAATGCATATATTCCTTTATAGTCTTGCCCATGACTACAAGTCCAAAATAATGCAAAGAATTTGGGATAAGAAACACTCTACTCCTTGAGTCAAGCTTCTTGCAAATAGATGATTCCCTCAAATGAACATCTATGTCTCTCTATTTCTATTATAAGTAGATTTCTCCCTCGAACGACAACTATAAAAATCCACCCATATATTGTACTTAGTCTATGTGAAAAAAAAGGAAGACTAATATATATTTGTTAAAACAAAACAAAATCTTGGAGCTTCCCACTTTGATCATCTTCACGAAGACCTCAAGGAGATACTACTATTCATCCCAATATAGACTTCCCTCATTGATCATTCTATGAATACAAAAAAAGAAAAATGCAAAATAAAAAATCAATAAAAATATAAACTTTTGCTCATGGACTTGCCTATATTTTTTTTTGGTATCTTGCAGAAGGGGCATGTTGTCACGCAACAAGGTCATGCTAAACAAACCACTCCACCCTACCCTATTTTATTTTCTCCTATCTACTCAAGGGACCTCATGCTCATGTGACAATTTGTGATCATGCAACTTCTTTCAATCATAGACCTATCAAACATGTAATGTCTTAAGGGGTTTATGTTCATAAGCCTATTTGATATGGCCATTATAGTCCTTTCTAACTATGGAGCATTTCTCTTCTTTTTGACTCCCCTCTATCTACTTGTTGCTTCTTCAACAGGACAAGTCTACCGACATCAGATATGTTGGTTCTATTCTCATCTCACCCATTCCTATACCCATCATCTAGTTCCTATAATACCATCATACCTTGGACATTAAATCAAATAAAATCTTACCCACCTTACCTTACCACACTCTACCATACCCAATATTACCAAACTTACCTTCGCATAAGCTATCGTACCCACTCTACCTTGCCAATCTTACCCAACTTACCTTCATAAAGTCTATCTTATCCAATATTACCCAACTTACCTTACCACAATCTATCTTACCCAATCTACCTTACCCACTCTATCCAATTTACCTACTACCATCTTATTCTTCCATTTCCTATGGAAGAACTATATCATCCTGAGGCACCATTGTACAAGTGATATGTAGGAAGCACTCTGAAGTCATGGGGTCTTCAAAGGTTATCTCACCCATTATTTTCCAAACTCCTATATGATCTTTTTGACTTTAATATTGATTGGAAATCCTCCACCCCATAACTAGTTTCCATAATATTAATAAATTGAAAATTTAAACCAAACCAAACCAAACCAACACATCATCAACCATGCCTACATCTAATTTCCATAATATCAATACATTGGAAATTTAAATCAAACACAACCCAAACAACAACCATGCCTACATCTAGTTTCCACAATATCAATACATTGGAAATTAAACCCAAACCAAACCATACATCATCACCATGTCTATACATATAGTTTCCATAATATCAATACATTGGAAATTAAATAGAAACACAAACATTAACATGCATGCCTACATCTAATTTTGATGTTAAAAATACAATGGAAATGAAACCAAACATAATAAATATGAATAACATCATATATATACTAGAAATGTTGTGTGTCAATACTGTAAACAATATAAATAAGTCTCTCAAAAAATCTCATGTTACAACTCATCTCTTTAGCACATAGGATGGTATATAAGTCATAAATCAAAAATTAAGCATAATCTCCATAATCATATCATTCTCAGGAGGTCCCGACGCCTCTACCACTCTCTCCTGTCCCCTCACCTACCCTCTGTTTTTATACACTTTTCACCTACTACTGTCCCTTCCTATGAGTACGGTGGCTCTCAAAACTACTGACACTATGGGCTCATGAGATGGACCTATGACTGGCTTCCTGCTCAGCTCTGTAAGTAGCATAATTGGTAATAGGGAGACCAAACTCTAAAATTTTATCCTCATAATATCTCTCCTTAGCCATGACATCTTTGTATCGGTCCATCAATATCATCTATGGTGGTGGCATCACTCTACTACCTATCTGTGGAGCTTGTCCCACGGAAGTGGTCCCTATACCTATACCTTAGGTTATGGATCCTGTTATGGTTCCTATACCTATAATGATGGACCATGTGCCTATATCTATGTACCATCATGTGTCCTTAGAGGTGAAGGATGGGTAGCCATGTGTCCCCATGCACCGTCCTGTGCCTTTGTTACTACTAGATGTGTTTGAAATGTGGCCACTTGTGCATGTAAAGCAGTCACATGGGCTTATAGTCCCATAACCTATCCCCCATCATCGTCTTGTGCCTATGTTGCAGATAAATGTTCCTATAATGTGGCCACTTTTTCCTGTAAAGTAGTCACTTGGGCCTATAATCCTATAACCTATACCTGTAACTTGTCTCTCTCATTGATAACAGTTGCCAAATTAACTTGTTCTAGTGTAACTGGTGATTCCTATAACTTTTTTGTCCACCACTA
Source organism: Taxus chinensis (assembly GCA_019776745.2). Lineage (NCBI taxonomy): Eukaryota > Viridiplantae > Streptophyta > Pinopsida > Cupressales > Taxaceae > Taxus > Taxus chinensis. Next base: position 259,412 of record JAHRHJ020001799.1, read on the forward strand.
AAACTCACCATCCATGCACCCAGACATTGTCTATCATATCATCTTCTATCTTATCCTCCACTCCAGCTGGTGGTGTCGGTTGTGGAAGAGGTAATTGTATCTCCACATCATCTTGACGGTACTATGGGAATGGTGGGGGAGCACCTTGTTGTAATTAAAACTATCATTTGACTTGATTTACATGTATGCACTCCATACTCCTTGGCCCTGTACCCCTAGATCCATCTTAGAATCTATAAAACCTCAAAATCCTCCCCCATTCCTATGAAATCTTGATATGTGAGGTATCAATTCCATAGAATCTCTACCTGTGACAAGATAACCAATAACCTATGATAATATGTTATATCCTCAAGTTAACGCATCCACCCTCAACTACTTTCCAATATGTAGCCACCACCTATATCCTACCCTATATAGATCCACCTCCCACCCTTGTCGTGGTAGAAAAAGTAGATGAAGGAAAATAATGTGTTCATATTCCCAACAGTGTGATAAATAGGTACAACAAGATCATACTGCCATATCCTCCTTTGAGCCCATAACTCCATATACAACTGAACCAAGTACATTAGTGTCCATGAAAAACATACCTTGTCAAACACCATGTGCTCTAGGGCTCCCATCAAGGCAAGTGGAATCCTCACACCCTCTGAGTCTTGAAGGGTTAAACAACTAATGCCAACCATCATCAATACTGATAGACGAGTCTCCAAGAGATACACCACATACATATATCCATAACTAATAATCACACTTTGATATGTAAGCTCTTTCATGGCCGACCCATAAACCATAGCCATATGACCCACCACATCTAAAGACAATAGCTGATATAGTGGCTCCCCAACAATTGAAAGCCCAAAAATCTGATACACATCCTCTAGTGTGACGGTCATCTCTCCCGTGGGTAGATGGAAGGTGTTAGTAGATGGGTTCCATCAATCAATGAGGGTTTCCATCATGTTGTTATCTTGGTAAATATTCCTATATCTCCTCACCACACCTATCCTAACTTACCTCATGTGCTCCCACTCCTCATCTGAGATGATGGGTCTCATCTGTACTAACAAGGGTGGTAGTTTTTCCCTCATCATCATCTGTTTCCTAGCCTACATCATCAAGACACACACAAGTTACTCATTTTTTCTTTCAAATTTCTATTCAACACTTGACCTCTCCTAATAAAAAACCATGCCTTACCTAATGCATTCACCTTCACCCAACCTACTTCCCAAACTTATACTTTTACTTATTTCCCCTCCCACTAGTTCACCTATTGAGATACCCAAACCCATCCCTCCCATAGTCATCCTATCACATCCTCTTTCACCCAAGAATCTTTCCTAAGACTTCTTTTTGTACAGCCTACCTAACCTAAACCTATGTTTATTATTTAATACAAACCTTTTCTAATACTTTTTAATTTCATAGAGAAACTGAAATTGGTCACCATAGTGATGATGATACCCTTCTGGAATAAGTTTTGAAGTCTTCGAGTTCAAACTGTTAAGTTTTGATACTTTAGGAGTATTCTATAGGCATGTGTTGTTTTCGGGTTGTGTATTTACTGCTTATTTTCTGTTAATTGGTGGTTAACTGGTTGTTAACATAGTGACATTTTTTCCAGCCGTAGGAAGTTGAAAGGTTATGAATTTCAAACTTCTAGGGTCGGATATAGAACTTCCTATAAGGATTGTAATATAATAAAAAGAGGTATTGCACCTTAAAATATCAAGAGGTGATCAAGAGTGATCAAGGTTGAGTAATTTGGTGTAAATTATGTCTTAGATGTGGTTTAACATCTTTGGGAATTATGTTATGAGTTCATGAGTGATTAATATGCACTTATAACTGAGAAAATACTGTGATAATTAAATGTGAGAAAGTTATTAGTGGATGTAGCCCACATTGGGTAAACCACATTAAATATTGTCTTGTCTTCTTTTGTGCATTGTTTATTTATGTTGTTATATTTCTACAAGTATAATTATGCTAAATAGTTTCCTACTGTTTTGATTTAAGGAATTGTTTCTGCATATTTGTTCTCTAATTCCTAACAACTGGTATCAGAGCTTCGGTGGTATTTTGTTGAAGTGGTGAAATATAGGGAATGTTTAGCTTGAGTGGGAGCTATGGTAGATAAGGGAAGATTGAGGGTTGTGAAGTTAAATGGACAGAACTTTAGTTTTTGGAAGATGTAGATGGAGGATTACTTGTATCAGAAGGACTTCCATGTTCCTTTGGCTATAAAAGAAAAGAAACCTAAAACAATGTCAAATGAGGATTGGGAGCTGCTGGATAGAAATATGCTCAGAGAAAATTTGGTTAGGTCTTGCACCTTCTGTTGCTTTTAATGTATCATAGGAGAAGACCATAGAAGGTATCTTGAATGTGTTGGGGAAGTTATATGAAAAACCATCTGCCTCTAATAAAATATTTTCAATGAAAAATTTATTTAATTTGAAGATGTATCAAAATGGTTCTATTGCTGATCATTTGAAAACATTTAATATGGTTGTGAGTATGTTAAAATCAGTGAAAATTTATTTTGATAATGAGGTCAGGGATTTTTTGATTTATTACTCCTTTCTAGATAGTTAGGACAACTTTCTTATGGATTTCAGTAATTGGTATCTAATAATTTAACATTGATGTTTGAAGATGTGATAGGTGTGATCCTGAGAAAGGAAATGTGAATGAAGATCTCCAGAGATTATTCAACTTTGGGAAACACTTTGAGAATGGAAATAAAAGGGAGAAAAAAGAATAGATGGAAAGGTAACCATGGGAAATCAAATGATCCTAGAAGGTCAACGTCCAAGAGCAAGTTGGAAGGTTGGCATTGTGAGAAGGTTGGTCATTCTAAGAAATAATGTTGGGCTCTTTGGGAAAAGATGAACAAGGAAGAAACTAATGAGGTGAATATGGCAACATGTGATGTTTCTGAGGATACCTTAATTCTTTCTTTAGATAATATGGCTAAGTGTTGGGTGTTAGATTCAGGAGCTTCTTTCCATGCCACCCCACATAGACATTACTTTACTGATTTTTTTCAAGGTGATTTTGGACATGCATATCTTGGTGATGATGAACCATGAAACATAGTAGGGAAAGGTTGTGTTCGGTGAAAATGCAGAATGGGAACAAGAGGATACTTAAAGATGTCAAGAATTTGCCTAAGTTGAGGTGGAAATTGATATCAGTTTGTTAGTTGGGTAGTGATGGTTGTTCGGTGAGTTTTACAATGGATTCTTGGAAGGTTACTAAGGGATCTCTAGTGGTTGTAAGAGGTAAGAAAATTGGTACTTTGTATTTAACCAATGGTGTTGATTATTATGATTTAGTTGCTACATACAGAGATGCAAATTTTTGGCACAAAAGACTCATTCATATGATTCAAAAGGGCATGTAGATTCTAAAATATAGGTTGCCTAGATTAAAAAATTTAAATTTGGACTTCTATGAGGACTGTGTTTATAGAAAATAGAAGTGGGTTAGATTCCTCAAGGTTGGACCTACTAAGAAGGAGGGTAAGTTAGAGTTGGTGCATATAGATGTATGGGGGCCAACTAAGGTAAAATATATTGATGGTTCATGTTATTATGTCACTTCATTGATGATGCAACTAGAAAAGTTTGGGTATATTAAATTAAAAATAAATCTAATGTGTTTGAAATTTTCAAACGATGGAGAGCCTTGGTTGAGAATTGAAAAAGTCTCAAGATGAATGTCCTAGGTTGGATAATGGAGGGTTGTATGGCATTAATGAATTTATTGAATACTGTTTGGTAAATGGGATCTGCAGGAAAAGGATGGTTCCAAAGACTCCATTGGAAAATGGAGTGTGAGAGAGAATGAACAGGACAATCTTAGAGCATATTATATGTGTGTAGTTACATGTAGGTCTGCCACTCATGTTTTTAGAGGAGGTGGTAAGCACAACTGTTTATTTGATTAATAGAGGACCCTTTATGGCCATAGATGGAGGCATACCTGACAAGGATTTGTATGGTAATAAAATTAATAACTCATTCAGTAGAGTATTTGGATGTGAGGTATTTATTGACATTGATAAAGATGATAGGGCCAAGTTAGAGGCTAATTTTGAGAAATACAACATTGTTGGATATGGTGAGGATGAATTTGGTTTCTATGTTTAGATTCTTTAGGACAAAAAAATATTTTGGTCTAGAGATATTTCCTTTAATGAAAAATTCATGTATAAAGATCAGTTACAGGAATAGAAAGACGAATCAAATAAATAATACACAATGTTAGAGGATATTATAGATGGCAAGGTGTCGAAGGGGATGGTTAAACTGAAGCATGTTCTGGTACAACCAATTCAGGAACCTATTCATTAGGAATCTAAAAATCCTAAGGTAAGAAGGTATTCTAGGGTAAGAAGGGAACCCAAATATTTTAATTCGTCTTTGAATTATTTATTTCTCACTGATAGTGGAGAGGTAGAGTGATTTGACAAAGCAGTGTAGGTAGATTCCAAGAAGAAGTGGGAGAAGGCCATGTATAAATATCATAGATCTCTTATGAAGAGCCGGACTTGGGATTTGGTGGAGATACTCGAGGGAAAGATAACATTGCATAATAAATGGGTGTACAGAATGAAAGAGGAATATGGAGGAAGAAAAATGTATAAGACCTGGTTAGTGGTTAAGGGATTTTCAAAAAAGAAAGCTATAGAATTTGATGAACTATTTTCTCATGTTGTTAAAATGATTTCTCTTACGACTGTTCTTGGTTTAGTAGTGGTTGAATACTTGCACTTAGAACAATTGGATGTGAAGACTGCATTCCTTCATGGTGAGTTAGAGGAGGAATTGTATATACAACAGCCATAGGGTTATGAGGTCAAAGGGAAGGAGAGGTTAGTGTGAAACCTGGTGAAGATCTTGTATGGCTTGAAAAAAGCTCCATGATAGTGGTACAAGAAGTTTTAAAGTTTTATGTAGGAGAAGGGTTACTCCAAGTGTCACTCAGAACATTCCATGTACATCAATAAGTTTCTTGATGGTAGTTATATATATTTTTATTATATGTGGATGATATGCTTGTTCCAAGGAAGAACATGTAGGAAATAAAGGTACTCAAGAAGTAACTACGTGACTCCTTTACTATGAAGGATTTGGGGGAAGAAAAGAAAATCCTTGGTATGAGAATAACTCGCAATAAGGAGAGTAATCTAGTATTATTTAAAGAAGGATACATAAATAAGGTCTTGGAGATGTTTAGTATGTAGGATGATAAATCGATTGGTACTCCTTTAGCAGGTCACTTTAAACTATCAAAAAAGAAGAGTCCCAATACTGAGAAGGATAAAATCTAGATGTCTAGGGTACCATACTCATAATTAGTTGACATCTTGATGTATGTTATGGTATACACTAGACATGATATTTCCCATGAAATGGGAGTAGTGATAAGGTTTATGAGTGATCCAAGTATAGATCACTAGGATGCAATGAAGTGGATCCTTTGGTACTTGAGAGGGACCATGTGAGCAACATTGTGTTTTGGTGGAACAGAAACTACATTGCGTGGCTATGTAGATTCAAACATGGCAGGATATTTTGACATTAGGATTAGCACAAAATGTTATGTATTTATGGTTGGTGATACAACAGTGAGCTAGATTTCACAGTTACAAAAGGTTGTGGCTTTATCAACTGTAGAGGCTTAGTATGTTATCACCACAAAGGAAAGCAAGGAGATTATTTGTCTACATTAGTTTCTTGATGAGTTGGGGCATAAGAAGGAAGTTGGGAGACTACATAGTGATAGTAAGGGAACTTTTCATTTGGTGAATAACTCCACTTTTCACTTTAGGATTAAGCACATTCAACTGAGATATCATTTCATCAGGGAAGCTTTGGAAGAAGATAAGTTGAAGTTTGAAAAGATTCATACTAGTCAGAATCCTACAGATATGATGACAAAGGAAGTCACAAGGGATAAGTTGAAGTTATTTTCAACTTTGGTTGGCCTTCGTGGATAATAAGGAAGGGTTGAGAACTTTTCTCAATGAAACTAATCTCTAAGTGGGAGACTGTTGGGGTGTGGAGCCTATTTTTTGTCTTCTAGAATCAATTTTGAAGTGTTGGAGTTTAAACAGTTAAGTTTGGAGACTTCAGGAGCATTATGTATTCATGCGCTATTTTTGGGATGTGTATTTATTGGGTATTTTTTGTTAATTAGTGGTTAATTGGATATTAATACAGTGAATTTTTCCAGCCATAGGATGTTGAAAGGTTACAGCTTTCAAACTTCTAGGGTCGGCTATAGAACTTCCTATAAGGATTGTAATCTTATAAAAATAGGTGTTAGGGGATTCCTAATGTATCTTGAACATATCTTGAGTGATTAAAAGTTATTGCATCTTAAAATATCAAGAGGTGATAAAAAGTGATCAAGGTTGAGAAATTTGGTGTAAATTGTGTCTTATATGTAGTTTAACATCTTTGGGAATTATTTTATGAGTTCATGAGTGATTACTGTGCAATTATAACTAAGAGAAGACTATGATAATTAAATATGAGAAAGTTCTTGGTGGATGTATTCCAAATTGGGTTAACCACATTAAATCTTGTCTTATCTTATTTTGTGCTTTGTTTATTTATGTTGTTATATTTCGGCAAGTATAATTAATCTAATTATTTTCCTACTACTATGATTTGATGAACTGTTTCCACATATTTTTTCTCTAATTCGTAACACCTAATTCCCAAACTCATACTCTTACCTATTGTCCCTCGCACTAGTTCACCTATTGACCTACCCAACCCCATCCCTCTCGCATTCATCCTATCACATCCTTTTTCACCCAAGACCCTTTCCTAAGACTTCTTTTTTCCCCCCTTACAAAACCTAAACTTATCTTCAACATTCAATATCAACATTTTCTAAAATTTTGTCATTTCATAGAGAAAATGTCATCGTTCACCCTACTGATGGTCAGTACCCTTCTCTAGTCGATGTTGATTCCTCAACCAACACTGGTCAATATCCAACCGACATCAATTACTGGTACGACCCCAAGGTCGAATCACCATGTTCCCCCCAATGTAAAAAATTGACAAAAACACCTAATTTACCCACCAAAATCCCTTTAAGCTTCATCTAAGTTTCTTTTAACCCCTAATTAGTCTAATTCTACCCTCCCCTAGCCCGATTTCAACCCCATTTCAATCACATTTCAAAGTAAAATATTTTCATATTTCCTAACCTATTCTTTAAAAGAACCAAGATTAAATATTGAGCCCTACCTTTTCTCGCCAGCACCTCCATGGTGGGATAGGTGGGATAGAAGAAAAAAATGACACAGAATATTGTGAAATTATCAATGCACAGAACAAGAACTCTTTTTCATAGAGAAAATACTACATAAGGCTAGAATGACACAGATTACAACATTTCCTTATAACAGATCCTTGCTAAGGCCAATGAACGTAATAGAATAAACCTAAAATTATCTTCTCTCGAGCTCTAAAACTTCTATCTCCTTCAATTTTTTTACCACTAGCACAAAAAAATATCTTATAGGCACTGCATCTCTTGATCCAATGCGCCTTCCATCAAGAAATCCACCATTTACATTTAATTTCTACCTACGTGATCTTTGACCTTGGGGGGAAATATCAACTATATGCTTCGGGACCAAATATCACATTCATTCGCTAAAACTCAACTCCTCTACATCCTTTATTGGTCCTTTCAACAGTGGTAGCTACCTTGTATGACTCGTGGAGACTTCATGTAGTTTTGGAGCTTCATTTTTTCTCTCCTTTTGAAATTACACTTGATTGACACGTGGAGGTCCGCATGTTCCTCTCTTCTATCTTTGACTGTTCATCTCACTTGGGCTTCCTTTCCACACTTAGCCATGTGGTCAAATCTCATTGCTTGAGGGATCTCTATTCTTTTTGGTTTCTCAAAAATGTGCTGAAGGGACACTTGGATACCCTCCGCATCTAGTTCTATACTTCGGAAAAATGTAGTCCCAAAAAAATAAAAAAGAATACCAAAGGAAAATGGGTTAGGGTGAAAAAGGTAGAAAAAATAGGAAAGCCCCGACATGATGTAGAAATCATTCTGTAGTTACAGAGACTCATCAAGGGACTCTGTGTTAGATGTATAAGAATCATGCAATCCTTCCCTGCCGTAAAATTTCAAAATGTGTTTCAAAGCAACACAACTCAGATATTCTTTAGAGCAACTTGATACCTGACCTTTTCAACCTCTATCAGGTATATTCGTTACTATAGAGCATGAAAGGATCTATCTAGCTTAATTACCTCCTTATGAGATGATTTCTGGTGATCTTGCACCATTGCGTGTAGATGGAACTTGAGTTTTACAATTGGGTTCAAAGTATGGCCCAAATCCGGCCTCAGTATCAACCAAGGAGTCACCTTCAATTAAAAATCATGGACAAGACTAACCATATCTGGATTAGTTTTCCAGTCCCATCAGTAATCAAACTGGATTCGCAACCACGGAACATGATGTCGAAAGTGGAGTCATTAGCGCAAATTTGATGAGTAAAGATCCCCTGAATTGGACTAAATCTTAAATGCGTTGAAATTCCTCTCTGAGTTACATCAAACACCAGTTGGAGTTGGATAGGAGAAGGTGACACTTGACAGCTCCCTATATCTTGAACCTGACCAATTTGTCATTGGTATCGTTGGTTATGTGCTCAGAGGCAGAAGAATGGTCTAGGTGTCACTTAGATAGTATCCCTATTGCAGGAGTTGCAATTGCACTATAGTTCCAGTAGTTTCAGAGAACTAACATTTAGTTAATTCAGCAAAGTTACGGAAAACAAGATCATGGTCAAATATTGATGATAGAGGCATCAGGATTCCAAAACCTATCCTTAAGGCAGATAGAGAATATGTGCATCAGATAGAGAATCTGAATGACCTGTATCTTGGGGGTCTTAAGGACCACATCAAGCATGAGTGTACGTATGTTTAATCCAATCAAGCTTTCTGATTCTATTATCATGGCACGTACATGCAGATGTGAAAAATTTACCCCTTCTGTAGGTAGTTGAGGCCACCTTTCATGGGTCAACATCCAGAGACCACAGTATCTTCTTCAGTCTTGCATTTTGCTAGGACAATTAGACCTTTCTCTGCTCAACAAATGGAAGAAAATAGAGCATTGAAGGATTATGTTTTAACTGTGATAGCAAATCATGGAACCGGGACATAAATGTGCTGAGAAGTAACCTTTGTCCTCCTGATCAATTGAACTAGGAGCAGTAATGAGGATGATGTTAGGACTCAGCTTGAAATTATATGAGTATTCACTTGAGGAAGCCAATAGAAGATGAAGTAGAGGATCACCAACCTACAATTAAGTCTTGCCATAGCATTTGTCAGGTATTAGTACTCCTCAAACACTCAAGGTTATTGGCTGATCTCAAAAAACAGAAGGTGGCCACAGTACTTGATTGACTAAGAGGAGTATCCTCCATTAACTTCAGCTAAATAGTAAGTTATCTTCCCGCCTCAGTATGTGGTGACCGTGATATTTATTTCAGCTCCATTAATTTGCAAGCTTATCTTGATCGTTGGAACTGCATAAGGACAGTCACAGTGGCACTAGGAAAGTGCCATAATCATCAGGTTGTATTTGATCCATGGGTTTGGACTACATGTTAGGAATCACCTATGTTATGGTCAGAGATTTCTATAGGAGGGGTCAGATATTGTTTTGGGGGTGCCTCATGGCTCCCACTATCATCTCCTTTAGGTACTATAGTCTCCATTGAATTATCTCAAACCAATTGTTCATGCGATTGTCATTCAAATGGAAGGACAATACAATTGAATGAGGGATGGTAGCTAAGTCTCCACAGATGTATTAGCTGGGAATCAGATGTAGATAGGTTCTCAGATTAGGAGTGGATGGCTTTATAGCAAAGCTAATTGTGGGGGATGAGAAGTCACTAGAAATATAGAAGGGTCTGTCAATGCCACCCGATCTTGGGGAGAGATTATGGGATTGTTCGTGGGGATCTATTTTTGATGCAATTCCAAAGGGCTAGCCACTAGTTAGGGATCATGATCATGCCATTCAGTTGATTCCAGGGATGCCAAAGCACCCTTAACATCAGGACCATGACAGATAGGAGAGGAATAATATGGAATAATAAGAGGAGATCGAAGGGACACAATGGTGGAGGACCAGATGTTGAAGGCAGGTATCATCAGTGTCCTTGATTTTAGCTTTAGAGTGCTCTAAGGGTTGACGCCTTCACCAGTGGTCATGGAGGGTGAGATTTATGGTTGTACTAAGGCTAGCCCCCATGATGGGTCAGAGGAAGGAAAGGGGAGCCAAGGGAGGAAGAGTCTGGGTTTGGGTAAATGAAATGGAAGCACCCTTGGTTGAGGAAATGAAAGTAGGAGAGGAATAATATGGAATAATAGGATGAAATGAAGGGACAAAGGAAGATAGGACAGAGGAAGGAGGAGCCTTGATTGTCCTCGATTTTTCTTTAGAGGGCTCTTTGGGTTGATGAATTCACTAGTGGTCATAGATGAAGAGATTGATGGTTGTACCAAGCAATACCTTTCAAAATTTTAAAAAGGGGTAGAAAGGTCTCCAAAGGAGACATGTGTCCAAAGACACTTATTCAAAGGGGTTCCATCAAAAAATAAGGAAAAGACAAAAGAAGGAGGGGGACTATACATATGGTACAAAGTTTACAATATTCAAAAAGATTTAATCTAAAGGTTTAAGGTGGATCATGTTCACCGGAATCGTCAGGGGCTTACCTTCCATAGTCTTGAGATCGAAAGCATTGTGTTGTTTGCATGGAGTGATCTTGAAAGGTCATGTCTAGAGAGGGTCACATTTTTTCGTGGTTGTCGGGCTTCGCGGTCCTCATGTCCCACTTTAAAACTAAAGTGTCGACTCAGAATTCAAGTTCTGAAGTCTTCTGATCAAACCAAGTCTTGAAAACCTGCTGATGATCATGAATTCATGGGTTGCCTCCCATCTTTATTGAAGCTCTATCAGCTCCATGAGTCTTACCTACATTGATCCATGTTCCTCGATCTCAATTTACTACAACAATTGCAAGTTTGGGACCTCCACAGTGATAGGCATTACAACTCTTTTACCATAGACAAATTCATATGGTGAGGCCTTCAAGATTTGTTTGGGCGTGATTCGATCGGCCCATAAGGTTATCTTGACATGCTCATGCCACGATCTATTATGTTCATCCCCCATACTTTTTATGAGCCTGATTAGATTCTTGTTGGTTGATTTTGCCAAACCATTACCCTGGGGGTAGTAGTTGGAGACGTCTTAAGATAGATTCCATGCCTCATTGCGAAGTTGGACACTTTGGCCCCCAGAAAAGCCTTGGCATTATCTGATATGATCATGTGGGGGGATCCGAAGCAGGTAGTGATATCTCAGAGAAGTTCTAGGATCATATTCTTTGTGGCTTCCTTCAATGGAACTGCCTCCGTCCATCAGGTGAAGTAATCAGTGGTGGTGAGAATCCACCTGTGACCTGCACTTGAAACTGGATTAACCATTCTGATGAAATCTATATCCCATTGTGTGAATGGTTCCTCAACTAAGATACTATTAAGGGGTAGTGCAAAATTTCTCTGTAAGCCCATGTAGTACTGGTAAATCTTGAATTTTCTCACAATTGCATAGTAATCTGCAAACAAATTGGGCCAAAAGTATCCTGCTTGTAGGAATTTTATGGTTATGGTTTTGGCTGAGAAGTGGCCTCCTAAGCTTCCATGATGTAACTCATGTAAGACTTTTTCAGCCTCCTCCTTTTCTAGGCATCTAAGCAGGATCCCATCAAAGTTCCTTTTAAAAAGGAAATTATCAATTATGAGAAATTCAAATCCTTGTTGTCTGTAATATCTTCTCTTTTTAAGATGAAGGTGACTTGGATACTCACATGTCTACATGAAATGCATCCTATCTGATACCCAGGTTTCAGATTCATTCTCTTGAATATGGAGCACCACCTCAGATTCTTCATTCATTGGGGTCATTGGATCTTGTGTGAGATATTGGCACAAACCTCTTCCTCTTACCAGCTTTGTGGGCTTTATTTCAATGTCATATTCTAAGATCTTAGTGATCCAATTAGCCCTTTTTCGGTTATCTCACCTTCTGTGATGTATTCTTTGACACTGGAGTGTGCCACCAAGACCGTGATCTTGCTATTGGTAACGAGGTGTCTGAATTTCTTTAGACCTTTGACAATGGTGTAAGCCTATCTCTCCACAAATTTGTACCTTGTCTCATAATCATGGAGAGTTTTTGAAAAGAAAGCAACTGATGCTCCTCTCCTTGTGCCTCCCTTTTTTGTGTCAGCATGGATGCTACACTGTGCTCGCTCCCATATACATACATAATGAAATCCTTGGAGAAGTCTAGGTTGTGTAGCACCGGGGAAGATGCAATTGCTCATTTGATCCCCTCAAAGGCTTGATGACCTTCAGTGGTCCATTTGAAGCTTAGATTCTTTTTTAGCATTAGTGTGATTGGGCAGATCATTCCAACAAAATCTGAAATGAATCTTCTGATGAAGTTAATCTTTCCTAGGAAAGATTGTACTGCCTTTTTGTTAATAGGTAGAGACAATTCCAAAATGGACCTGACTCTTTCTGGATCAATTGAGATCCCATCCTTTGAGACAATGTGTCCTGTGAGTTTGCCTTACAGTACTCCAAAAAAACACTTCTTCAGATTCAAAGAGATTCGAAATTCCTTACATTTCTTAAATACATCTTCTAGGGCATTGAAATGATCCTCTGTTGTTTTGGTAAACACTGTGAGATCATCCAAGTATATTAGGATTATCTTGTTAATCAACTCTCCAAATGTGACATCCATGGCTCTTTGAAAATTTGACCCAACATTGGTGAGTCCAAATGACATCTTCACATATGCAAAGGTTCCCCACTTTATTGTAAAGGTGGTTTTATGTTGGTCTTCCTCTACAAGCCATATTTAGTTGTAGCCTGAAAATCCATAAAGAAAAGAAAATATTTCTGAACCCGCTACTGTTTGTAGTATCTGTTCCATGGAAGGTAAGGGGTAATGATCCTTAAGGGACACTTTATTCAGATCTCTGAAATCCACGTAGAGTTTGATTTCACCATTTTTCTTTCTTACCGGTACCAAATTGGACACCCATGTGGAGTGCTTGATTGGGAAGATTATTTTAGCCTCTAGGATCTTCTTGAGCTCTTCGGCCATAAGCGATTCTATCTTTGGATTCACAGGTTGTTGCTTCTGATGCACAAGTTTTGTCCCTTCTTTGAGATCAATAGTATGTTATATGATGTCCTTATTATACCCATGTAGATCTTCATAAGTCCAAGCTACTACCTTATCATACTTATGGTATAGAGCCATAAGTCTCTCTCTCTCCTTATGAGTGACTAATTTCCCAACCTTTAACTTCTTCCCATTGGCTACTTCTTTCTTGACATAGTCTTCCTTGACCGCCATGAACTTCCTCCTGTCTATATTAGCATCATCGAAGTCAAAAAGGATTTCCAACATTATCAGTCCTTTTAGAAGCTAGTTCATTGTGAGATGGATGAATTGATCTCTGTAAGCTTCTTCAATTTTGGGTTGGAGTTGATATGGAAACTCTTGAGATTGTTGTAAGAAGAGCAATATTTATTGGTCACTTTCGAAGACTTGCCAATGATCCACATTATCAGGTATGGATGGGTGGATGATCAATTTTACTGAGTCTTTGTTTGTCATCAGATCCCGGGTCGGGTCAAATTGTGATCTGATCTGGGCCATTCTATTTTCTTCTATGTTTTGGTTTCAAGGTATAATCTTAATGTCAAATGCCTCAAAGTCTTCAATAAGATCCCATACCCTGTGACGATAGGACCTCATCCTTGGATTTTTTGTTGTGGCAGTGCTTCTAACTTGTGTCACTACTAATTTAGAGTCCCCAAAGACTCTCAGTCTTTGTATGCCCTCTTTTCGCGCCAATGCCAAGCCATGCACTAAATCCTCATACTCTACCCTCGTTTCTGGTGCAAGTGAAGTGGAAGTGAAATGCTTGGAGTATCTTCCTTCCTATCTGGTGAAGATAGGCATATTCTGGCTCCTGAGCCATTCCTACTTCTAGGCTCCATCGAAATGTAGAGTCCACATTAGGGAATCCTTTGTGAGATTCTTTTCATTTTTACTATCTTCCCTCATAATCTTTGGGATGTTGGGATTCTCATCAAAGATCACATAAGTACCTAACCCAGTGGAATCAAAATTTCTGAAGGGATCTCTAGGTGACAGGTCAACCAAATAGTTTCCACTTTGATGGTCACCATCATCCATATATGACTCTTCCTCCTTGGGTGATCATGGCATGTGAGGCCTCAAAACCTGAGGCCACTTGATCTGTAATGTGTTCCTGGGTGAGGGGTTCTGATAGCACCTTCATTTTGGATCCATACTTAGTCACAGAATTAGATGAGACCAATCAAGGGACATGTAGCCTCCAATTTTAGCCATGAAATCATGGGATAGACATAGTCCAAAGACTGGCGGAACATCGATTACCACTATATCCTGTGGAATAGTTATGTTCGGGAAGGAATAGAGTTGTAATGGGAGACCTCTAATAACACCAATGGTTTGAACTGATTTCCCATCTAGTTGCATGAATCCTCTCTTTATGGGCTCATATTTAATTCCCAAGGCATCCATAATTTATTTGGGCATAACCATAGTGCTTGCGCCAGAGTCTATCATGGAGTTATGTAGTAATTTTTTACCAATTATAAGAGTCATGAAGAAGGGGTGGGGTCTCGGTTTACTTACCTCTTCTTTTTGGTTCATCAACACTGACTCTGTTTGAGCTTGGGTCATTCTGAGTTTCTCTTTCCCCTTCCTGGTTGTAATTGGGCCACCACTAGATTTCAACACTTCTTGAAGAAACTCCTTTTGTTCTAGAATACCCAAGATATCCCACAAGGATACATAGGCTGGTGCCCTTTTAAGTTTCTCGACTACATTCATCAGCCCGAGCGGTTGCACTTTGGAGACTTACTGGTATTTCACCCTCTCAGCCGTTGGATGGAAGGTCCCTTGATTCTGAGTGGCTACCAGAGTCTCTTGTCTAGTTGTGGGTGGAGGGGCAGTGAATGTCAGAGATTATTTCCTTGCTCCATTCATTGTTGTAGGAACAGGGATCGCAACTTCCATCATCTACCCCTTGGAGTGAGTGTTGTAATTTGACTGTACTAGATTCTTAGAAGTGGATTCTTTGTTTGTGAATACAAATTATTCTCCTTCGACCCAAGAGAAAAGTGCATGTTCAGGCATAATCTCTGCTTCTTGTTCTAGGGACATCCCTTGCATTTACGCAACTAAGGCTACATTTTGAATTCTTGGGGATTGGTAAGGTCCAAAAGTATTGACCTCATAGCCTTCCCTTTATCTTTACTCTGCTACCTTTAGCTGTAGATTCCCTTGGGGGAAATATCTTGGCATATGAGGGATATTACAAGGGAAACACCAAGCATTGGGATCTTTCACCAAATTATTGTGTCCTAGAATCATCTCTCTCCTGCTATTGGGTGGGAGGTTCTAGAGTGGTGTTGGTACTGGGACAATTTAGTTAGATGGTTGTGCCAGTGGTGGTCTCTAGGAATTTTGATATTGTGGAGGATAAGTGGGTCTACCCCCTTGATAGCCTTGATAGAAATTTCTTTGGTATGCGCTTTGATTTTTCTTAAGATTAACTCTCTCGTTAGAGAAGTTCCTAAGGATGTTTTTTACTTCCTCCATCCCTGAAGAAGAAGAAGATGATGTTGCGGTGGGGGTGGTGGATCCTTGAGAGGATGGGTAGCTATATATGGATGCAAGAGTTTGGGTAGAACTTGAGGTCTGCACTTGAGGAAGGGGAGCTATCTCGGGATACACTAGCAAAGTGATCTTCAGGGGAATTTTCCCAACATCTATTAAGTTATTCTCAGCCTAGACTACAATATCGTATGCTTGTGGCAAAGAATATCCTCCTAATGACTGAATCATAACAGAAATATCTAAGTTTAGAGATTTTAGATAAAAGACAATAGCCATACCTGCATGCGGTCTAGCTAGAACTGGAATCCTTTTCCATGTCTTGTGGAATCTGGTATTGAAATCAGTCATGGGCTCTTGTGGAGCTTTCTTGATATTGATAAGTTGTTG
This sequence comes from Taxus chinensis, assembly GCA_019776745.2. Taxonomy (NCBI): domain Eukaryota; kingdom Viridiplantae; phylum Streptophyta; class Pinopsida; order Cupressales; family Taxaceae; genus Taxus; species Taxus chinensis. The sequence goes on from JAHRHJ020001799.1 coordinate 275,648, forward strand.
TAGGAGTGAAGATCTATCTCCCTTTTCATTGAATCTTCTAAAAAATAGATTTCCCAATTGATCCCAGGTACCGATAGAGTTAGGAGTCAAAGACCTATACCAGTCAAGAGCTTTTCCCTTAAAGGAGGCAGCTAGTAACCTTAAGGCAACATCTTTCTCCATGATGTAATGTACCATGCATATCTTGGCAATGTCTTGAAGATGTTCCTCAGGGGTCTTGAAGTCTTCATCATTGAATTTAGGCAGTTCCTTTAGTGCATTTGTGGGGATGGGATTCTATGTTGTTAGAGGTACTAGAAAGATGAGTGGGCTTCCCTGATTCCACAAGATGAACTGTCTAGGAGGATTCCATGTTTTTGAGCCATTATGATGAGGTTGAGACTTCTAGTGGATTGTAAGAAGGGCCTAGAGGTGTTGAAAGAGTTTGGTTTGGAGGAGATGGGATCTTTGAGCCATTTTTACCTCTCATATCTTGGGGATAATTCAGATATTCAAATAGATTTCTTCTCTTGTTCTACCTTGTTTGAATCCTTCTCATGAACCAAGAGGATGGTAAACCAAAAGTACTGTTGATTTACTAGTAGTATTGAGATGGAGTAACCAGTTGTAGTTACAGATTCCTCCAAATGCTAGAATACTATGTCACTCACCAAACCTAGCAACATTGAAGTTCAAGCTTTCAGCTTGTCCCACCGGGTGCTAAGGAAAACTATTGACAATTATCTTTACAGATGAACCACCAAAGTTGTGGGAAATCTCAGGGATGTGGGACTTGATCCCTAAGATAACCTCTAGGTTTTATAGAAGTTGGATCTTCTCTGATTTGGATTGAGATAAGGGTTAGAAAGAAAACGAAACAATATGTAAATCCTATCTAAGGCGATGCGTCGAATCTTTACTAAAATAACACAGAGATCACCATTGAAATAACTACTAGATCAGTTGAAGAGCATCGAGCATGATCAACTATTTCGAAGATATTTCAGACCATCAAAGGCTAGACGAAACTAAAACATAATTCATGTGCATAATGAAACATATTTATGTAAAATATCTAAGGGCATGCAACATGATAGATATTTAAACATTCATCAAGAACTAAAATAAAAGCAAACATGAAGAAACGAACGGACACAAAATATTGTGAAACTTTCAGTGCACAGAAACAAGAACTCTTATTTATAGAGAAAAATAGTACATAAGGCCATGAATGGCACAGATTATAGTATTTCCTTACAACAGAGAGCCTTGCTAAGGCCAATGAACACAATGGAATGAACCTAAAATCTTCTCCTCTAGATCTCTCGAACTTTCTTTTTTCTTCTCTTTCTTACCACTGGCATAAGAAATTTCTCTTATAGATCCTCGTGGCTCTTGCTCTAATGCGACTCCAATCAAGAATTCCACCTTCCTGCATTTAGTTTCTACCTGAAATAATACAAAATAATACCAAAGGAAAATTGGTTGTGGCGATAAAGATAGAAAAATAGAAGATCCCCAAAATGATGTAGAAATAATTCTACAAATACGTGGACCACATCACCCATGTTTTGAATAAACTATCAACCTTTGAAAATGTAGAGTTTGTGTGCTCTTCAAACTTTTTACCTTATTACATTTTGGATGTGTGTGTTGCATTTGAATGTTTCCACCTTATCACACACATTACCTACACCTACACCTAAACCTACTGCTTACCCCATTCTTCATCACCTACCACCTTATCAAACCCATCACCGATTTGGTATTTTACTATAATAGTTCTTGGTTTGAGGGGGATCACCTCCACCCTTATATGAGGCAACCTACTTCTTGTGTTTTCCATCATCACTTATTATTTAAAGATACATGACAAAAAGGGGTAAATATACACACCAAAAATTGGGTCACAACCCTTTACACCTCACCCTTCCACATTACTAATTATAAACCCCCTTACGATGACCTCTTTAAAACATTTTTATTAATCTAATTATTAATATTAGGGTGATTACCATCTCACCCGTCCACCTCACATTGGACCCATTCCAAGGCCATTTAACACCTAAGACCGATTCATCACTTCCCCTAACTAACTAAGACTCTTTCTAAACAAAATATTTATTGCCAACTACCTCTCCCATCAAGTTCCTGCATGTTTAAAATGAGAATCAAGACTCCTAACCCATTTACATTTTTTACCTCCTTCAAAAAGGGAAGAAATAGGCTGTTTTGAGAAAAATTGACTATTTCTCCCTAACCAACACAGATTATTCCTCAGCCGATGCTGGTCAAGGAACCTCCATCGGTTCCTTTAAAGAAGGATTTTAAATTATTTCCCTAGGTTCTTATTTTGGTTGGCTTTGGGATTATTCATTCACATCCTTACATTCGAATAAGAATCTAACGATTAAACACAACACCGGAGCATCTGCATCCTTCACCGGTGACCAACCTACTACTCCACAGCCTTGAAGCACTCACACAAAGAAGTACGTAGGCTTCGTTTCCACAACACTTGATCTCAATCCATCTATCCTACAAGCATTGTCTAACCACCTCCATCTATCAATATCTAGATCTTTAGATAAATATCTTAAGTTGGTTGTTAGTTCTTAACTTTGATCTTAGATATCTTACTCTCATATGTTGTATATATCCTTCCTATCCCAAATAAATTTCGTAGCCTCTCTACCCAACACCCTTCCAATCTAAACCTTCCTGCCTTTCCAACCAACTCATTCACCCTTGCTAATCCTTCACCTAAATATCAAAACCTAGCCTAAGCCTTCCCAACACTTTGTGCAATCACAGAGAGCCCAAACCAACCTCTTTTTACCTTTGAAACCTAATTTCCCCTACTGTTATTGGTTATCCAACTGATAACGGCTAAAACCAGTGACCAACATCGGTTCCCCAATTTTCATCGGTCTCTATGTTTGATATTTTTTTTAAGAGTGAAGCGGCTCGACCAATTCACCCACCCACATTGATTTGGGTGATCCCTCTAGGGATTGGTTGTCTACAACATATACATTTGTACAGACTGACATAAAGAATGAGATCTTATTATAAGATACAGTTGATGATCATTGTATTAATTGATCAAGAGATATATCTCTGCAGACACTAAAAAAGATAAACGTGGAAGTGGAAGTGTTGGGTTAAACTCATGTGAATTCTTAATAAAGACAATGCTTTACCAGTGGAGTTTTTTTCCTTTGGGTTTCTCCACTTAAATTTGGTGTTATCTGTCTCTTGTTCTTGTTTTTATTTGCTTTCAGCTCTTGCTCATTAGCTCTTATTATTTGCTATCTATTTTAAGTTATTTCTGTGTCTAATCGACTACATATCATAATCTATAATCTTCAGACATTTTAATGGTGGATCTGTAATCTGTTGATTATATTTCCCCTACTAAATCTAACATGGTATCAGAGTTGGTGATTGTGCATGTGCAGGATTGATCTAGAAGTTTTTAACTTGAAGAGGTGAAGAAGCTTTAAGTTTATTTATGGATATACAAAACCTTAAAAGTTCTGCAGTCATCTTTAAGATAACCAGGTTTAAATTTCAATTCCCCCTAAATATTTTTGAAACATAGGTGAAATATTGGCTAAATGGTTGTTTAGATCATGTTTGAGCTTTTTTATGCTTAGATATTTGCTTCTGCATCTTGTTTCAATCGTTTATGGTTTAAATCCATTGTCTGTGAGCTTATTTTAAGTTTTCACGCCATTTATAGCCATTTGGGTCATTTTTTGACTTTGGATCTGAAAGATTTATTTAGATCTAGTTTGTTTGGGGCTTCTAAGTCCATTCTAGCAGTATAAATATTTATTTTTCACTAGTTTTGTATTTTTGAAGCTTGGGCCAATCCTTTGCCATTTGGCTTCGCATTTTTAGTCTTTTTTAGATCCTATTGGTTTTGTGAAGCTTGGACCAATAAAATTTCTCCAAATAGCTTTTGTCCTTTTTTCATGTTTTACAAGCCATATCCACTCTTAGAGTGCTAAGTGGCTTCAATCTGACACATTTCTGTCTTTGCAAAGCATGATCCAATCTTCTAGTGCCATCTGGCTTCGCTCTGTCAGTCTTATTTGACTTTTTTCATTTCTGTGAAGTTCTTTTGACTGCGAAGCTTGAGCCAATCATTTTTCTCTAGCTAGCTTCACATTGTCAGTCTTCTAAATAGACATTTCTATCTTTGTGAAGCCTGAGCCAATTAGAAGGCTCCATCTTGCTTTTCTTGGTGTCAGTTTTATTGTTTATCTGATTTTCAGTTGTGAAATGTGAGCCAATAAGGGCTTTATGTGTCTCCATGTTGTCAGACTTGGCTTAGCTGTCCTTTGTCATTTGTGAAATATGATCCAATAGGAAAGCTCCAAGTCACTTAATATTTCACATTGTCAGTTTGCTTTTAGCTTGCTTTTATCATATGTGAAGGGTAAACCAATAAAATTTGCTCCAAGTATATTTTATTTCACATTTGTCAGATTTTTGAAATTTGAGCCAATAGAATTGCTCCATATTTCACATTTGTCAGTTTTTCATTTGTGGCAGTGGTTATCCAATAAGAATTTTCCACCTTTTCACATTTTCAGTCTTGCGAAAAGTGAGCCATTTAAAAGGATCCACGTGTCCTCATTTTGCTTTAGCTATTTTGGTTGCACTGCGAAGTGCAAACCAATAGCATTTGGACACGTACATCTCTTTTTCACATTTTTCAGTCTTTTTCAGACTTGCGAAGTGTGAGCCATTTAAAAGGCTCCACATATCTTCTTTTTTGGCTTAGTCTTTGTCAGATTTGTGAAGTGTGAACCAATTACTTTTTGACACGTATATTAATATTTTTTAATTGTGTCAGCCTTCGCAAGTGTCAGGGTGTCAGTCTTTTCTTTGGCTTAGCCACTTAAATTGTGACACTTGTCTTGTACCTTTTTCAGACCCGAACTTTATTTTAAGTTTGGTTTATTTTGGGGACTTTAAGCCCACTCAAAGCTATGTTTTTAAAGTTTGGAGGAAATTCACCAAGTGTCTATTTTTAGCCATTAAAATTTTGACAAGTGGCTTAGTTTGACTAAGAATTTGATTTCGCATTGTGTCAAGAGTGCAAAAAAGTGATCCAATTAATTTAAGACACGTGTATATGGTTTCATTTTTTAATTAATTGTCTTCTAACTTATTAGCTGCATTGTGAAATGTGAGCTAATTGAAAAGTGACACGTGTATTTGTTTTTTGTTGTCAGTCTTGTCATAGTTTTTTGACGTGTGTTTATTTTGTTTACTTTCATCGTAAGACCCAAAAAGCATTGAATTTAATTTTTAAAGATTTTTGCATCCACCTGAGGATCTATTTTAAATCCAAAATGTGCCTCTCTTGGTATTGTTGATCTGTGCCATGTGTTGTCCCCTGCCTTGGCTATTTATTAACTTGTTTTTATTTGTTAAAGTAGCTCGTTTTGAGCTCGTATAGCTTCATTTTTGAGCTCGCCCCTTTGAGTTCCTAAATAACTCATCGAGCTACTCTAACCTGACTCAGTCCAAGCTCAGTTAGCTCTCCTGTAAACTTGACCCCGACTAAGCTCTATCAAATTGATCTTAAATTTGATCAAATCAAGCTATTTTTTGACTAAATTTGAGTTGTTTGCATTCTTATAGCTATTAAAAAGATTTGTAGCTAGTTTTTTGTCTCTGTTTGGCTTCCTTGATTTTTTTTTAGCTATATTTGTCTCCATTCCATCTGAGCATTAAAATGGCTAGTTCTGCTAATTTTTTGATGGATAAGTCTCAAATTTTGAATGGAACAAATTATAGCATTTGGAAAGTGCATTAAAATCTTGTTTTATGGCTAGGAAGCTCTGGGATCTTGTGACTGGTATAGAAAAATGTCCCACAGGGAGACAAGCTACCCCTGAAAACCTTAGCTCCTTCTCTCAGAGATCACTTTAAGCTCTATCCATCCTATTGCAAAGCATTAGAGATGAATTCTTGATGCATATAGGCCATATGGACTCACTTGTAGATGCATGGAAGCAATTAGAAACCATGCATGAAGGTAGTAGGTTTTCTAAGATCATTAAACTAGTTTTAGAGCTGTTTACAACACCCATGAAGGGGGATGAGAAAATTGTCAATTATTTAGCTAAAATTAAGAACATTAAAGCTCAATTAGATGGTTGTAACTATGAATTATTTCAAGATAAGATTCTGTACTTTATAATTCAGATTAATATTCATGAAAAATTTAGACATTACATCTCACTTATTAATTCTAAGTATCAGAATGATAGTGATCTTCCTGATCTAGACACTTTCTCTTCTTTATTGATTCAAGAAGAGAGAGTCATGGAGAACTTTGATTCAAAAGAGACTACTTCTCAAGATTTGTTCTCACAGAATCATAAGTCTTCTCATAATAAAAATAACAACAATCATAATCAGAAGTCTAATATCAGATCTAGATTTAAATCAAATCCTAAGACTAATTCTGCTAAGAACAATCATAAATTTAAAGTCAAATTTAATGGAACTTGTAATAAGTGTGGAAAATTTGGGCATAAAGAGTTTGATTGTAGAGTAAAAATTAACAAATCAACTAAGAATGCTAAGAACAACAAGCCTAATACTCATAAGAAAAATCAGAAGCAAAATCAAGAAAATGTGGCAGAGAATTCTATTACTTTGCATACTTCCCTTTCAGCTTCAAATGACAATGAATGGATTATTGACAGTGGTGCCTCCAGGAACATGACTTGTACTCCTGGTATCCTCTCAGATGTAGTTAAATGTGAAGAGAATATCTATCTAGGAGATAACTCAATCATTAGATCTGAAGGTTGTGGCAATGTTAAGCTATCAAATGGTGTAATTAGGAATGTCTTGTATGTTCCTCAATTGAAAAAGAATCTTTTTTCTTTCTCTCAGCTAACCAAAGAAAACTATAAAGTTATTTTTCTGCAAGATAAGTGGTATGTAAAAGATAAGTTTAAAAATGTTATTGCTTCTGGCATTCAGAAAAATGGCTTGTATATCTTTGATGGTTTTGTGTCTGAGTCTTGTTTTTCTTCCTCTTCTAGGAATGATAGTCAGCTTTGGCATGAAATACTTGGTCATGTAAATTTCAAAATCTTGTATGATATGTCTAGACTGAATCTTGTTGTTGGTCTTCCAAAGATAAAGTCAGAACATGAAACTTGTGAAAGTTTCCTACGTGGTAAGAAACATGCTCAACCATTTCACAAACATCATGATCCAAAATTTTCTCAATTATTAGAACTGATTCATAGTGATGTGAGAGGTCCACTTGAGGTTCCTTCTCTCAGTGGTGCTTTGTATGTTGTTTTTTATTGATGATTACTCTAGAATGACTTGGTCTTATTTTATCAAGAAAAAATCTGATGTCTTATCTAAATTTCAGGAATTTAAAGCTCTAGTTGAAAATGCTTCTAATCTGAAAATTAAGAGAATTAGGACTGATAATGGAGGTGAATATGTCAGAAAAATTTTGATGAGTTTTGTGTGTCATGTGGGATTCAAAGAGAATTGACCACTCCCTATTCCCCTCAGCAAAATGGCATTGCAGAAAGAAAGAATAGGATTGTCTTAGAAATGGCTAGGACTATGATTCATGCATCTAATGTGCCTAAGTTCTTATGGGCTGAAGCTATGAACATTGTTGTCTATATTCTTAATAGAGTACCTACTAAATCTCTTCGTCAAACTACTCCTCATGAGGTATGGACAAAGAAAAAACTAGACATTTCAAACTTAAGAATATTTGGTAGTCCTACTTCTATCTTCATTCCAAAAGAAAAAAGGAAGAAGCTTGATCCAACCTCTTTCTCTTGTATTTTTGTTGGCTATGGCTGTAGAACTAAAGGATTGAGAGTTTATGATCCATTCAAGCATGACATTGTTGAAAACAAAAATGTTCAAGTCTTAGAGAAAACTTTCTCTGATGTTTCTCATGAACCCTCCTCTACTGCTCTGGAAATAGATCCTGATAATCCTCCTACTGACATTATGGAAACAAAAGTTCAAGAGGCTGATTATCTGATCTAGATATGATGGAGATTGAGGGGGAGTCATCCCAAAATGTCTTGCAACCTAAGATTCCTAAATGGGCTAAAAATCTTGTTCAAAACTCTCAGCCTGATAGTCTTAGAAAACTAACTAGAAGTCAACATACTTATCATGCCTTGATGACCCTCTATGAGGTAGAACCACAATCCTTTGAAGAAGCATCTCAAGATGATAGATGGCTTCAGGCTATGAAGGATGAATACAATGCTTTAATAAAAAATGACACTTGGGAACTAGTCCCTCCTCCTTCTAAGAGAAGCATTGTAGGATCTAGGTGGTTGTTCAAAATCAAATATAACTCTCTAGGAGAGATTGAAAAGTTCAAGGAAATTTTGGTAGCTCATGGTTTCACTCAGAAACTAGGAATTGACTATGTTGAGACTTTTTCTCCTATTGCTAAGATGAGAACTGTTAGAATTCTTCTTGCATTGGCTGCCCAATATGGTTGGGAGATTCACCAAATGGATGTTAAAAATGATTTTTTAAATGGTGACTTAAAAGAAGAAATCTATATGAGTCAGCCTAAAGGATTTGAAGTACCTGGAAAGGAAATTTATGTATGTAAGCTTAAAAATTATTTGTATGGTCTTAAGCAAGCTCCTAGAGCTTGGTATGCTAAAATTAACAGTTTCTTTCAGGATCTTGGTTTTTCTAACTGTTGTTCTGATAATGATTTATTTGTTAAAGTTGAAAACAATCATATTATCATTATTGTCTTGTATGTTGATGATATTTTGATTACTAGCAGTGATAGAACTTTAATTGTTAGAATCAAAGAAAGGTTAAAACAACATTTTGAAATGACTGATTTAGGTTTATTAAATCATTTTCTTGGCATGATTATATTTCAAGATCATAAGTCTATTATTGCATCTCAATCTCAGTATGCTATGAATTTTCTTAGAATATTTAACATGATTGACTGTAATCTTGTTTTCCATTCCTATTGAAGTTGGTGTTAAGTTAGACCCTAAACCAACTTGTGCTAAATTTGATCCTACTCTGTATAGGTAGCTAGTTGGTAGTCTAATTTATTTGACTATTACTAGACCTGATATTTCTTATGCAGTGGGAGTAGTTTCAAGATTTATGCAAGAACCTTATGAGGATCATTGGAAAATGGAAACAAGGATTTTGAAATATATTAAAGGAACAATCAATTATGGTCTTTTTTATTCTTCTTGTAATGATGCACAATTATTTGGTTACTGTGATTCTGATCATGTTGGTGATGTTGTAGATAGGAAGTCTACTTCTGGATATATTTTCAAGTTGGGTGCAGGTGCCATCACTTGGAGTAGCAAGAAGCAACCAACAGTGTCTATCTCTTCTACTGAAGTAGAGTATAGAAGTGTTATGGAAGCTACAAAAGAAGCTATGTGGCTGAAAAGACTATTGGATGAGCTGCACATGGGTGTCAAAGGGAGTACTACTCTTCTATGTGACATCTAGAGCTGCATTTCTCTTGCAAAGAATCTAGTTCAACATCAAAGGACCAAGCATATTGAAGTTCATATGCACTTCATTAGAGAGAAAGTCCTGAATGGTGATATTGATCTCAAGTTCTGTTCAACTAAAGATCAAGTTGCAGATATCTTCACAAAACCATTGTGTTCTGTAAATTTTGCAAATTTTGTGCCTTATTGGGCCTATCAGAGTTTCCCTTGAGGGGGAGTGTGCATGAAAATGCCACCTCTTAATGGCTGTTGAAAACTTCCAATACTTCCTCCAGTTTGTAATAAGTAAATGTGTCACATTATGTGAAGTTACTTGTAAATCCCAGTGAATATTTAGTTATGGGTATGCCTTAGTTTATAAAAGGCTCCATAGTCTGATGTAAGTCTTCATATGTAAAGCACTGGTCTTAAGAATTTTTGTATGGGAAGATCTGTGGATTTCCCTTGTTTGCATGCTAGCCTGAATCACTGTTGTTGATTCAAGGTTCTGAAAATCCTTTTGCATAAAAAGGTAAAATTGGCATGTCTGATTTGTCTTCCCACTTAACATTAAGGGGGAGTGTTGGGGTGATAATGTCAAGTGGGATCTACCACTGCAGTATGCCCCAATATTGTATTAAATTTTGTTCATCAAACTTTATTGTGAAGGTCTTTCACATTTAAGAGTGAAGCGGCTTGACCGATTCACCCACCCACATTGATTTGGGTGATCCCTCTCAGGATTGGATGTCTACAATGTATACATTTGTACAGACTGACATAAAGACTAAGATCTTATTATAAGATACATTCGATGATCATTGTATTAACTGATCAAGAGATATAGCTCTGCAGACACTAAAAAAGACTAACGTGGAAGTGGAAGTGTTGGGTTAAACTCGTGTGAATTCTTAATAAAGACAGTGCTTTACCAGTGGAGTTTTTTCCTTTGGTTTCTCCACTTAAATCTGGTGTTATCTGTCTTTGTCCTTGTTTATTATTTATTTCAGCTATCTTCTCATTAGCTCTGTTAATTCACTATCTATTTTAAGCTATTTCTATGTCTAATCGACTACATATCATAATCTATAATCTTCATTTTTTACCTTTGTGTAGCTCACCATCGCTAGTGTTGAAATTTAATCATGTGTTCACAATTTAGATTAGATTTGAGTAATTTTCCCCTTTTTGTGAGCTCATGCACTATTATTGAACTACAGCTTGCGTTATCTCTCTAAATCCCACATGCTAGTATTAAACTAATTTTCTTCTTTTAAAATCTGCATTCAAAGCTTTTGAGGAATAGCCCTGTGTTACTGTGGTTATCCATGCGTATGTGTTGCTAGGAAATGCACCTACTGATGTTTTATTTCAATCTTGTGGTCTTACTTGTCTGCTCAGGATTGTACTATCATTGACAAACCCTATGTTCTCTCGATTAAAGGGATTGCGCTAGTGTCAACAGTGTACAACCTCTTTGGCTTGGACCTTCAAGAAATTCCTTAAAATGTGATTTTTGATGCCTTCTGCTTTCATTTTACATGTTTTCTCATATGTACGTTCTTATTGGTGTAGGTCTTATGTTGAATCTTTAATTTTCTAATATCCACTGTGCTATATGCTTTACATGAATGTTGTGTTTCTATGCTTTACTTGAGTTAGGGCTAATGTTTTTTGTATGCTCTTCTCTTCCAACACTTCGGTGATCTTTAGGAATCAACACCTCAACTTTAGTCTTCTTTTTCTAACACCTCTTGGATTAACTTGGAAATTTCACTTCATTCAAATCTTTTTGATTAAGGGAATGAACTTCAATTTTAGTAAAGAATATTTAGTTGTGTGACTTGAATTATAAGATTTCTTCATTATCCACTCTCTAGTCATGGATTAATCTCATTGTGTATGCTCTTTTCTTGTGCATCTTTGGAAGATCTTGAGGAATAAAAAACAACCTTTAATCCTCTTTCTATGAATACTATGATTTTTCTTGAAAAACTACTAACTATTTGCAGTGCAGGAACTATATCACTTTGGGAAAGAATCAAGATATTAAATAAATACTAAATATAAGTGTTTTGCAGGTTGTTAATGGCGGTACTAAACCATAATTTCATAATCCAAAAGATATGAAAAGCACACACATTTACTCAAAACACTTCATATTTATAGGTTTGGATAAGGGTTAAAATCCATCTATTTTGAACTATGGAGAAGTACCCTTTTACATAAGCCATAATATAATCATTATGAGGGATTATCCTTAGGAATCCCAAAGTAGTCCACACTTTGAGAGAACCTAGTGGATGAAATGGGAAGTTCACCCACTTACCCACTTGACTAGAACAAAACTTGTGAGATTAGAGTCAAAATTCTCTCAAGTTGTGACCCCAGTAAAAAATGAGGCCCTGAATTCATTTATTGTTCATTTGATTGAATGGGGTAATGGTAAATCTTTGATACTCCAAGGATTTAGTTAGTGTGACTTCCTTAGAAAACCGTTCACACAGATAAAATTTGTCACACCTAGATGAGAGAGACAATAGGAAGCCATTTTGTCTTGGATCCAACTTCACCATGTCAAACCAATCGAGTTTCATATAGCTTTTGCAAAGTAAAAACATTTTCAGAGTCAAAAAATTGTTATTCGAACAAGGGGAGACTCCATCAATGTTGTAACTAAGAGTCATTCATCACGAAATTTTTGAAGCATTAGTTTGTCCTATTTTTTCATTCATCGTAAGATGAGGAAAAACTTTTCCAAAGTAAAGATGAATATTTTTCAACCCCATTTGATCTACTCCTTTTTCTTCTTGTTACCCATGTTGGGACAAAAAAAATGTGTTGATACCGCTATAAATAATATTTTCCACCACTTTTGTAGTATACTTGCATGAGTAGGTTGCAATGCCAGAATGCAAGTGTTGAAAGTGTGAATGGTACATCTTCATGTTCTAGTACGAACTTTTTCTTAAAACCCATATTGAGACACATTATTATCGTAGCTAGGCTTGATTCATTATAGACTTTCCTTTAAAGTGTTACGTTGTTCGTATTTCCTTGATAAAATTTCTATACTTACGTTTTGTTTCTTGCAAACTTGATCTAAGTGTTTAGATTGTACCATTACACTACTCACATCCTAACAATTCCTTGGCATACTTTGGCCTTGTTTATTTTCAAACATTGTATCAAATCTTGAAAGGTATTGTTGTTACTTTGTTAGCATTGTATCAAAACTAATTCAATACTAATATCTTGCTTTTTACGAAAAAATTGGTTAACGTATCCAAGTGGTATTGTTGCATTTCTCGCACTTGTAACTCCCACTTTTTTAGATTCAGGCCTTTTTTGTATTTGAAAGAGTTATAGTATACTTTGATTGGGAGTCACATCAACCCCATGTTAATACTTACGCCTTATTTATCTAAAACTTGACTTAAGTATTGACATTAAGTTGATCATCTTACGTAATTACTACCTTTGAACAAAATGTTTTCATAAGGAGTAGCTCATTAGTGATTGGTTTGGTTTATTGAACTTGTGTGATTGTTCCTTGTGATTTCCTATCTTGAAAATGTGTTTTCTAGGACAATCCTTTGATCCATTGATTCACCATTGTTGATATTATTTTACAACCTCGACAATTTTCACACATGTTACTTAGGTTTTTTGTATGCTTGAACAAATTAAACAAAACCTTTGTAGCCTTGGTGTTGGTAAAATTTTGATCAATCATTTTGACACTTACAATTGTAACTTTTGTCCAAACCTTATTAGATTTTCAAAATTTACAATGTCTATCTTCCTTAGACCTTCTTTAGAAAATCACATGAGCATCCCCATATATGAAAAATGCCTAGTTGGATGTTATTATGCTTCCCTAAATCAACGTGGAACTTCCTTTCCTTTGAAGGAGTTCAATCACACTATCTAGGTCTAGGCATTTGTACCTAAACAACGCCAACAATGACTGACTATCACAGGTTTCCTCACATTAATGACAATAGGGAACCAAGGTTTAGGTCTTCACATCAAAAGATTCCCATCATGACTAAACCTCAGTTGGTTCCTCACGCTAGAAAAATGGTTTGGCTACCATGTTCCCCACCTTTGTCTCATAGTCAGGGGTATGATTTTGAGGCTTCCAATCCAAATTATTGATCTGATGCCTCTCATTATTCTGATACTTCTAATCCAAATTTTCTTCTGATGCATCTTAGTGTTTTTATGTTTCTAATCCAAACTATTTTTCGGATTCCTCTCAATCTTATGATACTTATGATCTGAGTTGTTATTAAGATTCCTCTAGATCAACTCCTAATTCGATGTCCTCCCTCTCTCTGTAGGACCCACTTTATCAGTCACCTCAACAAAGTATTCCTCCTTTGAAGATTCATGTGATTTAACGTCCTTATAATCAATCATCCAAGTCAAATCCTACGTTGCAATCTATGGACTTTCTACACAATCCTATTTATTTATTGGAACTATATCATCTTATAGGTAAACCAATGCCATCTTCTTCCACTCACAAGACATATCAAATTGAATTCTACTTCATCTCCTGAGTTATCCTCTTTTATCAATCAGAATCCAATTCCTCTTTGGCCCCTGGGTCATTTTGATCATTCCTTACTCTATATTCATCAATCTTCTAAAGATCAATGTTTACGTCCACATCAAACCATTCACAAGAAACAATGTGCTAAGATATATTTTCAACGCACTATCCCATTCCTTTGTGGACACAATCAGGTCAATCCTTTCCCTAATCTACATCATCAAACATCTTCTTGATCTTTCACACTAGGTAGACCCCTTTCTTCTAATCAACCTACTATGGTTGCAGAAAAACAACACATACCGATCAATTTCTTTCATAATGAAGAAATGATCAAAAAATACATGGAGTTACATGATGACGCTCCTTTATAAGACTATGAGAAAGGTTTCTCTTTATACCTCAATGCGTTCGCATATTATGGGGAAGAGGTTTCTTCCTTTTTTCAAGAAACCATGGAAGATCCTCAGATCACCGAAAATGATCCTCCTCTTACACCTCCATCTTCACATTCTTCAATGCATAATGAAATGCCTAGGTCTGAAATTGATACATGGCCTATCTTCTCATTACCCAATCATTCTTTATGTATCATGATTCATTAATCAAAATCTTACCTTGGGTCACCACTTGGTATCCCATCATCTTCTTCTATATGTGGGCCACCTCCAACTAGCCCTTCATCATCCATTTGTGGGTTATTTCCTCATAGTTCATTATTATCTATTATTGGGCCATGTCCTAGTAGCCCTATGTTATCATCAAAATGTATCTCACCTCCTGGTAGCTCATCTTCATCCATTCTTGGGGCATGTCCTAGCAGCCCCTCATCTTCTGTTCTAGGGCCACCTCCAGATAGTCATTATCTTCTATTTATGGAACTCCTCTAGGTATTCCTTCATCTTCCATATTAGGGCCACATCCTTGTAGCCCTTCATATTCAGTATATGGGACACCTCCTGGTAGCCCATCCTCTTCAATTCTTGGATTGTATCCTCCTCATTCATCATATCATCCTTCTATAAATAATAGTGGCAAGCCCACCATCATCTCTACCATTCCTATCATCAATCATAAACATTTTTTTTCTTCTCCCACTTCTCGGGGTCAGACAAATATTATCTTATAAGAAACCCAAACGATTTCTTCATCAAGCTCATGTCAAAAATTCCACGAGCTCCGAAGCCCCCAACAATTTAAACAATCATAAAGTTCAAAATAAAGCGCAATTCGATAATACACACTAACACAACCATCAAGTATGGCACAAAGTGCATAAACCTAGTTCTAGATAGGGAACTCAAGCTCCCGTATACGAAATCCATGTTTTAGGATAAATCACAGTCATTTATTGAATATGACCTCACCACAATCATCGAGATCAGAGATAATATGAATCTTGATAAGAAAACATGCTTAATATCCCTTATCAAGGAAATCATGAACATTGTTGTTGTATCCTATCACGCATGGTTGACATTGTTGATCCCAACTTCCCAAAAATAAAAAATATAAAACAAATTCAAAAATACAAAAAAATGAGAAAAACATTACAAAAAAAAATCAAAGGTAAAAAGATCAAACATTGCAATAAGGTATTGCATATACATGGAAATTCTTTCTTCCCTTTCTTGTCATCCCTTTGCAATTCATCCACCATTTTCAAGTCTTCGATGATATTTTGGGTTAGTCTATTCGTACGCATTTTGCGACATTTTTCTATATGGTATCTGTTTAACCATGTTCTTTCATCACCTTGGTAAATTAAAGAACAACTGACCTCGTAGAGATCATATCACAATCAACATCTAATAAAAATTTTGTGAAGAAATTTTGGACATATTTGTTGACACTAGCCAATATCGTCATCGCAATCACTTTCGCATCTTTCCATCAAGCCATAAGTGGTTCTTAACCCCTTTTCAAAACAATCAAGAGAGCTGGAATAAAATTTTAGAAAGCAAAAAATCAATCAAAAATCAAAAATAAAAAGCAAATTGATATATAACTCTCTCTTGGGGTATTTCTAATAATCTCTATCGGGGCTATGGACGCCTGAATGGCAGTAGAGTAATGTTGCAATTAGAATCAAATACATCTCCATCAGGGCTATGGATGCCTGGGTGGCAGCGGATCAATGTGTGGCTCTCCTTCCACACTCCATTTACAAATCACCTACCAAAATAAATCATTTCTACACATTGGCTCATGTTTCTTCACTTGTTTTCTATCAAGTCTTCCCTCCAAGAAGTAATAAACTTCTACGTGTACACATTAGATCTCTATGAGAAAACAAGATTAGTATGTTACCAAGTGTCTTTTCTTTTACCTTGTTCAAACTCTTAGTTTAGTCCTTATCTTGTCTCATGATTTGTGCCTTGGGCTAGTCACCTTTTCATTTCAAGGCTTGTATCTACATTTTCCATATCCTTCCATGGCATTCATGTTTTTATTCTGCTTCATTCAAAACATCCATGTGTATAAAATTACCTTTTTACTATGTTTCAGGGAAACTTTGTTCCTTCTTACAATAAACAATATTTTACTCCTATCTATCAGCGGCTTCTTGGCCAGCTTATGAGGGGGGCATCCTTGCTCCTTCTTGGAACTTCATTAGTTTGTGTTCATCATCAGGTTGAACATATCTATTTTGGCCTTGATCTAACATATCCTCTTGTATATATGTGTGGGGGTTTCCTTTGTATATTCCCATCTTACGCCGGGGGAATCTTCACATTTTCACTTTCTTGAACATATGCATGGCATTCTGCCCTTGTACATCCCATTTAACCTCGAGGCCATCTTCACTACCTTGTGCATTCATGTGGCATTTTTCCCTTATACATCTTGTTTATCCTTGGGGGCATCCACGTTTCTTCGTCTTCATGTACATAGTTTCGAAAAACTTTCAAAATACCAAAAACATTAAAAAAATGTTTAGAAAATCACAAAAAAAGTATTCGTATAACTTTTGAAAATCCCAAAACATTCAAAAAAATTAGTTGGAAAAATCAAAACATTCAAATACATTTCCATAGAAAACTCAAAAATAATATAAAACTTTCACAAAAATCCTATATTTTTTGAAAACATCATATAAATTAAAAAAATTGGCAACTATCATGCACACAGTTGAAGTCTGTATCACATGCATCATACTCAAACATCAAAAATCATCGTACAAAACATCTCTCTTTGGTCCTCACCTGTTCGTGTGCGCAACTTGCGAATCATTTAGATATACCTTCTATGAACAAAAATGGTTTGCTTACTATGTTTTTCTTCCTTTGCACAAATGTGTTACTTCGGGAAGTATCATAGTGCATGATTACTTTTCCATGGGACCCCTACATCCTTTATATATTCCCCTCGCATGTATCCTTTCTTGGGGCACCATCATTAACACTTGTCGTTAATTCACACAGGTAAAAATTGAAGCTTTTGCAACAAAAATATTGGTGGAACTATCTTGAACATTGATTGTTTGAGGATAAGTCTTTGTACTTGTTTCCTTGTTAGGCTAGCTTGTTTAATTTCTCATATTACATTGCATTATGTATGTTGCAGGGAGTTAGTTTTTTTAGCAATGAACAAATGTTCGTATTATGGCTTTTAATGTCATCTTACACTTTTGTTGTATGCTTATATATAATAGATCACCGATGATGTAGATCATTAACAATATGATCAAATAAAGTTGTTTACATTAGATGGATGCAAACTATTTCCATTCTCTTCATCTTCATTTTCCTCCCCTATCATTTTCTTCTATCCTACGCTATTCATCCAATTAACTTGGGGCAATATGGATTACCTAATATCCCCCCTCCTCTACATTTCTTATATTCAATTCAACTAAAGGAACCCATGAATTCAATGCAACTCACTTGGGGCAATAGGAACCCCCTGCTACAAATTATTTCTACAAATTTGTTAAGAAAAGCATATATTGCGCTTCACAACAATACCCACATGAACTTTTTCAAAAAAAGAGTTTATATTGGTATTAAGTAGGGATCACAACCTATACCTCTACTTTATATCGATAATCGGTATATTTTCGTATGTCTCCCATTACAATGGGATTTCCCCCCGCTTTGGCCATTTCTCTTCATCTTTTCAATCGTCAACCAACCTCTTTCATCACCCCATCGACACTCGCGGGGGAATCCTTCATTGTAATAATCAAAATTTACTTACCTGTACTTGTCTACTATCTTTGAAGTGGCATCCCTTACGCCACCCCAAAGAGGGGAAAATGTAGACACCTAAAATCCGCTTATGTAGTTTAATACTTAAATTGCACTAACTATCTTCACTTCCTCTCACTCTTTTAAAATAACGACACTTCATTATCTAACTATGGTTCTAATTCACTCAGGATGTCAGTTAATGACATTTTAATTAGTGATAATCCTCTTAATTATCTAATTATATGTTAATTAAGACTTTAATATTGCATTTAACCAATAAACCTTCTTAATGGCTAAATCCCACTTCCAGAACTTCCAAAATCCATCAAAACCCCTTCCAAATGCTCTAAGAAAACTTCCAAAGCCTACTCAGGATCCTTAATTAATCCTAAAAGATTAATTGGATCCTAATCTAATCAAAAAGTGCATTGACTTGTAAAAGTATATTTTGGGCTTACCTTTTGTCCCACATACACTAAGATTGTAAGCTTTTCTAAATAGAAACCTATAAATACAAACCTAAGGCATCCCTTTCAACTTTACACCTTACACCACACCTCATTTGCATTAGCGAAATCTATAGAACATGTGATCTTGAGCCATTCTCCCTTGTTGGAAAATATATTCTCCATATTGCATCCATTCCTTCAAGTTTGGTTAGTAAGAGAACATCTAGACATGGCCTTGTAGCCATTTTAGAGAGATATCTTCAATACTTGGAGCAAACTATGTTACATTAGGTTCATTTTGTTATTAAGAAATCTAGTGAAGAAAAGTTATGAGGTAACATAGTAATGTTAGTTTGATTCATGCATTATTGTGAAATTTTATTGCAGTCCCTAAGCTCTCATCTTGATGTTTATGATATATTTAGTTATATTTGTAACTATGTATGGTGCAATTTCATTGCAATTAGTGTTTTCTATTGAAGATATCTTTCATGAATACATTAGGTTATGAAACACTAATGAACGATTGTTAATAAGATAAGTTTATATTGAATCCCTAGGAAACTATGAAACTATGGAGCAAAAAGCTGAGTAAATTAGAACTGTTTAAATTCTTATTGAGGAAATTTAGGATTGGAGATGGCATTTAGAGGCCTACATATTTCCATAAAGATTTATCAGTTTAGTGACTATATGTGATATTTAAAACAAAATGATTATTTGTAGGAAGATAATTCTAGTGTTGCAAGGAAGAGTTGTCCATAATTAAAGTGTGGATGTGAGCATAAATATCAAATTGTTTTTAGGCCTTGGAATTGTACTAGACAATGTCCATGTAAATAATTTAATATCATGGATTGTGTCCTAGAGGTACACTATGTTGTATAAGGTTACGTAAGACTAATTTTTGAGGGCAGGATGTAAGTTAGCAATCTATGGTAAAAGTTGAGTTGACCAGTTGGTAATAAAATATTTATTTATGATCATTGGTTTTGAGTTGATTTCTAGATACATTGTTATTTATTGATTTTACAACACAATTAGAATGAGAAATTGAGGGATGATGACCTTGTAGACACAAAATCACAGACTTGGGTACATTTGTAGGTCCTAATCACATAATACATAGTCATATGATTCCTAAGCGAGAAAACTAGTAATTGACAACTATCTTTGTACTCTTTACTTTGTTTTCTAGTTTTCTATCCTAGTCTTTTACACCCTATAGCCTAGATGGTACTTTATTGCTTATATTTTCATGACTTCGGACACCAATGCATAGACTAGGCACCCCAGTCCTGTGGGCGCCCCTGACCCTTATTATTCACCTTAATCACTCTTTTTGGGTTCTTTTATCTTTTGGGAATCTTATTTTCTTATGGGTACAACCTTCCAGTTGTCAATTGCAAAATTCAACCTAAGGGAATCATATAAATACAAAGCTATGTGACCAAAATAAAGGGATCAAGCTTCTAAGCATCTATTATCATCACCTAATGTTACATCCAAAAGAATTCTAAGAGCACACTTCAAGGCATCCATTTAGCATTCATCAAGGGACAAAGGATTGCATTTTTTCATACATTGCATAGGAAGTGGAAGTTCATTTTTCCATCCACATATTCTATTTACATTGCTACATCTAGCTACAACCCATTATCAAGTGCAACTTGCACAAGGGCATCCTAGGGCATGATTATTTCACACACGCACATAAAGAACAATACATGGAGTTTGAGATCTAGTGAGTACGCTCGGTTGTAATTTCACTCAACTGGGTGACAACTGGGGTCACTATGAACTCCTTATATTGCATCTTTTATTTTTGGGATTTGATGTATTTTGAGGGTTTTGTAGGTCATATTTTCTTTGAAGGTTACAAGTGAATCCAGTTATAATCCAATGACATAAAGGTTGTAAGAAGTGAAGGTTAGTGAAACTTGTGTGACACATGAAAAACTAGTTTTTGAGCTATTTTGTAGTCATAGGCATCCATCAGATATCTCCAATACCTAGGCACTCCTAACACAGTCTAGTCACCCTAGTCAAGGCTCATACAACAGTTCCATGATTTTATTTGCTAAGTTACGAGAGTCTACCTTTTCTATTCATCAATATTCCAATCCATAATAGTCTCAGGGATAGTGCAAAGTAGATAATTATTTCATTCCCTCTCTTTTCCTTAGGGTTTTATAATTGTTAATGTTATAACTAGTTCCATCTATATTCCAGAAGTTATTTAGCATTTATTTATCACACGTGACGCTACAATTAGGGTTTAACACTTAGTTTATTTTTGTTAAATCATTTGGTGAACCCTTCCATTCCAACCTTACCTTCTGATCATGTATCAAAATTTCTCTTATTCTTCTTAGTTCATGGATCGATCTTTTTATCCTTATTTCACCCCAACTAAGTTTTTTAGCATGGTTACTATTGCTGTTTATTTTTTGAAAGTTTGTACTCAACATCCTCCTCACTTCATTAATTCTATGACTAATCCTACAATCAATAGATTCACCACTTTCTACACTCATCTTCCTATGGCTCAACATGTTTCTAATCCATCACCTATCAGTTCTTTAGCTCATACCACTAATTATAAGGGTTATGATATCAAAGAGAAGTTTAAGAATACACCAGCAAAAACATCTCTTTATGATTCATTACATAGTGCACCCAATTATTCTCAAACATTATAATCAACCCTTAAATCCAATCACATTGAAAGCAACATCTCATTCATGTCCCTTAAAAATATACCACATATTATAAAATTTAATTATGAGGATATTCCACAATCTTCTATTGACAATCCACGTATACCTCTTCTTATCACCGCTAGAATTAGTATTCCTTGTATCAAGTGTCTACTTATTTATAATGGATCTTTTATAAATATATTTGCTCACTCCCTTCTTGTGAAAATCAATATTACTTAAAATATAAATACGAACAAATTCTAATCTTATTTGTGGTTATGATTCCACCACTCGCACATGTCTTGGTACTATTACTTTACCTATATAATTTTGGCCTAACACCATTCCTATCGTATTATTTTTTATTGATGCATCCTTTTAGTTTAATATCTTTTTGGGTAGACCATGGATTCATGAAATGTGATTTTTCCCTTATACACTTCATTAATGAGTTAAATTATTACATTATGGCTATGAGCATACCATTTCTTCTAACCCAAATCCATTCAATTTTTGTCACATAGAACCTGTTACTTCTAAGCCCATCATCCCCCATCACATCATATTGATTATATCAATATTGGTACTTATGATGTTGGAAAATCTAGTGCTCCACAGTCTTCCTCCAGCACTTTAAGTGGACCATCCATTCCAATTCATATTACTGATATCATTTTACCCACCTTGTCTACTCCTATACTTACAACTATTCTACCTATTGAGAATTCTCTCTCCTACATATTCCTCTGCTCCTCCAAATATATTTGATGATGTTATCTATCACGAAAATGCCAATACTTATGATTATAATGAAGAATTTGATGGTATGGAAACTACTTATGATACGTTTTGTAATCTTAACTTTAATTCTTTAGAGATAAATGAGTCATATTTCAATGGTACTTTTGTTGTTGTTAGACTTGGTTAATATCAAGTCAATAAACCGCCTTCCACTAATGTTATGTTACGTTTTCATTTTTATATCAATACAGTAGACATCATATCACCAACCTAATCACAATATTCTTAGACAATACATCCTGTCACATGCACACTTTTCATACATAACTCTTATTGTAACCACATTCCATTTATTCCCACTAGTTATGATATTTTTTACACGCATGATGGTTTAGATCAGTTGGGATTCACATTCTATTATCTCCTTCCTCCACATCATTCTCCTCACCTCTATCATGGACTTTTTTTTTCATCACTATGGATTATGGCCTCTGCATTTTTAATCTATTTATCTTTGTTGCATGCACTTCTCCACTTACACTTGGGCAGTCTTGGCTTGATTACTTTGGTTGCACTTTGGATCCTAAACATATTAATATCACATTTACCATGACTTTTGGTCATGTTTCTATTTGTAATGATTCATTTCTTGGATATTCACATAACTTTACACATTGTTATGAACACCATTGTCCATTACCATCTTTCATTGATGAAGAACATGCAATGGGAATTTACAATTTACGCGATAATGTCTCTTTACATAATCACCCCCATATTATTGCTTAGTAGGTCTCTAATGCCTCTCTGTTTAGCTTTAGATATGAAAATTATGATCTCGTAGATGATTTTAATTGATTCTTATACATAGCATACACTTGGAGGGAATCATCCTTACTTCTCCCCCCTCCTATTTACATCATTAGGTTTGTATCATTTCTATCATTATGCTTCATACTTCATACTTCATCTTTCTAGTCAATCTAACACAACTTAATACACTTTGTACCATCAATACCCTATGAATCACTCTCATGCTAATGTTTACACTTAATTTTTGAGGACATAATACATCTATGAACCTCACGCACTACACAATTTAAATTTTGAGCATTCACATCTCTTTCTAGCATCTAATATCAAACATCATATACACTTTGTACATTCACGATATATCTTCCTGTCATATAATTTTACACACTGCATTCACAAGCCTATAACGTACTCTAGTTCCATGGTTCATACTCGACTACTAAGGGTATAAATCTGAAATGAACCTCAACTTTTACACTATATGATTCATGATCATATCTTTCTGATGTAAATGTTCAAACCATTTTCCAATGACACACTCTTGTTCAATGGTTTATTCTTGACTATTGAGGGGTATTTTATAAATAAACCTCATATCATACATAATCATACACATCCACTCAAGGGGAACGCTTCCCCTATCATATTCACTATTAATTTAATTCCATCTCACTTAAACATAATATGTTACATATATTGGTTTCACTTATGATTGCTTACTTTTACTCACATATTATAGTTTCTTACTAAGTTAGTTGAATATCTAGTATGTCATTACATTTTATATATATACATAAAAATTCACTTTGTCTTTAGTTGTGAATGCATACTTCTTATATATCTTCACACACAACAATGAATCTTAGAGTTATACCTCTTATCAGTCCCACCAAGGCTCATGGGGAATCTACATTTCTACTTTTACACATCACATGTGTTATTGTTTCATTTTATACTACATCCTACTCTTACTAGAAAACTAATTTACACTAATCCATACAATAGTTCTAACATGTTAATGGGTTCTTCTTATGTAGTATTTTCCTTGCAAGAACTATTTTCCACCATGGTTATCTCTTACTCTTTTTATTTTCCATTTTTTCCCACTATATACCATTGTTTACGGGATTTTCCTTATGTCTTTCTTGTTCACTGTTTACTTATGTGCTTTTGGATTCTTCATCCTTGATTGTCTTGTGAAATTATGAGTGATGTCCCATGTATGAAACCATATTATCACAGTCTATCTTATCTACTTGCTTGTTACAATATTTTATATTATATGATAGCTAATTTTTCAACCCACACATATTTCTAGCTAATTTGTTTGCATGTGACTTAGTTTCTACCTTACACATTCCTTCCCCTTGCAGGGTTACAGTTTTAGATCACCATCTATTCCTCTTCTTTGCTCCATATTCTCCTAATGACGTCACAGGCACCAAAAAATGGGGGTACGCATTTAGAATATAAGTCACCCCATACAGTAGACCAAAGATCTACATATGTATGCACAATACAAAATAAAAATAGTCTCTAGTTTAAAAAATGGCCTAGATCCTGACTTGGGTCATTGGTTCAACATAGATGCAAACACATAGATACATACACTAGCTCCTGGGTGCTCCTAACCTTTCCTTAGCACCTATGACCAAGGTTAGTTATTATATTTATCTTCTCATATTAGAACAGTTAGCACAAGTTTATAGATCAGTTTTCTCAGTATAGGAAAATTCATCTAGCAATCATAATGCATGCAATCTACTACTATCTCTTTTTTAAACATAGAAGAATATGGGACAACATGAAATTAAACATGGATCACACCATTTGTAGTGGTATAATTCAGGAAGTAGTCATGGATGGAGAATAACACTAGACCTCTCTCCCCAACACTCTTCTTTCATTGCTTGAGATTTCCCCTAAAAATCAAACTTGGCGTGAAATTTCCAAAAAAACTCATTTTTCATGAGAGATCAGCCAGAAACATTTCTCTTAGTGTGAGATCGCCCAGAAAAATCACTCTACTACAACAGTTCAGGACATTTTCTATCTCTTACAATCTTCACAGATTGGGTGCACACTTTCCTTTTACTATTTTTCACACATATTTACATATGTTTTCCAAACTTTTACATACTTGAATTAGATTTATCGTATACATGAATTTGACTCCTCTTTTTCTATTCTTTTGGTAGGTCCGTCCTTACAATAAGTAGTAGTCACAAATCACAAAAACAAGATACAACAACAATAAGTAAAACACCATACAAAAAAAAGGATTTCTCACCTAGGGTCACTTCCTCTTTCTTAGCTTCCATGCTTCATTTTTATCACTTCACACTTTCACTTGTCTCCTCAGCACACTTTCTCCATCGATCTACAAGGAAAAAGGTATGTACATTATAAACTACTTTATGTTACTGAGTATTCACAACATAAAGTGGGGGAAAATGTAGTCACTAAATCACACACTGTACTTATGTACATCTATACATTCTAAATACTTCATATTATTATTCACATGATTCCTAAGAGAGAGAACTATTCAATTGACAGCAACCCTTGTCCACTTTAATTTGACATTTATTTTATCTTATTTTCAGTCCTTGATTGCTTACTACCTCGTCTGTAGATCATTCCAACTTGTAGTTTTATGGCATCGGACTAGTTGACATCTAGACTAAACTCTAATTTCACTCATTTACCCCCCATCCTTCTTGAGTGCATCGAGTAAACATTTATTACTGCACTACATTAGGTTACATGAAAAGTGAATTCTAAGAGCATCTACTATGAGCCATCTGTCTTTCCCTTAAAGGATAACTTTTACTCCACTTTCTCTGCTTTTACATATAGGAAGTGGATTTCAATTTTTTCATGCTCACATCTATCTTATCTTTGTTTATCATTCTTAGTCGGCCTTTCGCTTATTAATGACAGACACTTAAGTAAAGGACTTCATATAGTAAACATGTCTTATTTAACTTCATTATGGGGGAAAGCATTCAAGAGGCTTCATGGATTATAAACATTAGTGTAGCTAATCAGTTGTTATATCACTCAGTACAGGTGAATACCAAATTCATTTTGAGGACTACATACTTACATCTTATATATGAGATTTAATGTAATTTTAGAATTCCATACCACACATCTTACATTTGTAGGTTACAAAGTAAGTTGTAGCCTGTTATTCTTCTATGTGACCACACTATGGGCATCCTAGAAGTCAAGGTTAGAGATTACTTGTGTGAATCACGCAGAACAAGAACTACATGGATTCTGAAAGCTGTAGTGTAGTTCTCGGTGACCCAATCACATTGGGTATCTAGTACCGTTGAGGTCAGTCCGACTTGAAGCATACTGGGCACCCTATTTTTAGATCATCTAATAGTGTGCTAAGATTATCTGTGCTCAGTGTAGATAGGGTTTTCTTGTTCATAGGTACAAGTGCTGGTCTAAAATAGTCCCAGGGATAGTGTGAATCATTTGAGTTTTTATTTCCCTAACATGACACTGATAGGT
Source organism: Taxus chinensis (assembly GCA_019776745.2). Taxonomy (NCBI): domain Eukaryota; kingdom Viridiplantae; phylum Streptophyta; class Pinopsida; order Cupressales; family Taxaceae; genus Taxus; species Taxus chinensis. Next base: position 302,135 of record JAHRHJ020001799.1, read on the forward strand.
TTTATACTTATTTAAGTTATTACTTGTGTCATTTATATGAAAGAAGTCAGATCCTAAGTATTTCTGCAGATCACCATATGACCTTGGAGTCGGATATTAGAGCCTAGGCGGCCTTGTCCTAGTCCAAGCAGATCCTGATCCCTGAAGGTATTATATGCAACCCATGTTTTGATATAAAGCTTGCACAACCTATAATCTCCCTTTCCATGATCAGTCTGGTCAATCCAAAATCATTTCAAACCTACAGTTACAAGATGAAGTCATTCTCTAAACCTCATCTATCACTCTTGCTATAAGTATGTTCCCTTAATTTGATTTTGCTTATTAACTGATTTTACTTATCTGATGGAACAATGTGCTTATCTCATAGCTTGATTTTATTAAATTGGCATAGAATCCTAACTTAGCAGATACATAATATGGACCTAGGTTTAGAGACCTACACTATAGGGTGGAGAAGGGGAAAGCTAAAAGATGTTATGGAAAGAGGATCCAGATCCTATCTCACTAATGGTGTATTTTTTATATGTAAAATGACAAGCTTTAATAGGTCGACAAACTCATTTTCTGAATAACTAAGGTTGCTATGTTTTTAGGATATGATTGCTCAATCGCTCTAAGATGTGGCAAGCAAGTGAATCTATTTTTGGATTAGACGATGAATGATGATCAATTTATGACTAAAGAGGATGAATTTTTGGGGTGTTTAAGTATTTTTTAGGTTTGTAATCACTCACTAAGAAATGGTGATGACCAATTGAGTTTCTAAAAATACAATTTGGGACACTCAATTTTGTGCCCATGGAAAGTGAGTGTGGTGTAGCATCTATGGGGGAACCCTAATGAGTCATGAGGTAGCATGGATATTATATACAGTGTAATGGGATTTCCAATGAGTTATTAAATGGAGATATTTGATGGAGTTACTAGTGATGACCGAGAAGTAACAATAAGAGTGATGTAATAAGTGTAAACAAGTGAACACAATTGTTTGATGAAGTAGACATAATGAGTACAATCTTGTGAGAAAAAGAGGGAATAAAGTTAAAGGATGAACAGATCTATGACATGAAAACAACATCATCTTGATGTAATGTGGTCTAGCCCACATGATCAAAGTCTAATCAAACCCCAATCCTGTAAGATGCCTTTGAGATGACTTGAATAATCAGGGCTGAAAATACATCAACAACACTTGCATGAGTTAGGAGAAAAGGTTAACAATCATAAATGATGACGTGTATATACATCCCATGGAACAAGCATTGCCAACCTAGATGGATCCATTTCAATTAATGTTAAATGGGATTAAATGATGGACAATTGGAGGTTGAATTATTGATTGTTGAGCATTGCATAAGGACTGACACTCACTACGTTACTTATATGACAAGAGCAAGTGTTGTCAATAGTGCACTTGAATGTTTTTGAAGTTCATTATCTACAACTAGTTATGCAGGGAGTGGCAACCCCTGTGACCACACACACACACACACACACACATATATATATATATAGGGATATATATATATATACCTGATGATGTTTGATTGTTTAATTCAATAACATTACATTAGTATTCCTTTTAGGGTTTGATGCCAAATGAGTCCAATGATGATATCCAATGAATGTCCTGAGTAAAAATGGGTCACATGTGTCAATTGCCTTTGAAGGTGTTATGACATGGAGTTTAACAATCCACAAATTACAGATGTGCACAATACTAAACAAAGCTCCACAATTGATATATAGAGTTACATAAAGACAATCTATTATGATGATTTACATATCATATCACTATGCTTAAAGTCATTACATAAGAATGATAGGATTTCAGGGGTTGGTGCCTTTCACATAATGAAAACTGTTTTGATGAGTAATATTCAATTGAGTGGATTTAATGTGTAGTGAAAAGAGTGGACAAAGAATAAAGACTTCAATTGTTGGAGTGAAAAATTACGTCCCCATGATGGTTGTGAAATTATATTTATACAGATATTAATATAATTTAAATATAAATTTATATAAAAATGATTGCCACTTTTGAATATGCAAGAGATATGAGATGATCAATTCAAATATTCAAATATTTTATAATTAAAATCATGAAAATCGTAAAATTTAACCCAAATGCAGATTAATGCGCCCTACATGAAACATATGTGCATGGAGGTGTAACTAAATAATATACACACACGTTTAAGTTCCCTAAAAAGTAGGCAACTAAAATAAATAAAAAACTAGTAAGGTGACTGGGGCTCCCTTTCATATCATTAGGTTTTCTTCCATTACCTATATAATACCCAAGTGTATATACCCCTTTACCTTTTTGCACGTACCTAAAAGGTATGACTGAGAAGATTCCATTTTCCTTCCCTTACTTGTAGTGTGAATATCCCTATTTTGATTGCTAATTTGGAAGTCCAAAATTGCCTGATGAACCTTTCTTACTCAACTTTTTTAGATAGGAAATTACTTTTTTTTTTTTCCCATTACAGATTTTTTCGTGGGACTTTTGGGAAGATATTTATTTTCCCTTACCTTTCTGATGAGAATATAGTTCCTTCTCTTCTTCTTCATATTTTTTGTAAATTACCTCTTCTTTCTATAGAAAATTCACTAGCATCTCAAAACTAATGGTATGATCTGAAAATTAATTGTTATCACAATAATGTAGTAATAATGGGGAAGTAGTCTAAGAATAATGGGCATGATAGTTTTATTGGAAAAATCCTCTCCCATATCTAGAAGATAATCCCTAAATGTTGCAACTCTCTCTAAGAAATCCTGCAGTTTCTCATTTACCATGAATTTCAGTGTATGTAATTGAATCTAAAAATTCATAATGGTATTCTTGTTTTAGGAATCATACATTGTGCTCATATTGTCTCATGCATATTTCATTTTTTCATAACTTGAATGTGGGGTTGCTCATAATCAGAGACTACAAACAATATTATCAATTTGTACTTTTTATTGGCCATATCAAACTATCATTGTAAACACCTTAAAATATCACATTACACATTATAAACCTCTAATATAATTATTTCACGGAACATTACATCCATTTTAGACCACTTTTGATATACTTCACTATGTTACAAATTTTGAGAGAATTCCATTACATTGTCCCAAATAATCTTTTATCATTCCCACAATTCCCTCTAATCATTCATATTGCTTACACATGTTCCAAAATTATTTAATATTCACACTACGGACCCTATTACATTCATATCCCATTCATAGGATTAATTAATTAATAATATCACTCTTATTAATCATTCCCTATCCAATTAGTTAAATTTATTAACTAATTTTAAATCTCAAAATAATTCAATAAATCCTACATTATCTATTTCTACCTCACCTCTTATCCAATTAATTAATACCACTTTCCAAATTAACATCTCAATTTAACTACATAAATAGAATAAATTAAATATATGCAAGAGGAAATTTTATATTAAATCAAATCATGCATTTTACTTAACTCAACATATCTCTCATAAAACATGGCATTCTAAAAGTAAATCAAATCTTTCCAAAATATAAAACTTACATCATTTTTTATGTGAATAAAACAAAATACATGACTTAATATTTAAATGCAAAAGGTAAAAATAATAAAAATCATATGTCGGCTTCAAAAAACACAAAAATAACTCATTCATATAAGCTAAAAGTAGAAAAAAAGCCTCCTATACATTAGGAAATCAATTAAACAATTTAATTTTGCTTCAACTAACTATAGATAAAACAAGATAATTATAAATATCAAGGAATCATTCCTCCTCTATAAATCATAACTCATTCTTCTCCAGTTATCATATTTTTAGACTCTGAGAAGTGCATCATCATGCTTTGGTAAAATAAATTAAATTACTATGTAACTCTCTTTTATTTTTATTAATATAAAGGGCAGTTCCAATAGTAGATAAATTAAATCACCAAAAAATTAAATTATAACATTTTGTACTCTCTCTGTGAAAGGAACGATAACCAGATTGTACCAAGCCAAGAACACAAATGCTAATCAAACACCACGATCAATAAGATGAAAGCAATTCGCTAGAATAACTTTACATAAAACCTTTGCAAACAAATGAGCATCAATATCATATATTATTATGGAACTCAATGCAATACATTGAGAATGGGCTTTTTTTAAATAGGCAAGGAATAACAATCTAAGAACTAGTCAAAGTCGTAGATCAAGCCATAAATCAAGGAAATAACTAGTCATTAAAGAACTAGTCAAGACCATAGTTTTAGGAGAGAACTAGACATCAAGGATCTAGTCAATACCATAGATCAAGGAAATAACTATACCTAAAAACTAGATAATATCTCCTAATATCTACATAAGATAAAAGAAATATCCACACACATAAGTGTGTAGTTCTTTTCTAAATATATGGTCTTGACTTTTTTCTGATGACTAGTTATTTCCTTGATTTATGGTTTGATCTATGACCTTGACTGGTTCTTAGATTGTTATTCATTTCATATATAATCAAGGCACATTCTCATTGTATTTCATTGAGTTCCATAATAATATATGATATTTCTGCTCATTTGTTTGCAAAGGGTTATTTAAAATTATTATGGAAAATTTCTTTCATGTTATTGATCGTGGTGTTTGATTAGCATTTTAGTTCTTGGATTGGTAAGATTTAGTTATCTTTCCTTTCATGGTATCAAAGTGATAGATTATGTAGACATCCATCTGTAAGTTTTTCTTTGCAAGAAAGTGTTTATTTTTCTCATGTATTTGGAAAAAAAATTAGCAATTTTCTCCAACATGCATTTTTATGCAAAACAAAGTGTGCACCTACACTAACACCATTAGGAACTCTTTTGGAGCATAAAACAAAAACTTTATCAAGATATTCAATAATCTAGGTGCTTCATTCCAAGCTTTAGCGATCTCATCAAAGGTTATATGGAAATACGAAGGAGCTGGTTTGACTTTATTTTTCTTTGTTTCTTTGGTTATGTAGTTTTTTATTTGTATACATTTTTGAACCCAAAGATCCAAAATAAAATTTCATTATATATTGAAGAATTCATTAGCAGTCATAAAATAAAAAGGGTGCTTATCGATAATGGATAAACCCTGAATATATGTTCCATGAAATTGTTAAGATTCCTCGGTCATAATCGATAAATACTGTAAACTAATATCATCTCTATTCGTGGTTATGATAATAGTGAGAGACAATATTTTTACACTATTATGTTATCAATAAAAGTTTGGCCTTAAAAGCTGGATACCCTCTGTCATGTTGTAGATGTCAAAACCTTATATAACATTGTCCTTATATGTTCATGGATTAATGTTATGTAAGCTATGCCTTATACCTACTATTAGTGTATAAATTTTCCTTACGAAGGTAAAGTTCTTACTTACTTACTGATATTAATCCATTTCAATATTGCAAGCTCTTAGTGGGGAGATACAAGATCAAAAATTACTACTCTTATACATATAGATCTACATCTCCTTATATCATTCCTTTCATAGAAAAAAACTGCATTTATCAAGAGATCCTTTCACAACTTCAACCTTTTACATATAATTACCTAACTGAATTTAAATTCATTAACAAAGGTATAAAAAATTATGAAATTTAGAATACCTTTCATATTTGTAAATTTACTTTATCTCTATGAAGCTATGGTAATCCCAATGCTCCCCATCTCATTGAAGCATCCACTTACAATCTTGGTACCTCTCATTATATATATATAACAAAATGAACATATCCAAGGTTCTATGGACTCTTGGTTATACGAAGATAAGCTAGAAACATGCTAAAAAATATCTTAATTACATTAAAGCACATAAAAAGATGATAAACATGTAGTGAAAAGGAATAAGACTCAATAAAAATGAAAAAGGTCATCTTGATCCAATTGAATACATAGAAAATATTATTGTCATGGCCTAGGTTTTGAAATATTATTTTAAAATAGCCTCTTATATTTGATGTAACGACTAGTGGTGAGGATAATGACTCGGATATTGAGATATGTTGCACACATAGCCTCTTTGGTGACTTAGAAAAAACTATTTCATTCAAATAAATTTCCATCCATACCATTGAATTTGACATCATACACCGTTGTATCATCATTCAGGACCAAAAAAATCTCATATCTATGGATTTCTTTCAAAATATTGAATTCATCGAAGATTTCGTCGGGACTCAAGACATATTCCCCTTTCCAATCATCAAAAGGGATTCATTATACAAATAAATTTGTATGTTTATTTTGGTGAAGAACTATAACAACCTAGTCCAAAACAATAGGAAAATCATAAAAAAATAAAATGATAAATAAAATCTCTCATGGTGAAAAATTCGTTTAGGCATTATTTAAGAAAACAATTAATTTTATAAAAAGTAAAAGTACGTATCTCCTAGTGAAAACCTATCTGAGGAACTAGAGAGAGGGGAATCTCCTTCAAATAACATAAAAAATCAAAGGATCTACATTAAGCTATAACATATATTCAAGAAAAAAATACATCAAATATGCTAGTAGAAAAAACACCACCAACATGAATATTGGTACACGTGATCATCCTAAGATCCTAGAACTCAGCGTGAGCTTAACAAAATCTGAAATAGAATAATTTAAAACACTAATCATTAAATTACAAGATATATTTGCATGGACATACAAGGATATGCCAAGATTAAATCCTTCCCTTGTAGTTTAGCATCTTGTAGTTCATCTGGAAGTAAATATTTTCAAATGAAATTTCAAAAAGATGCATCCTGAAGTTTCATTACTTATTAGAGAAAAATTAAAGAAAATTATTAGAATAAGATTTCACCATACCTATAGACTACTCATAATGTATATCGAATATTGTATCGGTAACGAAGAATATCCATGTTATCATAATCTATGCATACTTTTGTGACATAAACAAATCATTTCTAAAAGAAAACTTCCCATTACCAATTATCGTCATAGTCATTGATTCTACAACAAGCCATGAAATGATCTCCTAAATGGATGTTTTTTAATATATAATTAAATCAAATTTGTTGAAGAGGATCAACCTAAAACAACATTTACTACAATGTGTGGTATGTTTTGAAACAAGGTCGTTCCTTTTGTCTATAAGAATGGAAGAGCCACTTATTAGCAAGACATGACAGTCATCTTCCATGACATAATACATGACATTATGGAAGAATATGTAGATGATATCCTAGAAATTTTGAAATAAAGAGTATATAATCGAATATTTTTGAGACGTATCTTTGAAAGGTTACATGAATAAAAAGTTTATATGAATCCAAACAAGTGTTTATTTTTTGTAACTTCAGGAAAACTACTCAGTTTCATATTTTTAAGATGAGGTATCACAGTTGACGATACTATTCTTATTGGGGAAGATATTGTTTCGAAAGAACACATTTTCAAAATAATTTTGAAATATTATTAAGAGGTGATGAGTCAAAAAGTGAATTATAGAAAAATTTATGTCTTCTTTATTAATACTTCTATTTAGAGGAGCATGAAAATTGCAAAGATACAAGAATGTGATTTAAAATTTTACCTTCTTCTTATTTAGGTATGCTCCCCCTTGGTACTAAAAAGTATCATACTAATTTTTTGAATGGAACTTTCTAATTGGAAAGATTCCAATAGGAAGTTAGCTGGGTGCAAAAGGTGCTTTTCTCTCTCAAGTGCTGGTAAGTGTCTGCTCATAAAAAGCACTCTTCAGAATCTGCCTATATATATCATGTCTCTCTATAATATTCCCTTCTAGCCTTCAAAGAAAAAATTGAGAGGATTCATAAGCACTTTTTATGGTAGAGAATGGAGGATAAATTCAAATATCACTTGGTAGTGCTTGGGACCAAGTATGCACTCCCAAAAAAATTGGGGGGCCTTGGTATAAAAGACATCAAAAAGATGAATGGGTCTCTAATTGCAAAAATGGGCTGGAGAATGCTCTCGTGAGAAACAACCCTGTGATTGAACTAATTAAGATATAAATACCTTAATCAACAAGCAACCATTTCTTTTCTTTAGGAAGAGCATCTTCCTTATGGATCCATTTTCTAGAATAATTTAGTTTAGATAAGGAATTTCATCAAACAAGGAAGTAAATGGAAAGTGGGGAATGGTAGAGCTATAAATTTTTGGGGGGATAATTGGTCTAACTGTAGTCTTATTGACAGATTTGGAGTAGTCAAAGACAACCTTTAACAAAATTATGGTACTAGAATCATGGATTACATAGACAGAGAAGGCAATAAGAAGAAATGCAAAAAAATCTTTGGGGACAGAGATGATCTGAACCACATAATGTCCTCTTTGCAAGATCATTTGGACCTTATCCCCTTAAGTTAGCTGGATGTTGAGGATGAATTGGTATGGAACAACTCTATTGATGGACAGTACACTATTAAATCTAGATATAATTCTTTCTTTGAAAATGTTCAAAGTGAGTTCAACTAGAGCAGGATTTGGATGGCTAAGCTTACACCTAAAATCAATTTTTTCTTTTGGCTTGCTCTCAGAGGTAAAATTCTCACCAATGACAACCTGATAAGAAAAGGTTTCATAATGCCAAATAGATGTCACCTTTGTAAAAAATAATTTGAGGATATCAGACACCTGTTAGTCCATTGTGAGTATGCCACTAAAATATGGAGTTTTTCCTTTTCTAAATTAAAAGTTTACTAGGTTGTGCTAAAGGATTTCATCCAGTTTTGGACCTAATGGAACCCTCCTTTTAAACACTGTGTTGTGAGAAGACTCTGGAAACTGGTAATGCCCCATATTATTTGGAGGATATGGAAAGATAGAAATGACATCATTTTTAGAAATCTTAAATAGCATTGCAAGCTCAGCTTTGTTAAGATTACTATTGTTTTCAAAGAGAACATCAAAAGATTCAAACCTCCCAAGAAAAAGAATTATCCTAAAAATGAAGAGCATATTTATTCCAACTGGAAGATTGGAGTTGATAATATTCAGAGTAGCATCATTTCCAACATTGACAGGTCTTTGATACATTGGAACCCTCCTGATCTCAACTGGCACAAGCTAAACTTTGATGGGGCTTCTAAGGGTAATCCTGGGATTGCTGCAGGGGGAGGAGTGATTCGAGACCATAGAGGCAGTCTAATTTCTACCTATACTGGAAAAGTGGGGATACAAAATAACCATTATGCTAAAGCCTTGGCTGCTCTATGGGGGCTTAGAATTCCTTAGACACATAACATTCAAAATATTATTCTAGAAGGAGACTAACTAAACATCATTAATCATCTAAATCAATCTTTGCCTCCTAGCTAGAATATCAAGGATTTCATCATGGAATCTATAAGCATTTTTCAAACCTTTAAAAATATCCGAATCAAGCATACATACCGGGAGGGAAATAAGGTTGCTCATAAATTGGCTAATCATTACATAAATATTAATCTAATTATTTGGGATAATGTTAATCACATCCCTGAGAAGGTACAAAGCACCATTAAAGCAGATATTTATGGGAACTCGAGTATGGAATAAGGATAATGATAATTTGAATTGGGATTTAGAGGGGATAAAAGATCACACTTGTGGGAAATATCATGTAAGATATGGCCACATTAAATTTCATTACTCCTAACAAGTGGGCGGAACTCTTAAAATTCGAGACAGGTAGAACGATAACTGCATTTCAAACAGTAGTTCAAACAAGGGTTTTGAGGACAAGATTTGTAGTGATTTTAGAGAGGAAAAAATTGGAGGAGCTCCGTGCCAGCTAGAACCCAGTAGTGACCCAGAATGGAAGAGCAACAAGGAGATTTGGAACCTCCTCAAGAAGGGAAGAAACACAAAATTCATTGATCGAATTCAGGGACACGATCAAAGCATTTTAGTCTAATTCACCATGGATTGGAAAGATAGAAAAGTGGAGTATGGAGGACATAAAATCACTATTAATGAAGAGCTAATAGTTAAAGCTATAGGATTGGAGATGGATGGCTTCCGTTTCTTCAATAAGAGGATCAACAAAAATGCTAAGGAGAAGAATTTTTCTGCTGATAACGACGAGCTGGTTTTTGTTACTGCGGGATTGAGGGTAAGTTTTAATCCCTCACCCTTTTGATGAAATCACCCAAATGATGGTCCAGTTCATCTCCTTGGAAGGGAGATATGTTACATTTCCTATTAAGCACCTAGTGTTCTTAAACCATTTCCACAGGAAAATCACTGTCTGCTTTCCACATTATCTTTTTAACTCCATCGAATGCTCCATCTTGGATTTCCAGAAGCATTCCTTGGTTATTCCCCTGCATCAAGGCCTTATCATTTTGCTACAAAAGCTCTATGTTTCCAAATACTCCAGTCTCCCATCATCCCCTAGTACCATCCCACTTTTTCCTAGCACCACTACCCCCACCCCCATCCCTTCCACCACGACCAAGCCTAAAACGAAGAACCATAAGAAGCCCAAATTGAACACCCTTGTTTCAGGTATAGTTCTTTGCAAAAATCAAGATTTAGAAGATGTCCAAAAATTATTGCACATCAATAGTACAAGCCAAGAAGAGACCTTACAAAAAGAGGGAAAAATTACTTCCCAAATGTTGGAAGCTTTGGAAAATGAAATGATGCAACTGAAAGAAAAAGTGCAACATTTGGCCAATCAAAAAGGAAAAAGGAAGATGGATAAGGATACTGACCTTGGCAATAAGAACGTTGAGGACATCTAGAAAAAAGCTAAACTCCTTGGACAATCATCTGGGGAGAGCAAAGGATCGCCATGATCACAACATGGAAATTTTTAATGCAATTAGTGATTTCCTTGAACAACATGTTCGTAGCGTTTCTATGCTTAGTGAGATCCCAGACACTCTTTGGGGAATGGACAAGGAAAGCAGTCAAACCATAGCAAAGTTGGATGCTAAGGACCCCAAAAACATGACAATAGTGGCTCCTTTCACCTTTGTACAATCTATTAAGTCCAGAATTAACAGAGCTGCCAAGAAGTAAAGGAGGTCTTCGTTGCAAATGCTACTTTTCATCATACTTTTTGCTTATTTTTTTTACTATTTTTTGTCTTCTTTGTTATAGTGCACACTCGATTTTTACTTTTCTTTAGTAACTCTCTATTCAGTTACTATTGGCTTTAACACCTATTCTGGATGTTGATCCCTTTTTATGGAATCTCTTCATGTTTTATCTGGCTTATAGGCCCTCTATGTAAACAGGGTATAGTCCCTTTGTTGTCTGATATCCTATAAAATGACCATAGATTGAAACCTTTGGTTATCAAACACACACGCGAACATGCGTGGCACACTCACACACACACATTCTATCAATAAGGATTCAATTTTTTCTTTTATATCCTCTGTTTCTGATCTAGCTCTATTCTTGGCTCAAAAAATGATCAATGAAAAGAAGAAGTTTACTATCTTAGTAGGACATTGATTGATCATGAAATCAAGTATTCACAAGTCGATAAGGTATGCTCAGTCATAGCTTTCACATTTCACAAGATACATCATTATTTTCTCAATCATACAACTAATCTTATCGCAAAAATAGATCCACTCAAATATCAATTATCTAGACATGTACTAACTATAAGAATTTCTACCTGCGTTGTTCTGCTTAGTAAATTTTACATTGAATTTGTCAATAAAAAACCATCAAGGGATAAAACCTTGTTGACTAGCTTATTATAACACCACTACCTTATTTAGAACCTCTTCACTTTAAATTTCTAGATGAAAAACTCTTATATGTTGATGTAATACCTACTTAGACTCTATATTTTGATGAATCATGTAACATCCACGAATCAAGTGTATGAATTATACTACTCACGCCAAATCGTGATGTTATTATGATATAGTTTTAAATTAGTTTCCTTTATAATAACAATTTTTTAAATCTGAATTTTTTATAGTCAGTCTTAAGTTTGTTATTTCATGAAATCTAAAGGAATTGCTAATTTATGGATATTCCCTCTTTGTCATCAATCAAGTCAATAATGGCTATCAAGTAAAGGATGAAATATCAATACCCTATAATCACATAGTTTATAACCTAAAAGGTTATATTCAACTTATCACATTTGAAAATTTTCCTCACATACAAAAAAAAATCAACAGATGCTATTGAAAGTATTAAATTCCTTCTCGAGATTGGTCCATATCAAATGCATAATGAGTTGATCATTTCACACCTTCTAATTCTTGATTTTGATTTTCCTAAGTACACTTTGATATGTGAAATAGTTGGCCATAGTAACCCTTCATATAATGATATTTAAACCTTTATCCATGATAAAATATTCTTGAAAAATATGACCTATCAAAACAAACGAGCCCTAACACAACATGCTTCATGCTAAACTTTTCTTGCTAACACCATATATTTAAGAGGATATGATGGAACTATCTTAATATGTCTTAATCATCATGATGAAGTAAAATAGACCCTAGTTAAATTATATGTTGGTATATATGGTGTACACCTAAGTGGCATGGTTATGTATAAAAATATTCTATGTGTGGGTTATTATTATCCCACTATGTAGTCAAATTCTGGAAAATTTGTTAAAAGGTATTTGACATGTCAACAACATGATAATCTAATTCATGAACCATCACAATAACTTCAACTTATCACAGCACCTTAGCCTTTCTCCTTATGGGGAAGCGACCTACTAGGGAAACTAAAGTTGAATTCTTCTGAAGTCCGTACATTCATAATCACCACTACTGAATATTTTACCAAATGGGTGGAGGTAATGCCTCTTATTTATGTCATAGGTAGTAATATTTTCAAATTTATATTTAACAATCTCACTCATTGCTTTGGCATCCCTTCCTCTCTTACTATAGACAATGGTACATCCTTCTAAATTAGAATTGTTAAAGATATATCAAAATGCTTTCACACCTTCCTCAAATGGTCCACTCCATACTATCCCCAATGCAATGGCCAAGAATAACCATACATTAAAATGATAAATTTCTTTTTGAGAATAATTTAAACAAATATGGTTGTAATTCGAAAACACAACTCTATCCTTATCTTTACGATTATCATACATCATTCCATACTCCAATCGGAGCTACACCTTATTTACTTATATATGGCACTGAAGTTTTGTTACCCATAGAGGTCGAGCTCCTGTACTTATGAATATCATTTAAATAATTTATCAAGGAAGATTAATATAGATAGACACATTTTTAAAAAAATCACCTCTTAGATGGGAAGAGGCTTAATACCTTGGATCATTTGAAAGTGTATCAGAATTGACTTTGTTATAACTAAAAAAAAAAGATAAGACCAAGGAAATTTTAAATTGGTGACCTTTTTATTGTTAGGTTGTGGAGCCTAATTTCATGTGAGGAAGTGTTGAACATTGTACAATAAGAGTAATGTACACTTTCCATAGTTGTCTCACTAGGGTTCGGGGCAAGGTCAGGCCCTAAGTGGGGGTCCGGGGGTGGCAGCCCCCGATGGCAGGGGTTCAGGGGCACAACACTTTTTTGGGCCTTAAAACGTGCTTGATATACCGGGAAATGTGGTTTTCTCATATGGGCAAGATTTTTGACCCATAGGTTTATGGGATGGTTTCGGCCCATGGTTTTGATACCCATGGTTTTATAACACTACTTAAGCAGTTGTCTACTTATATGGTTTTGTGCATATGTTAGACATAATGTAACATTACAGATGTGTTTTGAATTCGGGTGTGAATTCTATAGAGTTTGTTGAGCATAGCTCCAAACAGATCTAGGTATTGTATTAAAAGAGCGGTGGCTTGTAAGAAAATTTGAGCAAGTGATTCTTGGTGGACATAGCCCAAATTGGGTGAACCACATTAAATATTGTCTCTTTGTGTTGTGTTATTTTTTAATCTACACTTTTATTTGAGATCTGTAATAATTTATGAATATTAGTTTCTATTGTTGTGATTCTATGAGGGATTATTCCACATATTTTATCTCTTATTTCCTAACATTTATAGAATGAAATCAGAAGAAAACAACAAAATATCAGGAAAAAAAAAAAAAACGGAAAATGTGAACCTAATTTATTAGGTCCTTATATTATTGTGTTCAATGAAAGGTTTTGCAAAGAGCTACGGATATGGGGAAAAAACCCAAAGCTTTGTGCAAAGTCCTTCAATGGACCATATGATAAGAAATGAGCAAGGAATCCTATTTGCATGTATTAAAACTTGAAATAAGCAAGAAATCTAACAAATAACATTAACCTCTATTCTTGAAAGCTTAATAAAATATGCCTATTAAAGACTTAAGCAATCAATTTTGTTGTTTACTCCATGAAGGTGAATGAATCTCACTAAATGGATACATGGCCAAGTTTAGTTATTCCCATTACTAACCTAATCATGGGTGTAAGATGAAGCTATTTTAATGGTGGATGACCCAAGATCAAATGCCTTAATAGCTTGGCTAATGCAAATGAGATCTTAAGCTTTCTTAGGGTTGTTTTTGTTTTAGCTTATGTAAAGTTGTGTGTTTGAATGGGTAGGCTTAGTCTTTTATTTATAGTTTTTGGTTTGGAAGAATTTGTAATTTGGTTGCATGTGGGACTAAAGCTCAATTTTTTTTTTTTTTGATTAGATTAGGATAAAACATGCTTTAGGCTTAGTTAAGCTTGGTTTAGGCTAGTTAACTAGGGTTTAGGCTAGTTAAAATTTGATTAGCAAGTGATTAAAGACTTATTGAGAGTTGGGAGGGGTCTGGATAACAAATTGTGATTGATAGATAGCCTACGAAGCAAATAGAAGTGGTCTAGAGAGGACTAGGGAGGTTTTAAATGGTCAAAAGGAGGAATGTTTAGCTAAGAAGAGAGATATTAGCCAAATAAGCTAATTATAGGATGAATGCCACCGAGAAGGTGTCATGCATGGGCATCTGAGAATGGAGTGAAGAAGGGTTGATTAACGAAGTGTCGTCAATTTCTTGGATTAGATGAAATGCTAATTGTAAGCATATTTTAGGTGTTTATATTTTCCCCTCCTTGAGGTGGCATAAGCGATGTCACTTCAAAGAAAGTAGACAAGTAAAAACAAGTAGAAATTTTTGAAGGGATAGAAGAAGAATGAGTAGAATGGAGGATGCCCCCTCAATTGTCTATAGGGTGACGGAAGAGGTCGATTGATTATCTAAAAGATGATAGAAAGAGAATAGAAAATGCCCGTCATTCACGAGTGTGGAAAAATGTAGAGAAGAAGAAAGCTCCGCCATTTCGCGCCCGATTTTCAAGTTTATTTCACAAACCAAGGAATTGAAAACAATACAAGGTTCGATGATCCATGGCCATAGAAAGATTGAAAATTTCATTCAAATGAGGATAACAATAAATTTTTCACGCGTCCAAACAAGAAAATAGAAAATTTATCAAAACGTGCAGACTAGAGAGTTTAAACAACTTCAAAGCATTAATTTCTCTATCTTTTTAGATTTCCAACTTTACTTGAACACTTTTGGAGGGTGTGAGCTCAAATTTTTTGAATTTGACTTAAAAAATGAGGGGTTGATTTTGAGGTCGACAACACTGAGATATGACGGAGTGAGAGCCAGACATTCCAGCTACCTATTAGAGATATGTGAATTACTTTAGAGGATGTGTGGCAGATCTTGTTGGAGTTCCTATCTAAGGATCATTTGATCACTTACGCTAGTCATCCAGACTGGATCAGATCAAGTGATATACAACCATGACATTTGGAGTGATAGATATACCCCATCGGGGTATGACAGTTTTTGTTAGGAGGTGCATGGTCGATTAACGGCTAGGTTGAGTCCCTAAGTTCTTGTTGGCTCTTGTTAGCGGCATAATACTTCCTAACAAGATTTGTGCTTGGTTTCCCCTTGGCCTCATTAGATTTATTCACAACCTTCTATATGGAGAGGTTTATTACTGGGGTCAGTATATACTGGCTCATTTATATGAGGATCTTCATCTAATAGCTTACCATGGACATAAGTTTGTGGGTCTTGCTACTTTGCTACAGATATGGGCCTAGGAACATATTGTGATTGCCCTCCCTATGGGAGCTTTGAGAGATCAAATTATTGGAGAGCCTTCTATTGTGGGTTGGGTTCCAATCGAAGAGGATGTACTTGGCCACATAGGAGATGCAGACTATCACATGCATGCATTTGATGAGTTACAACCCCATATGATTACATGGTAGAACATATAGGTTATATCAAGTGGCATGAGGATGCTGTTCAGATGTACAATACAATGGCAGATCATTTCCTTCTTGGGAGCAGGCACCACATTATGGAGTGGTATAGAGTAGACTGGATTGAGCACCAGTTTGGACTTATTCAAGGGATTCCTAGGGCTGAGATGTGGTATGACCATAGATATAGAGAGGTCTTTCACATGGGGCCTCAGATCAAGTTAGGCCAATCTCGAGCTAGCTTTTTGTACAGGTGGTTTTCCATCCTTGGGCGCATCATGCACATGTAGCTAATCCTAGTACTACATAGGACTATGTAAGTTGGTATACCACAATGTTACCTTGGTGCTTGAATATTTCATAGGAGGTATTAGATGCAATGATACCAGGGATTTCAAGTCCCACTTCCTAGGGCATAGGCACAGGGTCCACCTCCTAGGGCACATGCACCGGGCCATGAAGATCCATAGGGAGGACAACAACAGGAACCCGTACAACAGGTACTTATTCAACAATGGGATTTAGTGCAACAATAGGTATTGGTACGACCACAGGTAGTAGTGCAGACATATATATTGGTACCATATATGCCCTGACACGCTCCACTATGAGGAACCCTTGTAGACACCTCCATCACCCCCAATGTGAGTCCACCCCCATAGTCCACCGAGAGATGGTGGATATGGTAGGGATGGTAAGAGCTGCAGATGGAGGAGGACATACTAGTTGGTGAGTAGATGGCTGGAGAAGATCCCATGGATGAGGATATTTAGGATATACTGGCTGGTGAACAAGGTGAGCTTGCCTTGCAGCAGCAGCTACAACAAGTAGTATCCCTATAACTATAGGCCATAGCTGAGAGGGACTTGGTGATAACTGAGAGAGATCAACTCATTACCGAGCGAGACCAGGCTATAGGGCAGAGAGGATACCAACCTATGATAGATCAAGATCATTAGTGATCCCAGATAGCCTACAATTACTATCAGGTAGAGAGAGATCCAAGGTTTTTGCAGAGTGAGATCAGCTATGCAGATTCAATTGACTAGAGCGAGAGCAGAGCGCGATGCGTTGCATAGCAGGTCGTCACTGCCTCAGGTTTATAACAGTTGATTGGCATAATGCCATGGTGGCAGGTGAGGCTACATACTATAGGATGAATTATTAGGTGGCCATACTAGCTTATCAGAGAGTCCCCTGATTATAGTCCAGATAGTCGACAACTTGTCTCATGCCAAATCATAGAGGTAGTCGCGATCAAGGTGATCTGTACAGGGTCATTTGGGATAACAAGCTTCAGAGTAACATGGGTCTATACAACATGACACAACACCTTCTACACATCCAACATCCCAGATGTTGCCGCCTAGCGGTAGATCTGTACACTAGGAAATCATCGGGAGAGGTATCGAAGTCGTGGCTGACTTTATTGATTGATGTACTTAGATGTATATTTTTGGTGTATCACCTCAATATGAAGGCATACTTTTGTACGGATGTATATGTACTATTTTTTATCATGCCTCGTGATGAAGGAAATTTTTTGTACAGATGTACGATATGTATTATTTTTTATCATGCCTCATGATGAAGGCACATTTTTTTGTATAGATGCCCATGATGGCCCATTGTATCAGATGTACTTTTGAGACACGTTGTTTTGTATACGAACATTTATATTTGATGATGTATGATGATAGATGGATTACTGATGTATCACATGTTGTTTATGAGATATCATGCTTAATCTGTATGTTTTATGTTTGTATCACATGTTTGTTAATTTATGAGATAGCCTTAGTTGATGTCATATTGCATGTTGATGAGATACTTTTGAGTAAAACATGTTTATATTTTTGATATTGGTGTGGGGGGGATGGATTTGTGATCATGCGTAACCCCTCTTTCCCCATTGATGACACAGTATGTGATGATTAGCTTTAGCATATATGCTTGATGTATACTTACCATTTTTTGATATATGATGTATAGATGTGATGGTTTTATGTGATATGATGAATATGATAATACAATGTACAAGTAAAAATAACAAGCACAAGTTAAACAAACCTAATCAAAGCAACACATTTATTTACAAGTCATGCAAGATAAAATGAAATCAATGACAATGAACTATCAGATTAAAATAACATTCAATCTAAGTAAAGCAAGTGAATTCAATCTAAAGCACATAATAAAACAAACAATGTAATAGAAAAAACCATACAAACCAACAACTACAAGTAAGCAAACTACTAATTTATTTTTGTGGGCTAGCTTTGAAACATTTTTTAATGTTTTTGGGCTTATCTCTAAGAAAATTTTCTATTGTTTTAGAGTTTTCTACTAATCTATCTGCATGTTTTGATTTTTCCAAAGGACATATCAATATGTTTTGGGGATTTTTAAAGTTATACAAATGTTTTTTGATGTTTTCCAAACGACATATCTGCATGTTTTGGGATTTTCAAAAAGTTATATGAATGTTTTTTGACATGTTTTCTCAATAGTTTTCTGAAGTGAATGTGTAAGGAAATGAAGAAACATGGATGCCTCCAACATTATATGGGATGTACAAGGGCAGAATGTCACATGGTATATGCTAAAAGTGATGCTGCAAAGTTCCCCCTAGTGCGAGATGGGTTCATTTAAAGTTAAATTCTTCGCATTCAAAAGGTAAGATTAGTCGAGATCAAGGGCCAAGAAGGATAGGCTCACAAGGGATTTAGATTGAAGGAAAAAAAACTAGCTTAGGAAAAATTTGTCGTACTCCTAAACTTGAAATTCTTGTGAACAATGGACCCTCCCTTGGCTCTGAAAACCAGTTTTCACCAAAGGACTTGTCCAAAGTGCCACCATTGCATGGTTTTCACTATTGGACACACCTGTTTATTTCTCTTTTTATTTTTTTATTTTTATACTTTTATACTTTTCTTGATATTCTAGAGACCCCATACTTAAGCATAGAAGTGCTTAAGATGCATTGAATTCATGGGTTCTTAAAACTCTTGACCATCTACATGGGCTAGCTTATAGGCACCTAAACCGAACTTGGTAACCACAATATATGGTTCTAGCCAATTGGGTTCAAATTTCCTTTTTTTTCACGATCCTTATTGGTGTTCTTTTGATTATCTTTTAGCACCAAATCTCCTACCTCAAATTGACAAGGTATGACTCTTTTATTGTAGCTTCACTGCACTCGATCTTGATAAACCTTAAGGTGATTGAGAACGTGAAGTCGTTTCTCGTCTAATATCTCCAACTCTGTCAGTCGAGCTACCATGTAGTCTTTCTCTTCATTTAAGTAGTCCCTTAGCTCGATACACAAAGAAGGGATCTCAATCTCTAGAGGCAATATGGCTTCAATGCCAAATACTAAGGAGTATGGAGTTGCCCCTGTGGGGGTGCAGATAGAAGTTTTGAATGCCTAGAGGGCAGGGTGAATTTGTAAATGCCAATCATGGCCTATCTTGTTCACCATCTTCTCCATGATGTGAATTAGGGTTTTATTGGAAGCCTCAACTTTCCCATTACCTTGAGGGTAATAGGGGGTTGAGAACTTAAGGGAGATTTGAAAGTGTTTACAGAGTACTTTCACTATTTTATTCTTAAATGGATTACCATTATCAGTGATAATAGCATAAGGGATACCATATCGATAGATGATATGGTTCATGATAAGTTTAGAGATCTGGGAACCTTCAACATAGGTGAGAGGAACAACCTCTACCCACTTTGTAAAGTACTTAGTTATAGTAATGATGAATTTATGACCATATGAAGAGACATGGTTAAGTTTCCCTATTAGATCAAGACTCCACTAAGAGAAAGGCCAAGGGGTTGTGACATGCTACAAAGATTGTGTCAACACATGTATCAAGTTGTCATGTTTTTGACAATCCACACACTTCTTCACATGGTTACAATAATCATGCTCCATGGTAGGCCAATAATAGCCTACTCTAAGAATTTTCTTTGCAAGGACAATCCCATTAGTATGAGCCCCATAGATGCCTTCATGCACCTCTTTGATTGCTTGGATAGATTCATCTGAATTTAAACATCACAACTGATTCCCATTGTAGACTCGGTGGAAGAGGGTGCCCCCAAGTAGGGTATAGCGGGTTATGCGTTGGATGAGGGTGCACTTTTTAGCACAGGAAATGTTAGTGGGAAATGTTCCATCGTGAAGTTAATTAAATATTTCAGTGTACCATGTGAAAAGGGACCAATAAACCTCACACACAAACAAGAGTCTGGTATGTCATATGTTATTGTTCTTATATTTTCAACAAAGAATGGCATGTCATTGTTCCCTAGTAGAATGATTAACATAGATCCTATGTAGCCATGCATCTATTGCTTTTTTTTGGGATCTTGGTATCTTCTCAAATGTTATCTTCTCAAAGAATTCTTTCAAGGAGTCGACCATTCTTTTGTATGGTAGCAAAATTTTCATCCTTGACCTTGTATTTGTTTATGACCTGTTTGATAATAAGAATTGAATCACCAATGCATTTAACTCTTCTGATATCCCATTTGATGGCCAATGTCATCCCTGCGATGAGAGCTTCATACTCTACTATATTATTCATGCAGGGGAACCTGAGTCAAAATGCTTGGGGAATCAAGTCTCCCATAGGAGTAATTAACACAACTCCAAAACTTGAACCATGAAAGGTAAAGGATTCATTAAAGTACAATTTCCAAATGCTAGATTCCTCAAGGTACATGATGGATGCATCTGGTAGCTCTAGACTCAAGGGTTTGAAACTTGGTAGTGGAGCTTATGCTAGCTGATCTAATAATAAGTGTCCTTTTATTGACTTTTGATGAATGTACTCAATGCTAAACTCACTTAATAAGATGATCCAATTAGCCATCTTTCCAGTTAGTGTTGGTTTAGACAATAAGTACTTTAGCAGATCGACCTTTGAAATAAGATTGAATTTATGGTTGTGAAAATAATGGCGTAGCTTCTGAAAAGAAAATAATATGGCTAGGCAAGACTTTTCGATCTACGGATAGTTGAGCTCATATGTTATCAATGTTTTGATTGATTAGTATACAACATTTTCTCTCTGCTCTTGATCATACTGGGTGAACCGTGCCCCAATCATAAAATGTGTAGAAGAGATGTATAACAACAAGGGTTCTCCTACCATGGGTGGCATGAGAATGGGGGGTTTAGCCAAGTATTCTTTCAGTAGAGAAAATTATTGTTGTTGTTTTAGGCCCCAGGTGAAATTAACATCCTTTTTAAGAAGATGTGTGAACATATAACACTTGTCTTCTAACTGTGAAATAAACCTTCTAATGGCCTAAATTTTCCCTTGTAAGCTATGCAACTATCTAATATTCTTAGGAGGAGGCATTTCTTTGATAGCCACAACCTTTATAGGGTCCACCTCTATTCCTCTCCTTGATACAATGAATCCTAGTAATTTCTCAGTGTTGTCACCCTAAAAATTCCTCTCATTTTCCAAGTATAGACTTAAAATTTTGAGTTGGTGCCTCTAAAAATATTAAAAACAAAATTTGTGAAATATGCTTCTTTCCAAGGGCTTGTGGTCTTCTAGAAACTTCTTCATCCTTGATGGGAAATTTCTTCTCATTTCTGAAAAGGTAAAGATGTCCTCCTAACTCTTCTAATATTTTTCAAGTTATGGCCCAACAGACTTGAGATGGTATTATTTTCCCAAGGATGGACTATCAAGGCTAATGGGAGTTTTTTAGCACTTAACATCTTTTGGCAAAGGGAAAATTGGCGATGGTGTGGCCCATTTTTAGCCTGTTTAGAGAGATAAAAAAGAATGCTCTAAGGCCCACCACCAATGCAGATGGTGCCAGTGTAGCCGCATTGAAAAGTCAAAGTGGTGATGTGGGTTGGTCGGAGAGTTTTAAAGTTTTAAGCATTTTTTATCAAAAGAGTTAAAAAGTAAAAAGTAAATCCGTGACCCTAGTTCACCATTTTCCAGATAATTCCCACATGTTTGACCATTTAAAATTTTTGTCAAAGTGTGGTGAGCCAGGCCAAAATGTTCCAAAATTCCTTTTCCCGCTGTAAAAGTTATAAAACGTACCTAAAGTTTTCCTTCATGATTCCCGCGTCCAACAGATTTCTTCCGCGTGGGTAGCCTAATTATTTCCTAGTTATAAAATCAAATTGGATGGATCCCATATTCCCACTCAGATGAGGATACGTGGGACAGTCATTAAAGTTTGTCAAGGTGGGCCTGGGTCCGCCGAGGAACGTCCTTTTGTACAAATTGTGTTTGAAAGTATTTTGGTAAGAGTTGGAATTATTTAAAAAATGTTTCTTGCTTGCTAGAGTGAAGTGTGTAACCGTATCTTGCGAGCTATCCGTTCATGGTTTGGTTTCAAAGTTTCATTATCCTGAGGCTTGAGAATTTTGATATTCTGGTTTTAAGCCTCTTTTGAATCCTGAAGTAAATCAATGGATAAGGCATTGGTCCCCTGAGCTTTCCTAGAGCTTATCTAGAAGGTTCTTGATCTTGCATATGTGAATCATTTAACGCCAAGTCATGCCTAGAAGGACTTTGTTGTTCTAGCCTTTATACAATGTCCTCAAGAAGGTTTCCAAGTCTATAGAAAGTAAGACATTATCACATGAGGACATGGTTCTACTCTAAAAATATTCAAATTTGCTCTGCGGGGATCATAGGGTTTTTCTACTGGCATCTGTTTTCTCCTAGAAAGGCTTATTCATCAAATTTTCGGGCCCATCGAATCCGAAAAGGTCTTGCAAGTCCTTCTAGATCTTCATGTATTTTTCAAGTTACGGCCTGCAATGCAAACACATTTCAAGATGATATATCTTTTGCCATCCAGAGTGAATGAAATATTGTGGGATTTTATATCACTTGGAACAGGTTTTGCATGATGGCTGCATGTTAGGATAATAAGGCAGAATCCACGAGCCCATTAGAGAGATGGGTGAATAATGCCTAAGGTTGGCCACCTGAATCAGATGGTTTTTATGTTCAATGAAAGATTTTGCAAAGAGCTATGGATATGGGGAAAAACCCCAAAGCTTTGTGCAAAGTCCCTCAATGGACCATCATGTAAGAAATGAACAAGGAAACCTACTTTGCATGTATTTAAACTTGAAAGAAACAATAAATGTAACAAAATAGCATTTAACCTCTATTCTTTGAAAGCTTGAAATAATGAACCTAAGAGGATCTAAGAAATTAGTTTTGTTGTTTTACTCCATGAGGGTGAATGAATCTCACTAAATGGCTACATGGCCAAGTTTAGCTATTCCATTACTAACCTAACATGGGTGCAAGATGAAGCTATTTTAATGGTGGATGACCCAAGATCAAATGCCTTATTAGCTTGGCTAATGCAAATGAGCTCTTAAGCTTTCTTAGGCTTGTTTTGGCTTTAGCTTATGTAAAGTTGTGTGTAAAGTTGTGTTTTTGTGTGTAAAGTTGTAGTTTTGAATGGGTAGGCTTAGCCTTGTATTTATAGTTTTTGGTTTGGAAGAATTTGGAATTTGGGTGCATGTGGGACTAAAGTCTAAAAAGCACTTTAGGATTAGATTAGGATAAACATGCTTTAGGATTAGTTAAGCTTGGTTTAGGCTAGTTAACTAGGGTTTAGGCTAGTTAAACTTAATTAGCAAGTGATTAGAGACTCATTGAGAGTTGGGAGGGGTCTGGATAACCAATTGTGACTGATAGATAGCCTACAAATCCAATAGAAGTGGTCTAGAGAGAACTAGGGAGGTTCTAAATGGTCGAAAGGAGGAATGTTTAGCTAATAAGAGAGATATTAGCCAAATAAGTTGATTATAGGAGGAATGCGACCAAGAAGGTGTCGTAAATGGGCATCCGAGAATGGAGCGAAGAAGGGTTGATTAACGAAGTGTCGTCAATTGCCTGGATTGGATGAAATGCTAAGTGTAAGCATATTTTAGGTGTCTACAGTTATTTTGGGTAGATTGGATGACCGAACTAGTTTTTTTCAAGGTATTACAGATTCGATTTGCACTCCTCATACACACTTTCTAAAACCTTCATACATCGTGTCATTTATTTGATCTATGCCTCGGTTAATATATATCCTGACTAGAACCATATAAGAAATCCAATAATCATCATAGGTTTTACAACCTAGAAGATCCATCATGAAGTAATAAGAGGAGCAGCATTTCAAGTTTTTCAGAAATGTTGCATGTTTACATCTATAGATAAAGCATAAAGAAAACTAGTCTCCTTGTATGAGCATTATGGGAACAATTGTACTCATCATATGAGTATATAACATCAAATTCACTTGTTGAATAACAAGTATGAGAACTTACAACATGTTTCAAGTTTGTCATGTAAAGTATCTTAGTAAGATAAAAATTAAATTCAAGCATGGTACAAGATGGTTTTTAAACTCCAAGGGGACAAAAGTTAGATCAAGGCATCCTAGGTGGAACCATGATGCATGAGGTTGGCCAGTAACTTCTAGCAATAAAATCACCAAAAGAGGGATCCCAAAACCCACCTGAGTTTTCTCAATTGTAAGTGATTTGTACAATGATGATCATTATAGTTGAATTATCAATACATGATGGGCAAACAATTATAGATAATGAGGAAATATGGTTTCAACAGATCCACTTGGTGATTGGACATCAGTAGGGGACCAAAAGCATACTAATTTGTATCACTCGCCACTTTTGTGTGCATAGCACCTGTTAGGAAAGAGGCTCTCCAAGCAGGTAGGCAGCCAAAGCATGAGGTTGGGAAACAATTTCTAGCAAATGAAATTCATGATAATTGATTAATTGTTTTTCAAACTTCTCCATTGTTGATTTGATTAATATTGCATTATACTTCTTTCAAATACTAAGGGGAAAACTTTATGTAGTATGAGAAAGAATTGTTTCAGTGCCTCATACATATGGTTCTTAGAAGGGCTTCCCATAATGTTGATCTTAGATCTATGTACTTATGACTTGATCATGTCTGTTGTAGCTGCTTAGGGGCACTTGAATAATACAAACACTGATGAACAAATTTGAGTCTCCTGGATTCATACAGTTTGTGATATAGATACGGGCTTGGATTAATGAGGTTGATTTCCATTTAAAATCATATTCGCATGAGCAGCTGTAGTGGATATGACAAGATGAAGGCATAATTTTTTGTATGAACCAATTGCACTGGTTCCTAATATCAGGTTCAGTTTTTGATATGGTTCTCCCCTACAATATCCTGTCAACATTATTGACAATGACCCTACCTAATTGGAAAATTGCATGTTTCCTTTATAGCAACATGTTGTAGAAGCACTTGAAGAATGAATGCATGTCAGCTATTGTACATTGTTACATTGACCTCACAAGGAGGTCTGGAACATGTTTGTTTCAGCTATAAATGAATTGTAATAGCAGAATGAACTTGGCTTACTTTGTCATGGATAAGGAAAAAAGCCTAAACTGAAAGGAAATCGCTCTTGCAACCTTTTAAAAGATACAAGATGCATGATCTACTCCATTGTCAGCATTGGTAATTGTTAGAAGATGTGAACAGAGAAGGACTTTGACCCAGAAAGTTATGCACACATTGCTAGATCCTTCTCCGTCACTTTTATTTCAAGAGAATAGTTATCCAAAATGATTGAGGATAGATACAACCAAGCATTAGTTAATACATAATTAGTAGTGACCCCATCCAAATCGGCCTTTTGACATCTATAAACACACTTTTAAAATTAAACCAACATTCTAATTTAGAACTGCACATTCTATCAAACTTCCTCTTTGAAAACAGTTCTTTGTACAATTATAGAACTCTATCAAGCTACCTCATGTCTTGTAAAGATGTGGTTCCCAAGCTGAATTCCTTAGTTCCTAAATCCATCTCAACCCAAAATCCCAAATGGCTACAATCACCTCACCAAATAATTGGAAACAATCCTTTTTGTGCTACTCCACAATGCTCCATCAAGTTAGTCTAATTGTGTCATCCTAAGATATGCCTTCCCATTGATCATCAAACTGCCAAACTAAGTGGCAACCATCCATTTGAGAGTCATCTACACTAAATCCCTTATTTCTTGTATTCAAAGTGTGGGCATTTTCTTGTGAAAATATGTATTGTTCATCGGCAGATTTTCACCACTATTAACATTTGGATCTTCAATAATGGTTGTTGGCTTTATCACTCTTTCTTATGCCATCTCCAAAAACTTTTCATTACATTTGTTTAGGTGGTTTCTCGTTCCGATTTACTATTCCTTGATTCTTGTTCATCAATTGCATCTAGATTTTTACCTTCCAGTTTGAAAATTGAGGCCAAAATTTTGTTCTAATGGTTTCCATTCTTAGAAAAAATTTGGGATTTTCATAAATCTATGTAGCAATTTTGACCCGATAAAACAATGCAACATGTTAACAAAAGTATTAGTAAACATTGGAAATTTTTAACCAAAAATCAATTGCAAAAAATTTAATGTAGATTTTGGAGACTATGATAAAATTGATTGTCTTTTGCCATAGCATTTGAAATTAGGGGAATAAATTCATCTAAAATTTAAACATTTGCCTTAGTAGTGCAACCATACCCTAAATTTTTTGCCAAAAAAAGGAATTATGACCTTCAAAAAATTGAAACTTCAGTGCCTAGTTGCAAGGTGCATTGTAAATCTTAAAGTCTATAAAAAATGTGAATGGATTCTCTTGTTAGATCTCTTTGCACAGTAGAAAGCGTGACTATATTTTCATATATTAAACAATAGACAGCATGTGCCCTCGTGATATTCAATTGTGAATTTTCTTTGGGCCCTATCTGTTGTAACCACAATCATATAATTTACAAGAATCTTTAGATCCATTTGAACTCGTGTATTCTAACATCAGACATTATCTAAGGTACGACTATGGATAATTGCCCTTGAGCATTGACCATTATTTGCACCTTTGCAATAGCATTGACTATAACTCTTGAATTTTTTAGACTTCCATGAAAATTTTCCTTTAATTTCATGAATCATGTAGTCCTCACATACTCCTAGTTTTATAATTTGCAAATCTATCAACCTCGACCAGTCTCCTTTTCAAGAGCTTCCTGAAACATAGACCCCATCAAGCACCAATGGCTCAGTTTACCAATGTTAGATTGTGAATAGAGAAAGAATGAAGAGCAACCGAAATTAGTAAATTAAAAGATGTGTTCATCATTTTATCATCAAGAGAAGTTACAAAAGGTTGAGGAGTTTACAACTGAACATTAACAAACAAAATTGTATTGATTTATCATGAAGATCTGCCTTATATTCTAATGTACCAGATAAACCAGTCACAAATCATTTGAGTTAAACCATGAATGGAATCTTTACAAGGAAGAATCATGAGGTTCCACCATGAGCACCAACCACAACACAAGGGCAAAGGTTTAAAACAGCCAATTAAAGAAGGCAAAAAATCCTCTCTTCATTGGCAACCGATAGAGGATATTTGGGCATCAATTTTTCATTGAAAGAAGTAATGCAACATATGGAAGATTTGGTATTGAGGTATTCAACTAGTACAAGTGCATAAGATGCATGATCAACCCCAATGTCAATAAGAAAGTGGGATGAGGCATCATTGAGGAATTCCACCAAGAAAATGTCATGGACACCATAGCGGAAGCATGGTAAGTTCACATTACCAAGTCCCAGATTGCTGCAGTTTTCCAAGAGGTTGGAAATAAGTTCATGGATCTTTCAAGGAAGAGAAGAATTAATCACCATCTGAATTCATAGGAGGAGAACAATGTTGCAGGTTCAAGTATGTTCTCAAAATCATATATGTAGGTATGCACAACATCTCCTTGAGGTCAACTAAGGTCAAGTGAATAGAAATATCTACAAAAGTGCAAAGATAAGAGCAAAATTCACGAAAATTGGCAGGTTGGGGTCAAGGCCAAACATGGACAGCAAATTCACAAAATCTCAAGAGGCAACCCAAGTACGCCTTCTAGATCTCATAAGTAGAATAAACTTTAGTCAATGGGACCAAAAGCCATATCAAAAATGGGAGGTATGAACATAAAGATCCATAATCTTTATTAAAAAATCAAAAGATCCTTCCAAGGCATGCTAGGGAATTGATCCAGAACAATCATTTCTGAAAAGATTTTTAGAAAATCTTAAAAATCATTTTTAGCAGTGTATACAACTTAGGTGGTATTTTGAATTTTTGAGGTCTTCGGAGTAGTTTATGGGGCCGAAATCTACAATGTTCCAGATTTCGTTGTCACAACCCAATTTAATCAAGTTTGTTGTGTTATCTTTAACAATTCCCGCAATCGCAAATCGGATCAATAGATAAGAGATTTATGACCCCGACAATGAACAATAAAATAATAATAATAATAGAGATATTTTTAGGCAACTGACAGTTTCATAAAATTTTAGAGCCCAAAACTGAACAAGTCTAAGACCGTACATAAGGGTCAACATTGTACGATAAAGTGCTGGTAGAGTTGTACAGTATTTACCCAAGGTTATTTATAGTAAAAGTATCTAGAATGATGTTTAGTTTAGTTCATATCTTCCTATTGGCATGTCCAAAATAGCAAGAATGAATGAATGTGAGAATGAAGATCACTGAGTGCGGGTATAAAAGGTGTCTATTTTCAAGTTGAATCTTGTTTAGCATATTAGGACTATTGAAAAAATTAATCGATTTTAATTTTGATAATGATAACCAAGAAGTTAATTAATTGAGAAAACATTTCTACCAATAGAATCCATTAATTTATTAATATTCACTAACATTAATTAGGTTGCATATTATTATTAAATTAGGGTGTAAATTAAAATTTGTAATTGTGTTTTAATTGTTCCTATTGATAAATTGAATTTAAAATTAATAATAATAATGAATTGATAAAAAATTGGAATTGATAATATTAAAATTGTGAATTGATAATATTAATTTGAATTGATTAAAAAATTGCCGGAATTGTAAAAAAATTGAATTGATAAAAATTTGAGGTTCCGGGATAAAAATTTGGAATTGATAAAAATTTGATTTTTCACTAGATAAGCAAGAATTTAAGCCATTGAGATCCAAAGACTTTGAATTTTATGGAAACAATCATGTGGACAATTTCTTACCAAGCCAACATGTTTCGGGGATTAGGAAACCCCTCGTCAGTTGGCATGTCCAAAATAGGAAGAATGAATGAATGTGAGAAGGCACACATGCCCGAACAAAGTGCGAGGTATACAACCAGGTGGGGTATAAATTGGAATTGATAAAATTTTGAATTGATAGAGGAGAATTTGTGAATTGAGCCACCAAAATTTGAATTGCACCACCACGAATTTCAGAATTGATAAATGAGGGTGTTGAATTGATAAGAAATTTGCCAAATTGACTCCAAAATATTTGGAATGGGATACACAAATTTGGAATTGATAAAAATTTGAATTGATAAAAATTTGAATTGAGGTAAAATTTGGAATTGATAAAAAATTGAATTGCATTAATCATTTGCAGCGTTGATAAAAATTTGGAATTGATTAAAATTTGCAATTGATAAAAATTTGGAATTGAGGCAAAGAATTTGAATTGATAAAAATTTGGATATGACCAAAAAATTTGAATTCGATACCAAAATGTAGGAATTGATAAAAATTTGCCCAAATTGCATAAAAACCCTGAATTGATACATCACGCCTTGAATTGCATAATAGAATCCCGAATTGCATAGGTCAAAATTGAATTGATAGAAAAATTGAATTGATAAAAAATTGGAATTGAGGCCGTAAAAATTTGACCATTGCATGAAAAATTTGGAATTGATAAAAATTTGAATTCATAGGCACAAGATTTGAATTGATTAAAATTTGGACCATTGCGCATAAAAATTTGAAAATCCTCCTGATAAGATCAATTTGAATTGCATAAAAATTTGAGCCTAGTATGGCGTCCATAACAAATTTGTACGGATTGATAAAAATTTGAATTGATGAAAAATTTGGAATTGATACAATAATTTGGAATAGATAAAAATTTGAAATTAGATAAAAATTTGGAATTAGATAAAAATTTGATTTTTCACTGGCAGCAAAAGGAAGCCATTGAGATCCAAAACTCTGAATTTTATTAGACATTCATTTACAAATTTGCCAAGACATGTTTCGGGGATTCACCCCTCGTCAGTTGGCATGTCCAAAATAGGAAGAATGAATGAATGTAAGAAGGAAAATCACAGAGTGCGGGTATAAAATGGTGTGGAAGAAGTTGAACGGTTGAGGCAAACCCGGAGAGGGAAAGCCAAAAGACCGTAACCAACTTATTATAACCAACCAATTGTTAATAATTACAAATCATTATTAATAATAGAATATTAATAATAATATATTAATATTATAATTATTAATATGATTTATATTATTATTATTATTATTATTATTATTATTATTAATTCGAATTAATAATAATAATAATAATAGAAATCATAATAATAATTATAATATTAATAATATTAAAAGTATATCAGGGTATGGGTCCCTTCAACCCACTTTACTAATCAAAAAAATATATATTAAAAGTATAATAACGATTGTAATGATTATAATATTGTCAGGATAATAAAAATTTAGAGTTTTATAAAAATTTGATTTTTCGCTTGCAGCACGGATAATGAAAAAAGAAGGAAATAACACCGAATAAGAATAGTGAAAATATGTAGATCAAATAAAAATGAATCATATATCATCAATATATCCAAAACATGTTCCGAGGAATACACCCCTCATCAGTTGGATTGAAAAAGATAGATGAAAGAATGATTGGAAACGATCACCAGAGGGGCTATATATAGGCGGGAAAGTTTGAAAAAACTTTTCGAAATACCTTTTCTAAGCATCCTTTCGAAATCAACCTCAAGGCCGACCATGAATTCTCAAGGAGTACATTTAAAAATATTAAAATAATTAGAATATTAAAAATATAAGAAATATTTAAAACATTCTTGTTAAAACCCCCTAAATACTCAAAAAGTATAAAGGTAAGAGTAATATTACGAAAATAATATTGCAATATTTAAAAAGAATGTAGGAAATATTATAATATTTAAAATATTAAAATTATTAAAAATATTAAAAATACAAGAAGAGAAAAAGAGGAGGGAAGAGGGAAAAGAAAGGGAGAAAGGGATAAGACCCGCAAATTAGGAGAAGAATCTATTGTAGAAAAGCGCTGAGTGGAGCTTTTTAGCGTTCCACCAGCAAACTCTCGGAAAGGGAATATGTGTCAGATTGGGAACTTTTTGGCAAAGCCGATATAGGGTTTAGGGTTTTAGGGTTTTGGGTTTTGGGGTTTTGGGTTTTAGGGTTAAGGGTTTAGGGTTTGGGGTTGGGGTTTAGGGTTTGGGGTTTGGGGGTTAGGGGTTATGGGTTTTTGGGTTTTGGGTTTTAGGGTTTTAGGGTGTTAGGGTTTTAGGGTTTTAGGGTGTAGGGTTTTAGGGTGTTAGGGGTTAGGGATTAGGGGTGTTAGGGGTTAGGGGTGTTAGGGTTTAGGGTTTAGGTTTTAAGGGTTTTGGGTTTTAAGGGTTTTAATGGTTTTTGGTTTTAATGGTTTTGGGTTTAAGGGTTTTGGGTTTTAGGGGTTTGGGGTTTTAGGTTTGGGGTTTGGGTTTGGGGTTTGGGGTTTTGGGTTTTAGGGGTTTGGGGTTTTGGGGTTTTGGGGTTTTGGGGTTTTGGGGTTTGGGGTTTAGGGTTTAGGGTTTAGGGTTTGTGAAAACATAATAATGGCAAAGCAGTACTTCAAACTAAAGGAAAAATGTGAAGTCGAGAGATAGAGAATTAACAGTGAGTATACATGAGAAAATAAACTTTTATTGATCAAAGTAAGAACTCCAAACATGTTTTGAACTAAATCATCCTCATCAGCGGAGTGAGAAAAAATAATGAAGTAAAAGCCTTTAAATAGGCTACTCACACCACGAAAGGTCACGGAACATGACTATACATATCTCGAGGTGACCTTTCAGGAAAAATTAATTAACTAAACTACTGTTAATTAAGCCTAAGTGCCGACAGGCCAAAAAAATAATTGGACCCAGGACCATCCCGGGAGGTCACCCAACCCAAGACTACTCTGGCCCAGGTGCGCACAACTATGGAGTTATAAAGGGTATCTGATAGCCGTGGCACTAACTAAGCGAACATGAAAGGAGTAAAGGCAAAATTAATAAAAAAATCCTTAGTGAGGTCTAAGTCTCTCAACTAAAGGTGATTTTTACAAAGAAAAGAGCACAGAGGCTTGTGATTTCTCTAGCATATGAGACTTCGAGGAATGTGTCAAATTTCTGGATCAGTAGACCACTTCTCGAACATGAGAGAAAGAACATCATTGCTAAGTCAAATATTTTTACAAATCAACAATTATCCAACTTGAGAACTTAGGTCCCCCAGCCCAAAGGATAGAGGCATTTGTGCATAAAGATAGTGCGAGGATGGAGGTTGAGTTCAGCCAGAAGGTCCGTGAGCTTTTCGCGTGTCAGATCTGTCTCAAGTACAATTCATGAGATGCTATTTCAAGAAGAAGTCTTCACTAACTCGGAAGGGCGTATCAAGTTCCCAAAGGTACACAAATCTGATCTGTATCGAGACCCACCCATTCAATTACATTGCATGCAAACTATTAGGCAGACTGAGACTCACCTCTCAGTGAGTGGAAATGGAATTTGTCTTGTTTTTCTTCCAGTTCTTTCTGTAAAAGATATAAAAAATGCACAAAAAAATGGTTACATAGTTGTTCATTGGTCTAAATTTAATATCATTGTACATCCCCATTTTGATTATAGATTAAATGTTGAGTATGTAGTAACCTTGTTAGATATTAGACACACCTCTTGGGCAGATGCAGTCGTCACCCAGTTCTATGGAACCCTTGACCGAGATGGTCTGTGTAGGATTAGACCAGGATTCTCCATGGCCCTAGAAGATAAACACTTAGATAAATCATGGGTACTATGTAAACAAGTACTTGGAATCGATATGCTACCGGACTCAGTTTACACAACCATTGGATGTCTTTCCATTTACAGATATGTAAACACTATGGATGGATGCCCCAGTTCACAGGCCAAAGATTCCCAGAGGGATCGAGGCACCTTCTAGAGTGTGGACAATACCTAGAAAACTTTCCAGATCAATGGGTAAATGATTATCCATCAATCCAAACCATGGTTAAAGGATCACCCTACCATAGGGATAAACTGAGTACCTTGCTGAGCCTGAAATATCCTAAAGTTAGTTTCCAAGTGGCATGCACCAGTCAATCTAAAACCCCTGCAGTTATCTTTTTTTTATGAGCCAGTAATCCAGAAAAGCCTACATCCACCACCACCAAGTCCTAAAGCCAACACTTCTACAAACCAACTCATCAAAGCACAACCTGGACAATGCGTATCCATAGAATTTACCAATGAAGACAAAAGCCAAGTCCCTTGCCAATTTAGAACTAAAATTTGTTTCTGGACAGATCCCCAACCAGAAAGATGGTTGAACATAAGATCAGGTTCTGAAGTACCAGACTTCATCCACCTTACCCAGAAAATACTTGAACCAGTTGTCTTCTACAACCCCATCTTTGCAAGTACCAGAAAAAGAATAATACAACCCCCCAAGAAGCCTTTCACCCAACAACTAAATTAGCAGTCCAGGTGGATGAACCAACAACAACCTGTCATAACCGACATATCCGATAAGGTTAACCATCTTGATTCACAAGCCAAAGAAACCCACAACCAGTTGCAGACCTTACATGGATCCATAACCCGTATTGCCACCCAAACCAATGAAAAACTCCATGAAATCCAACAGACTGCCAATACCATTTACCAAAATGTCTCTGCACTATACCCCCAAATCAATATGGCCACTGCAACTCAAGAGGAAAGAATGGCAGATCTTCGAAGAAGAGTTAAAGCATTGGCAGAAGAAAGAAGGCTAGCAAGAGAGCAAAACATCCAAGTCACTGTAGAGTGTCCCCACAGAGCCCCTGGCATTCCAAAAATGCATGAGGGTGAAGCAAAAGAGAAACCAACTCCCAAGCCAGTCCCACTTGATACAAGTGCCTTAAATGTCCCCATCAGATTCTCTGAGCCGCAACAAGACAACACTTCTGAGGGAAACAGAATAGCAGCTCAGTACCATGTTGAAGATCCTGAACCAGAGGTCAAAGACCCGATTGAGGCAATGAGAGATGATCCTAGGGTACCCTTGCCAGCACATGCTAACCCTAACTTCTCTCCGTACAAAATTGTCTTCAACATAGACAAAATGGATGGAGCCACAAGGAGAAGAAAATTAGAGGAATGGACAAACCAGCTTAGGAACATCATGGATCACAAAGGTTGGGACCCAACAGCCACAATAACTTTTGCTACACGCAACTTCCAAGGAATAGTCCATGACTGGTGGACTCAATTTCCATCCACGAGACCCAATGGTTACAATGGTGGATTATTCAAAGATGATTGTTACACTTTCGAAACCATGGCTCAGGAAATAGTATTTGAATTCTGCCCAAATGAAGCAAAGGACTCAGAAATGAAGCTCAGAGCCTTCATGAAATTGAAATTGTGTGACCTCAGCAAGTTCAATGACTATGTCACAGTAGCAGAACAACAATTGTATGCCATAGGAATGCAAGAGTATGCACTAGCCAAGCAGCACTTTCTGACAAGTCTCCCCAGGCCTATAGGAGAAAAGATTCTAAACATGTACGACATCCAAAACAAGACTACAAATGATGTCAAATGGCAGCAGATTGTGTTCGATTGCAGGTTGGCAATCACGGACCTATGTATCACTACCAAGACCTACCATGACCTTTCCAAAGGTAAATTCAAGAAGAGTGACTGTAAATGTTTCCCTTTGTGCACTGATTTTGGATGCTCTACCCAAAAACAACACAAAAAATCTCAACTAGGGAAAAATAGAGGAATGTACCTTAGAAGGTACATACACTCCTTTCGAGGGTCAGGAAAACACTACTTCAGGAAAAGGTTTAAGAAAAGAAAGATTGAGAAAGAGAAATGCTTCTTATGCAAGAATCCTGGCCACTTTGCTAACAAATGCCCCACCAAGTCTTCAAAAGTACGGTTCTTCTATGAAGACCCTGTCAACCAAGAAAACTAGGACTACATCCCATCTGACGTCAAAGTTGACTTTGACAATGGTGACTACTATGAACTAAGGTCAGATGATGGTTATAGTTCAGATGACTCTGGAGAAGAATGCAGCTCCTACTACATAAAAGGATTGTGGGAACATCTCCCACCAGAAAAGCAACGTGTCCTATCGTCGACAGTTCCAGATGAATGGTTGTTCAAATGACAATCATACACAGTAGAAGAGCTCTGACATGCCTACTCCATAGAAAGAGCCATAGTCAAAACACCATCCAAAGTGACAGCCAGAACCTTGTCATTATGCAAGGACTATACATCAAGGGTTTTGTCCATCTACCGGACACCGCAACATATCCTCTTACCTTCATGGTGAATAGCGGTTGTTCTAAAAATGTCACACAAGCAAAGGTCCTCCCATCCCACTTTTGGCTAAAGTTTCCAAAACCACTGTATAGCTATGGACTCATGAACCAGGAAGCAAAATGTGAATATTATGCCCCAAATGTTCTAGTCTACTTCAACAACTATGCATACCGCATCACATTCTACCAGTATCCAGGACTCGTTGATGACATCATCATTGGCCAAGCATTTCTTAGCTCTCTCACAGAATACACAAGTCAAGCCCAACAAGTGTATATCATTCCTCCATAAAGGATGCCTAAATGAAAAAACCTCAGAACCATTTAGCTCATGAGGTTATCATTTAACCAAGAGCCAACTAGATCCTCATCAAATGATGTCCACTTGACATTGTGGAATTTTACAAGATGAGAGACAAGAATAAAGCTGAGAAAAAGGAACTTGTTCCAAATTCCAAAATTGCAGTCAAGTTGTCCAAGAAGATGATCACCCATGGTTGTACCAAATAATCAAAAGGATTGTTGCAATCTCAATCCACAACAGTTTTGGCACAAGAACTATGAGGACATACGAGATCAAGACAGAACCAGGAAAATATTCTATGAAAAGCCAAGACCAGTTCTAGAGTGATTTGCCTGACATGACTAGAAATATCAAGCCTACTTAAAATGAACCTGATAGAACCTGCCAAATCTCCATATTCATGTCCAACATTCATGGTTAACAAGCATTCTGAGTAGAAGAGAGGTAGAAAGCGTATGGTCATTGACTACACAACACTCAACAAGATAATGGTTCCTTTCTGTTATCCAATTCCACACAAGGACAAACTCCTTAAACAGATATCACACAACCATGTCTACTCAAAGTTTGACTGCAAAAGTGGTTTCTACCAGCTTAGAACCAACCCTGATCATGTTGAAAAGATGACCTTTTCAACGCCCCAAGGCCACTACCAGTGGCTAGTTATGCCTTTCAGCCTTAGAAACTGCCCCAATCCTACTTCCAGGAATGGATGGACTCATTTTTAGACCTTTCTACGAGTTCATATTTGTCTACATTGATGACATCTTGGTCTTCAGCAAGTCAATAGAAGAACATGCATAGCACTTGCAAGTGTTCTATGATTTGGTCAAAGAAAATGGAATAGTTTTGTCATAATCAAAAATAGAAACATTCAAAACAGAAATGGATTTCCTTGGGATGCAAACTAAGGCATGGACTATGAAACCCCAACTGCATGTGTTAAGTTTTGTCAACTCTTATCTACCAGATTACACTGTAAAAGGTAGCTACAAAAAATTGGGCTATTACATAGCCCATTTCTCCAACATTCTGGGAAAATACAGACATCTTCTAACAGACAGGCTAAAAAAGAAAGCACCAAAATGGACTGACAAGCACACTATGGCAGTCCAAGAGATAAAAAAAATGTGCCAACAGTCCATGAACAGAACTCACCATTCCCAAGAGGTGTGTCTAATACTATAATCAAAATGGGGATGTACAATGATATTAAAGTCAGACCGATGAAGTGCTATGTAACCATTTTTTGTGCATTTTTTATGTCTTTTACAAAACGAACTGGAAGAAAAATAGGACAAAATCCATTTCCACTCACTAAAAGGTGAGTCTCAGTCTGTCTAATAGTTTACATGCAATGTAATTCAATGGGTGGGTCTCGATATAGATCGGATTTCTGTACCTTTGGGAAATTAATACACCCTTCCGAGTCAGTAAATACTTCTTCCAGAAATAGCGTCTCATGTATTATACTTGAGACATATCTGGCACGCGACAAGGTCACGAACCTCCTGGCTGGAACGTCAACCTCCATCCTCACACTATCTTTATCCACAAATTCGTTTATCCTTTGGGCTGGGAGGACCTAAGTATATGGATAGATAAAGGGTTTCTCTCTAATACTATTGGGTTTAGGGTTTGAACGCAGGGCGGTTCTAGTCTTCAAGGATCAATGCAGAGATAACTCAGACATGGAAGTCCTAGGGACTTAGGAATCAATGTAGGGAAATCTCGTCAAAGATAACCATTTCTAATCTACAGGATCAGGACTATCCCGCAAGCAGAGAGCATACGCAGCTAACTAATAGACATAAGGCAAACATAGACATGGAGTAAACCTCATGGAGGGGCCTTTCACTAGGCTTCTATTAAATTCAAACTAATTTATTACAATATCCCTCACGGGACCAATATTCTTGCACACCTACTAATGTTTCTTTAACTCTTCAGTTCCTCCTCCCAAAATGGAGGGTGAAGTGCCCTTATATAGGAAGTGGAAGTGGTTCCCGGAGCAGAAGGTCACCAACGACCTATAAGACAAGTCAAAAATCCATGAGTGGATTTTGACACAAAGTAGACACTGACTTGACATAAAGCAGAATTATGATGGGTCCTTTCTGACTTTTAGTCAGAGGTGTCTGCGTCATTATATTCTGTTGACATAAAGTGGACTATGACATGACATAAATCAGGATTATGACGGGTCCTTCTTGTCATTTAGCCAAGGGTGTCTGCATCATAATATTCTGCAAGTACAATGTGATGGGTCCTTCTTGGTTTTTAGCCAAGGGTGTCTACATCACCTTTTATTCACACATAACACACAAGCAAAGAAAAGATGGGTCCTTCCTGGATTTGTGGGCCAGGGGTGTCTACGTCATACAAAGTACTAAGATGTCTGCAACATTATGAGTTGTGCACTCATTAGGGCCCGTTGTCCTCCAGTCACACTGTCGGGATCAGGTCTCAATATTTTTCCTTACCCTTACATGGTCAGTGGGTCTATTCAGTTTGTGACTTTCCCTACAATGAATGTAATGATGAGTTGTTGACTTATTGGTGGTGCCAATGATCAGGGACTAGGTGAATCCTAGTCGTGATCAGGGCCATAATGTTCATCTGGCTCGTAATCACTGTCAATTTCTTCTGGATCATTGATGTAGCCACTGTTCCAAAACATGTAATGATCTATCATCTAGACCTACCAGAGCTCGTAGTGTAGTTCTGCCACATTCTTGTCCATATAATGTGTCATTTTTAACGTATTTATGGGGATCTCCAAGAGACTATTCTGGGTGAACTGCCCAATTATTTATCTGGATCTGGGGGTGCAATCCACTGTAGTACCAAGGGTCTTCCATGTGGCCTGGTATCTTTAGCTATCCATTTTTGAGATATTTCAGATCTTTTGGGTCCCATCTAGTGTGGTCAAGCATAACTGCAAATAGGATCATGTCGCACTCCTGTGTTGAGTAGATAACATTTGTTATAAGATTTATATCTTGGAAATCTATCCAATGTCTGATGATTATAGTTATTGTTATGTCCAGGCACATTGTTCTTTTGTAGATATAGCTATAGTACCTTTTTTGTTGGGTTCGTTATTCTATAGATTGATCTGCAGAGCTGGTGGAATAGTATCATAATACCATGGTCATGGAGATTCATATGTGGGCATGTAGAATCTGATGTATTTTACTCGATGTGATCCAAGTAGCCAGTGGATATGGTAATACTCTGGGTATGTCATCTTTGATCATGTGATGCTTAGTTCTTTGTAGTGTTGTTCCAGCATGGAAGCAAGGAGGGTAACCATTTGTGCTCTCTCTAACCTTGTAGTTATACTCTGCATTCACATACTCATCTAGGTTGTTCCCAAATATCGGACCACATAGCTGATCATAATAACATTTCAGGACACCTACAAGAACCATGGATAGAGGCCCTCCTGGAAGTTCATACCATTTCACTGGTGTCTGTGAAGAACTTGTATTTCCTGTAACCTGCGATATGATAGAAAGCATTTCTAAGATAACATATTCTCTTATCAGTGCATCTGCTAGAGTATTTTCTTCACCTTTTACATATTCAACATCAAACTGGAATTCTAACAATTTTTGTTCTCATCTATATGACCTTCCTCTTGCTGCGAAGTGGTCAACTTTGTTTTTGAGGAAACCTGTAAGATTTCTGTAGTCACTGTGAACTACAAACTTTACTGGATATAGGTAGGCTTTCAATGTTTTGAGTTCTTTCAGGACTGGTCAGAATTTCTTTTTCAGTGTTGTGGTAGTTCTCTTCTGAAGTCTGTGAATGTGCCATTGGCATAATGAACTATGGATTCTAAGCTATTAGTTTGGACTCTCCAATAATACCCATCACCCCAGTAAGAGTCCAAGGCATCTGTATGGACCACCAATTATCATATCTTGGGAATGGTAAGTTCTGACAACTGTTGGCACATCTTATTTATCTCTTGGATTGCCACAGTGTGCTTATGAGTCCATTCTGGTGATTTTTTATTCAGCCTGTCTGTTAGGAGATGTCCGTATCTTCCCAGATGTTGGAGAAATGGGGCTATGTAATTAAAATTGCCTAGGAATTTATGTAGCAGCATGCCTCTTGTCAGTAATTTGGTCAGGATAAGAGTTGACAAAACGTAACACATGTGGTTGGGGTTTTATTGTCCCCAACTAAATTTGCATCCCAGAGAAAGTTAATTTCTGTCTTGAAGGTCTCCATTTTTTATTCTGACATAACTATTCCATTTTCTTTGACTAAATCATGGAACACTTGTAAGTTCTCAACATGTTCTTCTGTTGGTTTGACAAATACCAAGATTTCATCAATGTAGACAAATGATGAACTCATAGAAAGGTCTGAAAACTAAATCCATCCATTCTTGGAAATAGCTGGGGGCGTATTCTTGAGGCCAAAAGGCATGACTAACCATTGGTAGTGACCTTGGGGTGTTGAGAAGGTTGTCTTTTCAACATGATCAAGGTTGGTCCTGAGCTGGTAGAAACCACTTTTGCAGTCAAATTTTGAGTAGACGTGGTTGTGTGCTATTTGTTCTAAGGAGTTTGTCTTTATGTGGAATTAGGATAATGGAAAGGGACCGTTATCTTGTTAAGTGTTGTATAGTCAATGACCATACACTTCCTTCCTCTCTTTTATGTTCAGAATGCTTATTAACCATGAATGTCGGGCATGAATAGGGAGATTTGGCAGGCTCTATCAGGTTCATCTCCAATAAGCTTGTTATTTCTTGAATCATGTCAAGAAAATATTCTTTCTAGAACCGACCTTGGATTTTCATAAGAATATTTCCTTGGTTCTGTCTTGATGTCGTATGTCCTCATGTTC